>OZ024913.1:12356644-12544144 GCA_964017125.1 Flabesymbios commensalis
TGAACACACGGCGAGACGAATAATAGTATCTTTAGGAGGTCTTATAGTGTCATTCGAATGTCTCTTTGTATGTGTTCCCTCCTTTATCAGTTTATGTGACAGAATTTGAGTTATGTCATCGCAAAGTTCAAGACTGAAGGAATGCACCTATTTTCTTATTCCAATCAAGATGGGAATTGCGTCATCAATAATTCTTATTTAAATTGGAATTAAAAGTGACATTAACACTTTAATAACAGAAATTAAATTAAATTCTAGTTTTTAAAATTGCCAGTGAATCAGAATTCGTATATCTTTGAATTTTAATGTTTAGCCCTAAAAGCACTGAAATACTTTTATAAAAACCATGGAGACCAAAGGGTTACTTTCAATTTGAAATCATCATAAATGTCGTAGTTAGCTCTATTCGCTTCATTTCAAGGAATATAGGATGACCTTCTGTATTCCTTTCTTCATTTGAATCCCCATGTTATTGGTCTACGGCCATTGTAGAAATATGTAATTCTTTCTTTATACGTCAGAATTAGACGTGCGAAGACGGGCCCCACGCTCAAAGGTTTATGATTCATTGAGTCCTCATAATTGTGGAATTAAGTATATTTTGAATACATGGCATTATAAGCAAACATCATTTGAATTTAGGAGAAATGCGACGATACAGTGTTTCGACTTCACACGTCACAGTTGACCGTATCAGATGGGACACCCCCCCCCCTCTTGAATCTCCCGATAACCAGTTGCTGGACCGGCCTTGAATTAATGACTGGTCAACATCTGTGGAGCTGGCCCATGATTGGCCCACATTTGGGCCAGTACTACAGGTAAATAGTGTCCACTGTACACGGCAACCATGTCAAACATATTTAATATTTCTGCCCGCATTTCGCCCGCAGCTACATAAACCAATTCAAAGCGTCATTCCACACGCTATGTTGACCCGAGGTTGATTTAATGTTGGGCAAGCGTCGTGGACGCTGGCACAACATTAAATAAACATCGGATCCGCGTGGAGTTCGAATTCCTTTCCACAACGACGTCGGGCCAACATTAAAACAACATTGGGCCAGCGCCTCGTGCTTGCTGGATGTGTGTCATGAGAGCTATACTAAAACCAGATAAAAAGATAAAGGTAATGTTTTCTATGGACAATATAAAAATGGAATGAAAAATAGCCAGGTTCGAGAAATCGAAACGAATAATTCTTAGCGGATAGATACACAGTAACTGCTTACTTTTCAAGTAAGCAGTTACCTTTGCGTTGCGGTATATGTTACCGACTCATCCATCAAAAAGTGGAGTTGGCCTAACACCGGACGTGTGTTGGCCCAGGTCGTGATATCTGGCCCGGACATAAAACAACGTTGGTCTAGCGTTTTGCATCAGTAGGCAACGGGGACATGAATTCTACCAACTGGGCTCTGAAAGCGTCCAGATTCAACAATCTCTGCATACATTATACAGCGGTCAGCACGCACCGAATATGACGCAGCGATATTTTCCGGATGCCACATTTCCCCGTCGCGATTGCGATTCTACAAATGGGCGGCGTTTGGAACACGGATGTTAGCGAACTGAAAGTAAACATTTGAACCCTTTAAAAGCTGAGCGCGACTATAGTCATTTTAACTCTGTTTATTATCAGTTATTGGGGAAGGAATGAGTGTCTAACCCTTACAGCGCGGGGATCCACGCACTGTAAGAGTTGAAAAATGTATAATGGCCGTAGACCCCTAACATAAGTATTTAAATGAATCGGAAAGAGCTAACTAAGATATTTATGGTGATTTAAAGGTGGAAAAACCCTTTTGGTTGAGATGTTTTTTACAAATTAATTCAGCGCTTTAAGGGTTGAACATCATGATTTGCAAGTATTTGGTTTCAAATTAAACAACATGTGTGATTTTCACCCACCTAAAGGTGTGGGTCGCACTGGCGAGACACAACTTCAGAAATATAACTTAGTGGGAAAAAGGCATCCCAGCAAACACGAAGCATTTGTATAATATTTGTACAACGTCGGCCCAACGTCTTCGACGTTGGAACAGCATTGTACAAATGTTATACAAATGTTTTGTGTTCACTGGGATGTTTATAATTTATTCAAGCAGAGGATAAGCTGGGATAGTCGAGAATAGCGAGCCACATTCGATATTCCGATGCGGTCAGGTGTGGGCTTATAGTGCTAAATATAATACAACGGCTTATAATTATTACAAATCGAAATTCCCCCCATATCGGATAGTGACAGGCTACTGGCATCTACAAATTGATATGGGTACTAGAATATGTGATTCTCTGTCAAACCAAGGCAAACACGAGAATGTGACATAATGTTGATTCAGTGTTGGATCACAGTCGGAGACGATGGCCCTGGATTAAAACAGCAATAATATTGGTTTCAGAGCGTCGCGTGTGTGCCGGGTTTAGAATAAGTCCTTGAGTCTCCAAATCACAATTATTAGCACAATAGTTTGCAAAAACATTTTTTAATACTTCATATTTATTCAAACAGATGGAAATTCGAACACTTGCAAAAATAAAGTATATATATTTATGTAGACATTTGAGAACAATACACTTCCCGAATTATTTTCATCTACGTTCACAACAGTCAAATACATACATACCCTTCACGAACATCTTCAAGCCCTTATACACAGATTGTAAATTTATAAATGGTCTATAGAACATTACGATATTCGGGAGTTAAGATTTGGAAGAATATTTTCTCCATTATACATTTGATTTAAGGCACTATCTCTCAGTTGTTAGTGATAATATACATTGTATACTAGAATAAATGTATTGTTCCATCTTATTTTCCCAGTCTCATAAAATATTACTGCATTCGCACACACAAAACAAATGTATACATAGTTAGAGGAAATATAAGCCATGCTTTCTGCAATAT
This sequence comes from Flabesymbios commensalis, assembly GCA_964017125.1. Taxonomy (NCBI): domain Eukaryota; kingdom Metazoa; phylum Annelida; class Polychaeta; order Terebellida; family Flabelligeridae; genus Flabesymbios; species Flabesymbios commensalis. The sequence goes on from OZ024913.1 coordinate 12,359,556, forward strand.
ACTATGTATTAGATTTGTATTATATATTATGTATGTATGCTTCAGATGATAAACACAGATGTTGAAATGATGCTGTTTTGGGTCAACGTCTCTTGTCTGCTGGGAAATCGAGAGGTGCGATGTAAGTGGTGACGAGTATATCAGCTTTTACCCTGATGACATCGCAAAGTTAGGCGGCCCGGTCATGCCGGGTAATCAGGTTTGTCGATTGGAAATATACCTAGATCTCTGCCAATCTGTGGATGGAAGCTGATTTACTTAGACAGCAGTGTCTGTTAACCCTTTAAGCCCTCACGATGTATTAAGGCATCATTTTAAATCACTGTGAACAGATTTAATTCTCCCACAACTAAGGGTTTTAGAATAAAAATTTCCATGAAACTGGTTTACCAATACATGACAATTTTCTTTAAGTTTTCACCCACTTCAAATCATTTTCATCCACTACAAGCCGAGAATTGCGACAGCAATTCGCGGCTTGTAGTGGATAAAGATGACAATGGTAAATTCAGGCTTGAAAGGGTTAATGTTCAATCAGCAAAAATTGTAAATGTTTGGTCTCAAATTAGGCAAATATCAGTAATTTTCACCCACGTAAAGCTGTAGATCGCGTCAATTTCAATAATGAATGTTTCAACTGGGTAGCTTTTCTAATCGAATAAACATGCTATTTCCTTTCTGCCACTATTTTACACTCATGTTGTGTCTTTAACCTGAAGTTCAACTTGTGCATTGATTTTTATTTCAAATGCATGTAATCACTCACCCCCAAAGCAATAGTATTGTGAAGAAGTGATAAAAATTAATATTTAAAAATTGTATAATCATGAATTGCAATCATTTTTACAGCTATCAATTTACCTATACAAACGTCATAATATGCAGCTGTTCTCATTAAATTTATATCATTAAAAATACATCCTCTGACGCATGAGATTAAGTGGTTCAAAGACATTGTCTGTTTAGTTTATATATATTCACCAGGTGTCGTATATCATTAAAATCCCTGCAATGAGAGCAATGCTTTCTGGGTAAACCCTTACCCCGCTGATGGTTCACAGTGGGCTATTGCATTAATATAACCAAGGATATCCTCGATATAACACAATGCCCTGACAGCATCACCTTATATTACAGTCGCGGTACAGTATCGAAGGAGTGGTATAGGGGCCTACACCATCCCCTCCACGTCAGCATAATGAAGTAAGTATCTCCGTGTCACCGGCATCCCGGCCAACACGGGGAACTGACCCGGTGCTGGTTTAATGCCGGACCAGCGTCCGCGACGCTGGCCCGACATTAAACCGGCACCGGGTGAGCCTCGCGTTCTTACCGGCATCATACCTGTGCATCCCGGGCCGGCGAAATGCCGCAGTCATGACTGGAGGCTGTGTCACCCACATCCTCGTCTTCCCCCACCCTCCCCTGACCGCCTCCCTCCCCTCCCGGTTCTCTGGGTCCTGAACGCGGTCCCCCGCACACGAGCGAGTAGTCCGCCGCGGCGGGCCCGCGTACTGTCAAAACGCAGTATCTTGCTCTTAAAGCTGATGCGCGCTTATATTACGCCGCCCTCACACTGAGGCCATTCTAATCTGTCCGATGGAAAATTTGCGAAAATTGACTAGCTGTGTTGTCTGCATCCCAGGAAATGTGTGACATTGAACCAATTTTGATTTTAAAATTGTCTGACGAAAATTGTTTGCAACCGATGTTGTATCGTTGAACCAAAATTGATTTACCGTTGGTCCAACGTCTACGACGCTGGCCCATCAGTAAACCATCATTGGTTCAGCTTATGGTGTTTGCCGGGATAGCATGTGTTTATATACCCTGATGACATCGCAAGGCTCTAGCACAGTGACCTCCATTTTTAAATGTAATAGTTCTAATACGATCAAAAGTTTACGGCTGCTGAAAATTGTCTAGTTTTCGTAGGCACTTGAAATACTCGTCTCAATTTCACGGCATTCGAGTTTTTTGGTAGTAGCGCGAGTGTCGTTTTTACACAGCTGGCTGTGGAAACAAAATGGCGGTCAGTGTGACTGGGTCTCGCGCAGTACATGAGTTAGGCGGCCCAGTCATACCGGGTAGTGTTTATAATTTTGCAACTGCAAATTTTCCAACAGACAGAATCCGTTCAGTGTGAGACCGTATATCTGTATATCAGCATTAGGATTCACGGTAGCCGTGGCGAATGATTTTCGCTGAATCGAAACCAAATTTCATTGAATTGCACTCTTTTCTAGCCCTTTGTCGACCAACATTTCAAGTGAAAACGCCCCTCTATAACTAGTTAGTGATAACCCATTTGTTCACTTCACTATACAATTCAACATACTTCTGCGAAATTGTCAAGTGTATTCGCCACAACACACAGGAAAATAGTGTTTGCAAAATTGTCTGAAAATTGGGTGAAACATTGACTGAGAAATCCGGAAAAAATTTCACACGACCAAAGGGAGCATAGATTCATATGCAGCATAGAGTTAATAAAGACCCGATTTATGGAAAGAAAAGTGTAAACTCCTTTCGATGCTGCGATGCAGCGCGAAAGCGTGTTTATTAAATTACAAAATAATAATGTGTTCATACAAAAAGAAACCAGACGCATCCAACATGTACAATAAAATGGTTTACGTTCTATGATAACCAAAAATTGAATTGATCAACAGCTTTAACACAAACAGTACCAAGTAAAATGGCGGTGGTCAGTTGGTTTCATGCCAGACACGATCGCTCCCGCGATTCGCATTCTGTATGAAACAATGAAACAAAAATTGATTCAATTCCCATCATTGTTTGTTAAAAGTGAGATACAGGCCTTCGATATTAAAGAGGAGGATGGCATTATATGCTGGGTCATCAGTACACGCTATGTCCCAGGGGTGTGCTATTACACAAATAATAAAAACAGAACGACAATAAAATTATAACATAAATACGCTCTATAAAATCCACTATTAAAACATTAAAAGATCAAGCCGTAATTATCTAGAAACTCCTGATGGGACTATCCTGGGAAGACAAACGGCAGTAACGGCTTACTTGAAAAGTAAGCGGTTACTGCTGTTTGTCTTTGCACATCTGCTGTGGGGACACGCAGACATCTCATTTGCATCTCTTTATATATGTTATACCTGACACAGGTAGGTCTGGATGTATGACTATGCCCAAAGGGAACTAAGATGTCTCTGTATTTTATACTCGCTTCCTGTGCCAGCCAGTAACCTCACTGTTGTGCAGTCAAAATGCAGTAACTGCTTACTCAAAAAGTAAGCAGTTACTGCCTTCCTGCTTTGCATGACACCACAGAGGTCTGCTGGCAGAAATATATTAATATACGTGACGCTCGCTTCGCGGGACGGCAGGTAAAAAACAAGTACGACCGATGATGCAAAATATCCCTGGGTTATGAGAATGGATTGTGTCCGTTTTAACGCAACGTGGCATCGGAAAAATAATTAGACTGTGTGCCACTGTGATAATGTAAATAAGCGTTGATGTGTTTGCTGAAATTAAGTTGAGTAAAAAGATACTGAACTGGTTAACACTTGAGTTTCTCGTTAATATTTTTCATTCATTTGTGACTGGAATTGCTGATACATTGCCCAGCTTGAAATTGCAGAAAAAATATATATTTCTGAAAAAAGGAGAAGATATTTTTCAAATTAAATTATTTCATTAACTTAGCATCCATCACACATTATTATAGAGCATTTCCAGTTGTATTTACTTGGTTTCAACCCATGTATACATATTAGTCATTTTTTATAAATAAATATTCTTCAAAATAGATATGAATATTTGTCACCCACTTGAAGTTGTGGGTCGCGGTAGCGAGACACAACTTCAAGTGGCTGCCAAAAATTCATATTTGATTAATTTTAATTTGCAAATATTGATGTCTAAAGACACATTTCTTTCCCAATAACAGTAGTGTGATAATATGAACAGGTAAATTATTACTAAATAGAAAGGCATTGTCAATATCTGAACAAGGGGGGGGGGGTCTATCATTCCGTTTCCCGCACCACTTCTGTACGTATAATACGTCATTTGTAGCATTTCTATAGAACAAAGAATATTATGACTGCCTCTGTTTAATTAAACGACAATTGTTACCAATATTTATCTAAAACGTGCTAAAATGACAGCTCTTATCTATTAGACGAAAGAAGATGACAGGACAAAAATGTCAGTCTACATCTATTGAATAAAGTAACACGCCAGACTCCATTAATTGAAAGAAGAAAGATAAAAAATCTACATCTATGATTGAAAAATATATGGCAGCATCCAACTATTTAACAAAGAAATATCACAGAGTCCTTCTGTTGAACAAAGGAAGTAGATAACCCCAATAATATTAATATATCTTTATGTTATATTATGTTTTTATATACATACATATTGTTACGACAGTTCCATTTATTGAACAATGGCAGTCTGTATTTATTGTCATCTATTTATCTGTATCTATGTCATCAAAATTAAGGGCTAGACGGGCTGTCAAAAAAAGAATCGATACTTAATTTTCTAAACTAAATTTCAATTGATGAAACATGTATACATAATAAACTGATTAAATTTCCTTCGTTAATTCGTTTAACCCCGCTTGTCTAATTAAAAAAGAATTGATATCACCCCTTTGCATATACACCAGAAAAAACATCATCATCAGTTTTTAGTGTTATTTCTTCAGGGATAACTCAAGCAGCATAATTTTCGGCCGGTAATAGACGAATCTGGCATAGGACTAGTCCTGTAAATCCACCAATCACAGATTTAATAATTCAGTCAGCTAGAAAAATCGCCATCTTCAAGTCACATGAGATGCATTTATTGATGTTATTGATCATTTTGTATGAAATATAGGTAAACTATCAAAATAATTTGTAATATGGTTTATGGACAAACAAGGTTTTTCTTAACATTATGATATACATACTAGCATAAATGTGTTATGCATTACTGATACTAGTATATATGATATTAAGTAGTAATATAAGATCTTGCATTAATACAGACCGGCATCGCAACCTCAAGTGGGTAGCAAATACTCATAAGTATGTATAATTAGAATCAAAACAATTGAGCAAATTCAATAATATTTTTCCCTTCTTATTTTCTTGTTTAAAGGATAAATAAAAAAGACTAAACACTTTAAGAATTAACTGTTACAACGCTGAAATACTTTTGTATAAACGATGGAGATCAAAGGTTTTTTCACCTTAAAATCATCATAAATGTCTTAGTTATAAATCTCTTTCCGCTTCATTTGAATACCTATGTTGTTGTCCTACGGTGTTTAATTTTTTTTTAATTCCTTCAGCACTGTCTTTAGACGTCAGAATCTGACGTCCACAGACGTCAGATATGACGTTTAAAGAGGTCCCCACGCTTAGAGGATCAATAGATGTGTATTTGTCCTGCTACACTGTACAACACAGCGATCTAAACGCCAGGCAAGGCGAAACCACGAGATGGTTAAATTAACTCCGTACAAGACTACATAAGTCCAGAAGCTCCCGCTCCGAATTAGAATTTGATTTAAGCAATTTTGTATAGGGTTATTAATGTAGTCCTAGTCTAGGTCAAAAATCAAGACGCAAGACAACTAGGTCTAAGAAGCCCAGTCTAAGAGTAGGATAAGAACTAGACAGTCTGTCAGAGATTGCAAACCTCCATTGAAATTAATGATCCTAATCAGTATCCCAGTAATGGTCTACCTATCTGGCATGGTTTACCCGATATCAGGCCAATCGAGTTAACTAATAGCTGATTTACGGTCATTTTGAATTTGATATAAATTAGTTAAAAACTTAGGGTGCATCCTCCCCCGAAACCTCAAATTTTGTTTTATAGTAATGGACTAACATCTAACACAGTTTGCAAAATATTGGGCATGTGAAAGTAAATAATGGCCGATAGAGGGCCATTTTGAATTTGATCAAGTCAAAATTTTCCAAGATGCATCCTCAGCTGAAATCTCACATTTCATTCTATAGTAATGGTCTAGCCATCTAGCACGGTTTACCAAATATCGCCCATGTGAAAGTGAATAATGGCCGATAGGAGGCCATTTTGAATTTGATCAATTCAAAATTTTTCAAGATGCATCCTCTCCTGAAATCTCACATTTTGTTTTATAGTAATGGTCTAGCCATCTAGTACGGTTACTAAAAACCGGCTATGTGAAAGTAAATAATGGCCGATAGGCGGCCATTTTGAATTTGATCGAGTAAATTTTTTTCAAGATGCATCCTCTCTTGTAATCTCACATTTTGTTTTATAGTAATGGTCCAGCTATCTAACACGGTTTACCACATATCAGCAATGTGAAAGTAAATAGTGGCCGATAGGCGGCCATTTTGAATTCGATTGAGTCGAAAGTGTTTTAAAGGCATCCTCTCTCTAAACGTCACATTTTGTTTTATAGTAATGGTCTAGCTATCTAGCACGGTTTACCTGATATCAGGCCTATCGAGGTAAATAATGCTGATTGTCGGCCATTTTGAATTCGTAAGTTAAAAATTTTCAGGTTGCATCCTCCCCCGAAAACTCACACTTTGTTTTATAGTAATCAGGTAATGGTCTAGCCATCTAGCACGGTTTACCAAATATCAGCCATGTGAAAATGAATAATGGCCGAAAAGGCGGCCATTTTAAATTTGATCAAGTCAATTTTTTTCAAGATGCATCCTCATCTGAAATCTCACATTTCGTTTTACAGTAATGGTCTAGCCATCTAGCACGGTTGACCAAATAACGGCCATGTGAAAGTGAATAATGGCCGATAAGCGGCCATTTTGAATTTTATCGAGTCTAATTTTTTCAAGATGCATCTCTCCTGAAATCACACATTTTGTTTTATAGTAATGGTCTAGCCATCTAGCACGGTTTACCAAATAACGGCCATGTGAAAGTGAATAATGGCCAATAAGCGGCCATTTTGAATTTTATCAAGTCGAATTTTTTCAAGATGCATCCTCTCCTGAAATCACACATTTTGTTTTACAGTAATGGTCTAGCCATCTAGCACGGTTGACCAAATAACGGCCATGTGAAAGTGAATAATGGCCGATAAGCGGCCATTTTGAATTTTATCGAGTCTAATTTTTTCAAGATGCATCTCTCCTGAAATCACACATTTTGTTTTATAGTAATGGTCTAGCCATCTAGCACGGTTTACCAAATAACGGCCATGTGAAAGTGAATAATGGCCAATAAGCGGCCATTTTGAATTTTATCAAGTCGAATTTTTTCAAGATGCATCCCCTCCTGAAATCACACATTTTGTTTTATAGTAATGGTCTAGCCATCTAGCACGGTTTACCAAATAACGGCCATGTGAAAGTGAATAATGGCCGATAAGCGGCCATTTTGAATTTTATCGAGTCGAATTTTTTCAAGATGCATCCTCTCCTGAAATCACACATTTTGTTTTATAGTAATGGTCTAGCCATCTAGCACGGTTTACCAAATAACGGCCATGTGAAAATGAATAATGGCCGAAAAGGCGGCCATTTTAAATTTGATCAAGTCAATTTTTTTCAAGATGCATCCTCATCTGAAATCTCACATTTCGTTTTACAGTAATGGTCTAGCCATCTAGCACGGTTGACCAAATAACGGCCATGTGAAATTGAATAATGGCCGATAAGCGGCCATTTTGAATTTTATCGAGTCTAATTTTTTCAAGATGCATCTCTCCTGAAATCACACATTTTGTTTTATAGTAATGGTCTAGCCATCTAGCACGGTTTACCAAATAACGGCCATGTGAAAGTGAATAATGGCCAATAAGCGGCCATTTTGAATTTTATCAAGTCGAATTTTTTCAAGATGCATCCTCTCCTGAAATCACACATTTTGTTTTACAGTAATGGTCTAGCCATCTAGCACGGTTGACCAAATAACGGCCAAGTGAAAGTGAATAATGGCCAATAAGCGGCCATTTTGAATTTTATCGAGTCTAATTTTTTCAAGATGCATCTCTCCTGAAATCACACATTTTGTTTTATAGTAATGGTCTAGCCATCTAGCACGGTTTACCAAATAACGGCCATGTGAAAGTGAATAATGGCCAATAAGCGGCCATTTTGAATTTTATCAAGTCGAATTTTTTTAAGATGCATCCTCTCCTGAAATCACACATTTTGTTTTATAGTAATGGTCTAGCCATCTAGCACGGTTTACCAAATAACGGCCATGTGAAAGTGAATAATGGCCGATAAGCGGCCATTTTGAATTTTATCGAGTCGAATTTTTTCAAGATGCATCCTCTCCTGAAATCACACATTTTGTTTTATAGTAATGGTCTAGCCATCTAGCACGGTTTACCAAATAACGGCCATGTGAAAGTGAATAATGGCCAATAAGCGGCCATTTTGAATTTTATCAAGTCGAATTTTTTTAAGATGCATCCTCTCCTGAAATCACACATTTTGTTTTATAGTAATGGTCTAGCCATCTAGCACGGTTTACCAAATAACGGCCATGTGAAAGTGAATAATGGCCGATAAGCGGCCATTTTGAATTTTATCGAGTCGAATTTTTTCAAGATGCATCCTCTCCTGAAATCACACATTTTGTTTTATAGTAATGGTCTAGCCATCTAGCACGGTTTACCAAATAACGGCCATGTGAAAGTGAATAATGGCCGATTGGCGGCCATTTTGAACTTTGACAAAAATAATTTTTTCAAAATACATCCTCTCCTGAAGCCTTACAATTTGTTTTATAGTAATGGTGTAGATATCTTGAGCGGTTTTCATGATATTCCACAATATCAGGCCTGTCGAGGTGAATAATGGCTGATAGGCGGCCATTTTGAATTTTATCAACTTCAAATTTTTCAGGATGCATCCTCTCCTGAAACCTTACAATTTATTTGATATTAATGGTGTAGCTATCTTGAGCGGTTTTCATGATATTCCGCAATATCAGGCCTGTCGAGGTGAATAATGGCCGATAGGCGGCCATTTTTAATTTTATCGACTTGAAATTTTTCAAGATGCATCCTCTCCTGAAACCTCACAATTTGTTTTATAGTAATGGTGTAGCTATCTTGAGCGGTTTTCATGATATTCCGCAAAATCTTTCAGTCGGATTTACCGATGTTATAAATTAGGTCAAAGTGCTGGGTCAACTTCAAGGTCAAGGTCCAAAAACCTGAAAAGGCACAACTAGGGACCTTAGAGAACATGTATGTGCAATATGACTGTCATCGGCCCAGTACTTTTCGAGATCTGCTCCGGAAACGAAGTGCGCGTCAAAACGTCTAAATAGGTCATAGTTCTGAACCAGAAGTAGGCCAAAGTTCAAATACCCCAAAAGGCACAACTAGACCCCCTAGGGGTGTTGTGTGTAAAATTTGAAGACAATCGGACAAGTACTTTCAGAGATATGCTCCGGAAACGAATTGTTTACGGACGGCCCAACGGCCCAACGGCCCAACGGCCCAACGGCCCAACGGCCCAACGGCCCAACGCCGTCACATCATCATTTTCTCCTCTGCAACCTTGCGTATTGAATTCAGATTAAAAATATTTTAACCCGTCCATTAGCCACCTGGAAGTAACCCACATACCAAAAATTGTTATCCTAGCTTATTTTCTCACAAAGTTATAGGCAAAAGAAGAGGCCAAAAAAAAACGGAGGTAGAATCCATAGCTCCCTTCGCTCACCTACGGTGACGGCGGGAGCTAAAAATCCAATAAGTCGACTGTGCTGATTTTCTCCACAACGAACTTTTCCGAGAACTGGTTATTATCAATATGTAAAACATCCACGTAACGAACACGTTATTGAGTTTTGTTTTAAAAACTAAAAATTGTACATATCACAACTTCAAAAATAACTGAAAATTGGTGTGAAAAAGTGCGGCCTATTGAAGGAGATCACTCCCATTCTGATAATATACGTAAAATAAAAATAAGTTGGTCATTTTGTTTTATTAACCCTTTAAGCCCTCACGATGCACTAGAGGATCATTTTATATCCCTGAAAACAGACTTAATTTTCCTACAACCAAGGGTTTTAAAACGAAAATTTCCATGAAACTGGATTACCAATACATGGTAATTTTCTTAAATTTTCAAACCACATAAAATCATCTTCATCCACTACAAGTCGAGAATTGCGGCAGCAATTCGCGGCTTGTAGTGGATAAGATGACAATGGTGCAATAGGGCTTGAAAGCGTTAAAGAGAAACTGATTATTAGAAACACACAAGTCAGAGTACATGAAAAATAATTGTGAACGTGAAAATAGGAGAATTCGGGCATTTTTGTTTTATTAGGATTATCGAGTTACCAACATTGAAAAGCATTTGAATAGGGTTCACGAGAAAAGTATGTTGCCAGGACTTATCAAAGAACCAGTTAATAACATAATCCAGAATACATTACAGCAGGGTATATGAAAAACTCAAGTTCTCGTTGTAAAAAAAAATAACGCCAACGATGTATACATTCACTTAACATCGGCATAATCCAGCGTGTTTTAATTAAAATAATTTTCGAGTTGAAGATATGACACAGAATAATTTAGGTTCGAGTATTTTTCAGATAAAGGGAGATTTAATGTTTTGACGATACAGTCATATCAACAAAATCATACACGTGGATATTCTCATCATGATAAAAAAATTGTTGGACAATCACATTTTGATCATCTTATCAGTTTGGAGTTAAAGGGTGGTTGTCACCTTTTATGGCAAATGCCACCGTTTTATCACAATGTGACGAACAATTGTCAGCACACTTTCTCCTACCTACATACAAGCTGAGCCCACCCGCGTGATACGGAAGAAAATATATCTCACTTTTATTTCATACAGTACATGAGTACGTGAATTTGTAATTGTCTATAATTTGGAAATAGACTATTAACCCTTAGAGCCCTGAGCCCTGAGCCAAGAAATTTAAATTTTCAACCACTTGAAGTTGTGTCTCGCTACCGCGATCCACAACTTCAAGTGACTAAAAATTAGTTTAATTTGCAAAATCCAGGTTGAAATGTATATGATTATCACAGAAGTGAGACATATTTAATTCTTCAAACCTGATTATACAAGACAATTAAAACATGAGAAAACAATACTATAGTCAACTGTAGAGAGTGTGATAAAACGTACATTTTTGCGGACTATTTTTTTCATTGGTGAATGCTTCAGCACCCAGCTCTTTTCACATTGTCAAAATAACTTCTGTAAGAGCTTCACATGATTGGAAAGTGTGCTGCTAACCCTCGCCTGACTAGAAAAAAACAGTACCCGCGGGGATTTTATGAGGCAAAGTAGTGTAAAGTTAAACTGTAGCTTAACGTCACTTTTCCGCCTGTAATAGGTTAAATACGGTGCAGTAGTAAATTATTGTTTCACGTCACTTTTCGGTACTAATGTAATACGATAAAACAGTGCAGTCCATTGATGAGATAAGTGATGTTTATACAGATGATGACGTGAGGGTGGGTGATACGGCATGGTGGGTTGAGTGTTTTTCCTTCACTCGACCAATATGGGGTTCTGGGCATGTCTAAGAGAATTTACCCGCAGGCATGCCCAGATATCTAGATACTCTGTTTTTTCTTTCAAAACACGGCTCCGCTATCCTTGACTCTGATAGTCCACAGACTAACAATAACTGAGGGTAACTCCATTCATCCGACGTGAGAGACCTAATGTCAAACACTCTATTGCTGGTTGTTTCAAAGCTACCACGGCCAACATCAGTGCCTCCACTGTAGTGACACTGCACCGGCTGTGTCTGCATTGATACAGGAGCTGCATTGGTATCGCTGTTGAGCGGAGAAACCAGGGCACGTGGCTGGCAATCCGCCCGAAGATTATGGCCGGACACGTAGAGGCTGCAGCATCCCTTCTATGATGATGATTGCTGTAAACTAGTTCTTCCGTAACATTCAGTACAGCATGAAACAGACGGAACAGATCCCAATGATGGGAGCGAAAAGTACTACTACTGGCAATCATCCCAGTACGCCCCCCCCCCCCCCAAAAAAAAACACACATGGGCATGACATGGAGATTCCCCGCCCCCCCCCCCCCCAGACATGCGCAGACTTGTGATAGTCACTAGAGAAGCAATAGTTGCGGGAAACATAATGCTCTAAGTTATGTCTGATTGTAAATATGCGCAATGTCTTAGCTAGGTTGATGTACCCATATATATATAATATTTTTTACATATTATGCACACTCGACTTGCGCATCCATTCAATCACAACTGAGGATATATTCCCAGAGATACAGTATTTTTCGCGCACAGTCTAGTGGCACATCCCTTTAACGACGGCAGATACGGTGTTATGGAGTCCGGGGGTAGGTTTGCCCTGGGCACCCCCTGGCCCAGTATGGTCCAGCTGTGACCACGACCAGGCCGCGGGGCCATCATACACGGTGCTGGCCTAATGTTGGACCAGCGTCGCAGACGCTGGCCCAACATTAGACCAGCACCGTGTCAACAAATCCTCCTTTCCAGGCTGGGAGGAGGGGTAGCGCATACGACGAGCCGCACAATGCAACAGATGCCGCCACCAGTCCCCTGAAGGCTGGGCATCCTTTTCTTGTTCCCACCTTTCATGATATTCCTGGTGACAGCAGCAGTGACACAGCAATGATCAGTGATGGCCGCCAGCCCGCCAGCCTCCCCCCTCAAACCCCGAGCCCAGCAAAGATTAATCGTCCGCGTCATCATCGACTGCTTCTGTCCCGTCGTCCCCGACATGGAAAAGGCGTTGGCCTCGTGTCGGTTTAGCGCTGGGCGGGCGCCCGCGACGCCGACCCAGCGAGAAACCAACACGAGGTCGGCGTCCCGCGCTCGCCGGGTCTATTTGACACGTTAATTATCATTCCTTGACATTCTGCTCTGGTAGATGGATGACTTTCATATTTATTTCCATGCATAATCATAATCAGCACTAGGGGTATATAGCGTCTACTCATTCCGCCGTACAAATCCAAAGGGCAGTAACTGCTCATTTCACAAGTAAGCAGTTACTGCCTTTTTGCTTTCCACAACATACAACAGGCCTTGTCCGTATTCTGTCGTAAAATGCCCAAAACAGGGAATATTTTGTGTATTCCGTCGTAAAATGCCAAAAAGCAGGGAAATAACACATGTATTCTGTCGTAAAATGCCAAAAACAGGGAATATTTTGTGTATTGCGTCCTAAAATGCCAAAAAGCAGGGAATTATTTTTCTGATGTAGCGGTGCAGTGTGCAGTACAATTGAAAGAAATGATACACAATATGTTGGTATAGCAGTTTTTGGTGTGGCTAGATAGCTACATGGCTACACAGCTGCTACACAATTTCTTTGGAACAAATTATTCCCTGAAAAAACAGTAACCGCCTTTTGATTTCGGGCGACAGAATTTTCACCCACTTGGGGTTGTGGATCGCGTTAGCGAGACACAACCTCATGTGGGTGAAAATTTAAATAGTATCACACTCAATGCAGTTGACAACAAAGAGAGACATCACTCACAAAAAAACACACAACGGGGGAATATCTTAGTGACAAATACTGGCTTTAAAATACCTGTAAATCACATGTATTATATGTACCGGGCAATTGTCGTTGAAGGGGAGCTGTGTAACTTTTCTTCACACTTTAATTTGTTTGTGGAGATAAATATTTATTTCACTTTTAATTTGTTAAAGCAGATATAATCTACAATTGTATGTTCCGTTTATTTTACAAAGTTGTATACAAGTATTGACCTGGGGAAACAGTGCAAGAACAATTAGACAATGTTGGCCATAATCATGATAAGCATTATAGAATTATTTATTTTAATTGATTATTTATTTGAAGTCTATTTTGCAGTTTAAATATTTATTTACAACGTGTCTTTCCGACAATTATTTATTTCACAAAAAATAGTCTGACAATATTTATTTCAAAAATACCCTCCCCTCTCCATGGTTATTAATGAATAAACACGACGATAGCCTTTTTTAATATATTTTATCAGCTGATTAAATCATTGTTATTGGGAACGAAATGTGTGTGCTTAACCATCAAGATTTGTAAATATTTGGTCTCAAATTAAACAAATATAAGTATTTTTCACCCACTTGGTGAAAATTGTAAAAAGATAACGTAGCAAGTAAAGGGTTGAAGTACATCTCATGTCCGTCATGAGAGGATTGTCAGAGGATTGCTCATCTTTCCTAATTCAAACATAATGAATCAACTGAGCATTTCACGTGAAAGAAGCTAATATAAGTTATATGTAATTTTGCTTGCAATGAAAACCTCTCCACTTCACATACACTTCGACTTCATCTAAACTACTCTAAACTAACGCGAGCATCAAATGTTAAAAATAGGTCAAAGGTCATAAACCACCCAAAACGGCACATCTACACCCCCTTAGGCCTATTTGTGTGTGTGCAATGTGAAAACAATCCAGCAAACGCTTTCCGGGATTTCGTCAACTGCCATCAATTAAATTCAACAATAGCCTCAAAACGAAGGTAAAAAAGATTTCCTCATCTGCCATCAATTAAAGTCAACAATAGCCACAAAACAAAGGTAAAAAATAGTTCAAATGTCATAAATTCCAAAAGGCACATCTACAACCCCTAAGGGAAGTGTGCATGCAATGAAAGCAATCTGGCTAACGGTTTCCGGGATATCGGCCGGAAACGAAACACGGACGCACAGACGCACGGTCACACGGCCAGACATGGTGATGACAATATCCCCCGCCCTTACTTCGTGGGCAGGGGATAAAAAAACGTTCTATGCAGGATTTATTGCGATGGGATATGTGTCATAGAATATGGAAGAAGCACCTCCACTGAGATATGTTATCATTCTTTTTGTAAGCAGCAGGAGTAAAATATGGCTTAACGTCACTTTTTATCTAAAATATGGAAGTACTAATGTTTTAAATGCTTGTCAATGAAAAAGCGAAGAAATACCTGAGGGTCAGGGTGGTAGGTTTTATATAGCTGTCTGGATACAAAAAGTCACTTGTCGGCTTAAATATTTAATATAAGCAAAGAATTCCTGGATATAAGGCACGATTCATGTTTCAAATGTAGATGAAAAATAGATAATACTGCCGTTTAAAGTCAAAAGGTAGTGACTGATCACTTTACATGTAAGCAGCTACGCCGTTTGTATTTGCTGATCAGAATATTACTACAATTTCAACCACAGTTACGCTTGAGTAAATTTAGTGTTATCATGGTAGCATCATATATCAGTAGATCTATGTATAGCAGCAGGCTTATCTACATAATAGCAGTCAATTGTAGAAATCTAAATATATGGGCATCTATATATAAGTTGTATATTGTACATAAAAACAACATTATTGTCAAAAGAAACAAGACTACAGAAGTCCAGGAGCTCCCGCTCCGAATTAGAATTTGATTTAAGCAATTTTGTGTAGGGTTATTAACGTAGTCCTAGGCTAGATCAAAAATCAAGACGCAAGACAACTAGGTCTAAGAGACTCAGTCTTAGAAGAGGAAGATAAGAACTAGACAGTCTGTCAGAGATTGCAAACCTCCATTGAAATTAATGATCCTAATCAGTATCCCGGTCATGGTCTACCTATTTGGCACGGTTTACCCGATATCAGGGCAATCGAGGTAAATAATGGCTGATTTACGGTCATTTTAAATTCGACAGAGACTAGTTTAATTACCAAATATCGCCCATGTGAAAGTGAATAATGGCCGATAGAAGGCCATTTTGAATTTGATCAAGTCAAAATTTTTCAAGATGCATCCTCTCCTGAAATCTCAGATTTTGTTTTATAGTAATGGTCTAGCCATCTAGTACGGTTACCAAATAACGGCTATGTGAAAGTGAATAATGGCCGATAGGCGGCCATTTTAAATTTGATCGAGTCAATTTTTTTCAAGATGCATCCTCTCTTGTAATCTCACATTTTGTTTTGTAGTAATGGTCCAGCTATCTAACACGGTTTACCAAATATCAGCAATGTGAAAGTAAATAGTGGCCGATAGGCGGCCATTTTGAATTCGATTGAGTCGAAAGTCTTTAAAAGGCATCCTCTCCCGAAATGTCACATTTTGTTTTATAGTAATGGTCTAGCTATCTAGCACGGTTTACCTGATATCAGGTCTATCGAGGTAAATAATGCTGATTGTCGGCCATTTTGAATTTGTAAGTTAAAAATTTTCAGGGTGCATCCTCCCCGGAAAACTCACACTTTGGTTTATAGTAATCAGGTAATGGTCTAGCCATCGAGCACGGTTTACCAAATATCAGCCATGTGAAAATGAATAATGGCCGAAAAAGGCGGCCATTTTGAATTTGATCAAGTCAAATTTTTTCAAGATGCATCCTCTCCTGAAATCACACATTTTGTTTTATAGTAACGGTCTAGCCATCTAGCAAGGTTTACCAAATAACGGCCAGGTGAAAGTGAATAATGGCCGATTGGCGGCCATTTTGAACCTGGACGAATTGAATGTTTTCAAAATGCATCCTCTCCTGAAACCTTACAATTTGTTTTATAGTAATAGTGTAGATATCTTGAGCGGTTTTCATGATATTCCGCAATATGAGGCCTGTCGAGGTGAATAATCGCTGATAGGCGGCCATTTTGAATTTTATCAACTTGAAATTTTTCAAGATGCATCCTCTCCTGAAACCTCACAATTTGTTTTATAGTAATGGTGTAGCTATCTTGAGCGGTTTTCATTATATTCCGAAAAATCTTTCAGTCGGATTTACCGATGTTATAAATTAGGTCAAAGTGCTGGGTCAACTTCAAGGTCAAGGTCCAAAAACCTGAAAAGGCACAACTAGGGACCTTAGAGAACATGTATGTGCAATATGACTGTCATCGGCCCAGTACTTTTCGAGATTTGCTCCGGAAACGAAGTGCGCGTCAAAACGTCTAAATAGGTCATAGTTCTGAACCAGAAGTAGGTCAAAGTTCAAATACCCCAAAAGGCACAAGTAGACCGCCTAAGGGTGTTGTGTGTAAAATTTGAAGACAATCGGACAAGTACTTTCAGAGACATGCTTCGGAAACGAATTGTTTACGGACGGCCCAACGGCCCAACGCCGTAACAGCATCATTTTCTCCTCTGCGACCTTGCGTATTGAATTCAGATTAAAAATATTTTAACCTGTCCATTAGCCACCTGGAGGTAACCCACATACCAAAAATTGTTATCCTAGCTTATTTTCTTACAAAGTTATAGGCAAAAGAAGAGGCAAAAAAAAACGGAGGCGGAAACCATAGCTCCCTCCGCTCACCTACGGTGACGGCGGGAGCTAAAAAGGAATAAACGAAGAATGAGCACAGTGCACTGACTTTTCCCCATTGATTCTGAAGTAATGGGGACCCGCTGATAAAATAAATCTGAAAATATTTTTGAGATTTTTCACCACGCTTTACATCGTGCCGATCGATGAACCAAAATGTATTCAAAATAGATACAGGTATTTAGTTGTGAAATTCACCCTTTCAATATTGAGAGGCATCTTTTTCTTCATCGCCTTTTCGGTCAAAAAGGCATTGCATGTTACATTTTTTTAACCGGCATGACAACAACGTGAATCGGTATGCGGGAGCAGGTGCATCCGATCAAGGCTTCAATGCACCCATGCGGAAATGGATAGTTGAGAACGGGGCAATGATGGGCTGGGGTGATATGGATCAATGTTATGCATTTGAAGTTGGGCCAGCATTGTAGCCAGTGGACCAGCGTCAAATCATCATTAGATAAACGTCTCGTGTAGTACTGCTCTACTACGGTCACAACGCTTACCCTCAATCTTCGGGATTTAACTCTTTTTAAGTCATCACGATGCATTAAAGCATCATTTTACATCACTGTAAACAGATTTAATTGTTAAACAACTAAGGGTTTTATAATAAAAATTCCCATGAAATTGGTTTACGAATTTATGGCGATTTTCTTTAATTTTTAAACCACATCAAGTGATCTTCATCCACCACAAGTCGTGAATTGCGACAGCAATTCGCTGTTTGTAGTAAATGAAGATGACAATGGTAAATTCAGGCAGCGGCTTGGAAGGGTTTTAACAGGTAGGCCTATCAGAGCTCTACTATCTCCACCATCTTCATCTATCCAGTTGTCTGCTACCGGCAGACTGGTAGTCTGACAGTCAGACCTGATAGGGCAAGGTGATCTCCATGGGCTGATCACGATAATAGAAATCGTGCCGATTGCTGGGTGTTGTTCACCATACACACGTGGTAGGCCAGGTATCCGGTGCCTCATGACATTATGACAGTATCCGGCGCCTCATGACATTATGACAGTATACGGTGCCTCATGACATTATTCCACGCCTGTCCTGGGCAGGAAAGGATCCGAAAATAAAAACGATATTTGATGAATCTCCCCGAAGGTACTTTAACCCTTCAAGCCCTCACGATGCATTAGAGCATCATTTTACATCCCCGAAAACAGATTCAATTTTCCTACAACCAAGGGTTTTAGAACGACAATTTCCATGAAACTGGTTTACAAATACATGGCAATTTTCACTCACATCAAATCATCTTCATCCACTAAGTCCAAGTCGAGAATTGCGACAGCAATTCGCGGCTTGTAGTGGATGAAGATGAGAATTGTAAAACTCAGGCTTCAAAAAGTTAATCACCAGACTGTCCCAATTTTGATACATTATATCATTTTTAAAACCAAGATATTAGGTTCATATATTCCAATTGTGTCACAAAACTCGGACACGTACTATTTTTAATTTTTCGCAACAAAAAAGCATCTAAATCGAATCACGTTGCAAAATAAAGGTTTGGTAAGTAAAGCATAGTATCTAAATTGAGCTTCGCGCTAAAAAACGTTCTGGGAGGTGCATTAATCTGTAAATGAACACAAAAGGTTATTAGAGGTTCATTAAGGAGCACAACATATCTAATAAGAACAGAGTCTTATAAGAATCACAAAGAAGAACGCAGTATATATATTAGGATCAACGCAAAACCGGATCAAAACACACAATAAAGCTACGGCCCCACCTAACGCCGACCTATATTTCCTCAGGATGCATGTACATATCGAATATAATGTGACCAAAATTGATCAGTATTGTTGATAAGAGTTATTTGTAGTAAAATACGGAGGCAGCGACAGACGACATTAAGGGTGAACTGAGCTCCAGAGGACATATAGGGTACAAATAAACGCCGAAAAACGCGGCGCCGTGAAAGATAAACTTCATTAAGATAAACTTTTCCCAGCTTTCATTTCGCGGCGCGGCCCGGCGCAGCTTGCAGTGTGGCCCCTGCTATGATTAACGGTAAAGTTTATCTCTTTTAACGCGACGCGCGGCGCGGCGACGCACGGCGCGGCGTTCGGTGAGGCCGCATCTACTGATTTTTTTTCGGCGCTATAAAAATTAGATAAACATTATGTATGAAGGCATGTGATTGGTCAGGATGACCATCTCGACCAATCACGTACCTAAGATCTGGGTCAACAGCTTTTGAGAATATAAGCCCTGCTAACCACCCAGTAAACACGAGGCGTCGGCCCAATGTGGAGCCAGCGTCAACATTGGGCCAGCGTCCAAGACTGTGTACCAACATTAAGTCAACATTGGATTAACCCTTGACCTGCTATGCCCGGATATATACGGGGTTAAGGATGTTTTAGATCAATTGAAATGCCACTTAATTTTGATATAATTGTTTTTAATAGACGCTTTGTTGATCCAATAATTTAATTTTAGACATGCCTATTTTTCATAAATAGTAATATTTTTCGTCATTTAAAGCTGGAAATTGCGTTAGCAATTCCAGCTTCAAATGACGAAAAATACAATTGAAGCAATTCAGCAGGACAAGGGGTAACATATTATCGTATTCTTTGGGACCTTGTGCCCGACCTGGCGATGCATGATAACACGTCCCCTTGGATATGAAAGGGTGTATCTGCCACTTTACAAAGTGGCAGATACACCCTTTCATATCTAAGTAAAGAAGAATTGTGGACCGAAGGATATCCACCTGCCTGAATTTAAGGGTTTTACGAGAATATGGAAATTCCTGGTGAGCATGGCGAGAATTATGTTTAAAGGGACTGGCCCACGCTAAAATCATCAAAAAATAGGTGATTTTATTTTGGCTTCTTAATATGACCATAGGATGTAAACATGTCCATAGACTAGAACTGCAAAGTTTTTTTTATTTTTTTGCTGCGCATTCACCAGTTAAACTAGATATAGAGACGACATTCCCGTATTTTTAATTTTTGACATGGTTGTCAATAATTAGAAATCAGGAATTTCGTCTCTATATCTAGCCTAGCTGGTGAATGCGTGGCACAAAAAAATTAAAAACTTCTGCAGTTCTAGTCTATGGACATGTTTACATCATATGGTCATATTAAAAAGCCAAAATAAAATCACCGATTTTTTTATGATTTTAGCGTGGGCCAGTCCCTTTAAACAGTAATATTAGAGAGAACACTCGACAGTAATGTATTGAAATGGCAGACCAAAACCTATGTGAGCCCAGTATTCCACCTTGACTAATCGACAGAATCAGGTCATTGCCCTTCATCGTTCAGTTGTTATTTCAATAGTGGTGGAATAGTCTACAATACTTAGGCTGCCACAGAAGAATATTTAGTTTACGAGTGCTGATCCCACGTATACATTATATATAATAGGGGCATAAATATGTAACCGGTATTGATCAAGCCCTTTTGCACTTTATAAGGACTCGAAATGAGGGCTGGAAATATGATCAATATATTTGCCCAGCCCTGTACGTCCTGTACCAGCATGGCCGCCAATCATCTCATCCACTGACAATTAAAAGATCGTATCAGCCACTCTACAGAGTGGCAGATACGACCCTTTAATTCTCAGTGGAGCGATCTGTCCTTTGATAATCCTCTGCCCTGGAAAGTCATTTGTTTCAACCAGTTTTTAGATTCTCACAGCCGTATGCACATCACGGTGAGTAGGCTTAAAATACATGTAATAGCAGAAATAGACAAGACACTGATCTATTTCTGGTAATAGTCATGACCTAGCAAACACGAGACGATGACCTAATGCTGGTTCAATGTTGGGCCAGCGTCGTAGACGGTGAACCAACATTAAACCAGAATTGGGCCATCGTCCCGTGTTTGCTAGGGAAGGTGCACACTGAGTAAACCCTCTTATTATCAACTAAGGGATGTGTGTAATATGAAAGTAATCCGGCAAACGGTTTCCGAGAGTCGTTTTTAGTCACTTATACCCTTTAACCACTAAGCATGATAATAGTCGTTTTTAATCTGCTGTATTTGCAAGTTAAATCACAGTTATTGGGAATGAAATGAGTGTTTAAACATTAAGATTTGCAACCGCTTGGTCTCAAATTAAACAAATAAGATTTTTCACCCCCTGGAAGTTGTGGCTCGCGGTAAATGAAAATGAAATGAATCGGGCTTTAGGCCATCTTTGTGCACATATAGGCTAAACTGGGCCAGGAGAACCTCCTGAGGATGGTGAGATGATTGAGATGACACTGTCCTCCAGACACAGGATTCGAAATTCGAGCCCTGGCGGTCTGAGGCCGGTCACGGAGGCTCCCCACAATACTGACTTTCACACGTGGATGGGGAAGAAACATTTTTGTTTCTTTCAAACCGCCGCGACCGTGTGGTTCGCGGTAGCGAAGCATGACTTCAAGTGGGAGAAAATTCAAATTTTAGAATGTAGCGATTTAGGGTTAAGAAAATTCCCAACTCAAGGCGAGCCCAACAAACACGATACATTGACCCAATGCTGGTTTAATGCTGAACCACCGTCTGCGACGCTGGCCCAACATTAAACCAGCATTGGGTCAACGTTTTGGGTTTGGTGGGAAGGAATATGGTCTGATATTATAAACAGGATAAAGTACCCAAGTATAATATGTCAAATTTATGAAAGATCACACCCATCAGGAACAAAACACTGGCCCTATGTTGAGCCAACGTTGGGCTAGCGTCGCAGACGGTGGCCCAAAGTCGGTTCAACATAGGGCCAACGTTTTGTAGCGTCTGTGAAATTCTTTATTGTGATGGGTCAGACCGTTCCATGCAGTTTGTTGAACATATTTGATAAACTGAAATGCTTACTTAAACAGTGTTAACCCTTTCAAGCCTGAATTTACCATTGTCATCTTCATTCACTACAAGTCGCGAATTGATGTCGCAATTCTCGATTTGTAGTGGATGAAGATGAGTTGAAGTGTGTGAAAAATTAGAGAAAATTGTCATGTATTGGTAGAAGAGTTTCATGGAAATGTTCCTTCTAAAACCGTCAATTGTAGGAAAATTAGGTCTGTTTTCGGGGGTAAAAAATGATGCTTTAACCCTTTAACCGCCAAATTATTCAATTTAAACCCCCCCCCCCCACTTGAAGTTGTGTCTCGCTGACGCGATCCACAACTTCAAGTGAGTGAAAATTATTCAGATTTGACAAAATGGAGGTCAACTCTTTTCAAATCTTGCTGGTTGATATCACATTTTATCTTTTTAAATGTGCTAATAAAAAATGAAAACCCGAATATATGCGGCACCGGCGCTTAAAGGGTTAATGCATCGTGAGGGCCTAAAGGGTTAAAGTCATGTATACGTTCTAGGAGTCAATTTAAAGGATCTGCGTTCTGGAAAGATCTCGGTGGCCAGAAAAATGAACAATTCAACTGTTTTGTCACAACACACATTAGTCCGTAATAACAGACTCTGTCTGCCATACAGATAATCTGTAATCATTGCCATTCGTAATGTTGTGCGCGGACGATCGATTGCGCAATGAATAAAGGCGTTATTGTTTGATCAATTATTTTTATTTTATTTTATAGTGACAAATTTACATCTCATTTGAATAATGCCTTGACCTGTTAACTTGGCTGGGGATTTACACGACAGTCTTTATAGGTCAATTTATCATTTGAATAGGGTTACCCTCACATATTTCATGAAATTGTGGATCTCAGGGTACACTGTCTACCAGCATTACACAAGTACATATTTTGCTATGCTGTCCATCTCTGACGCTAACCAAGCAAACAAATACATTTTATGAATATTTAGATAATGTTAACATGGTTAAAGACTCAATGTTTTTTTAAATATCAAAACGTCGGGTCAGCAGAATATTTCAAAACGTTAATTAAAAATAGTATTTAAAAAAATAATTATAAAACGTTTTAAAAACATTTTTATAATATTTACATATTATTTTGAAAAAAAAACGTTTTGAAAAAACTTTCAAAAATGTTTTAAAATGAATGTTTTGCATAACTTTTTAATTTTTTTTTTTTTAATTATTCTGTTGACCCAACGGTTTAATATTATAAAACATTTTCAAATGACCTTTAAAAATGTTTGAAAAATGTTTTTTTTTCTGGGAACCCATGTGATTGTGTCTAACTCGGACTAACATAAACCATGTTGCCTTAACCCTTTAACCACCAAATTATTCAATCTGAATTTTCACCCATTTAAAAATGTGTCTCGCTGACGCGATCCACAACTTCAAGTGAGTGAAAATTATTCAGATTTGACAAAATGGAGGTCAACTGTTTTTCAAATATTGCTGATTGATGTCATATTTTATCTTTAACATGTTTAGGAGGTGGTACTTAATGGGCTAATAAAAAATGAAAACCCGAATATATGCGACACCGGCGGTTGAAGGGTTAAATTGATCAAGCAACGTTACAGCCAGGTGGAAATCTCAAATAAATAACTGTGTAACTATGGTAACGTGGCAGTTATTAAAGCAGCTATGTGGTCGTGAATGCGCATGTCGGATTTTGCGCTAACACGTATGGAAAAATTCTGTATGTGTTTCAACATTATTAGCGGAAACCGACAATAAAACCCAATTTAGGCTTTGGTGAATATAATTAAAGAAAAAACAAATTGTCAGCAGGGTTTGTCACAGTAGGGATTTCGATCGTTATCGTTAGGGTATTTTATTAAATGTGATTCAAAGGGAATTACATATTTCCAACAAGTAATTATCGTCAACAAAACAGAAGGAGTAGTAATAGACATGATCATGATGATAGATGAAAGCTTTAACTTCCATTGAACCTATATATCGGAACCTATATATACAGATATATCGTGATATCAAACTCAGATAGAAACTATATCGCGTATGCAAGTAAAAACATTATCAACGTTTTAACTCTTAAACCGCCAAATCATTCAATCAGAATTTCCACCCACTTGAAGTTGTGTCTCGCTGACGCGATCCACAACTTCAAGTGTGTGAAAACTATTCATATTTGACAAAATGAAGGTCAACTGTTTTCAAATATTGTTGATTAATGTCACATTTTAAGTTTAACATGTTTAAAAGGTGATACTTGATGTGCTAATAAAAAATGAAAAACCGAATATATGCGGCACCGGCAGTTGAAGGGTTAATATAACTTAGTTTCTAGACAGTACCTTTTATTTTAACACAGTCCGTTCACTGTGTATACATGTATATAAAATGCGTTGTTTATAGATGTTCGCTACAAAGTCCTGTACTGATCAATGCTGCCGCGCAAAACCAAAATGCAGTATCTGATAACTTTACAGGTAAGGAGATACTGGATTTTTGGCATTGCAGACTACAATGAGACTGTACTTGAGAAAAAATTAAGGTTATTGGGTAGAGCAGAGGTGAAGTTTGTAATAAATAGGCAGCACCCCCGGCACCACCACATCATTTATCTCTCGATCATATCAATTAACCCTTGTTCTGCTGAATTGTTTCAATTGTATTTTTTGTAATTTGAAGCTGGAATTGCTAGCGCAATTTCCAGCTTCAAAGACGAAAAATAGATATTTTTCGAAAATATACATCTTCTAAATTAAGTTATTTTACTGACTGAGCATCTACCAGAAACTGTATTGTCCATTTCAGTGACATATTATTTGGCTTAAAATATGCTTAAAACCGTATATATCCGGGTCTAGCAGGACAAGGGTTAACATTTTGCCTGCTATTGACACATATAGGCCTATGGGTGAATATACAGTTTAAGGGTCAATTAGTGTTCTTTAGCTATTCTGAACGAATTTATTAATTGTGTGGGTCCATTTTTTTATATATATATCGTAATATCTCTAACAAATATTTTTTTATTCAACATGCAATGTGCAAAAATACACGAATTTGTACACAAATGCAATGTCTCTCAATATATGTTTTAACATGGAAAATCTTTGGGAAATAACTTACCAGACTTTATTTTGTAGCGCAATTGTTATGTACAACAGAATTTATTCATAAACAGACATGAACTCAAAATAAACAGTTGCCAAGGATACATTTACTGAGGCTTTTTAGTTGTCCCACGTCAAACGGTCAACTCAGCAGCGCAAGTGTTATCTAAATTCCTCAAATTGTGGTGTGATACTATTCAACTCTTTTGATATACGCAGAGACAGCTGCAAAGTCCCAATGATTTGAGGTAGGTAAAATATATGTTAACATTCAATTTGAACTGCTATTTCATAACCAAAACAATCACCCCTAAAACGAATTCATTATCTGTGTCAACTCAGAAACGCTCCAATTAAGCAAAAAATCATTGAAAACATGGTAAACTGAACAAAGTGCTTGATAATGATGGCCACCCCCCTAATGCATCGGTGGGCAATGATACAGCTAGTTTAAGTACATTAAATTTCGTTCTATGTTGTCCGTATTCAACTCATTATAATTTCGGTCAACTCAACAACGTTTATGAGCTGACTAGTCAAATTTAGCTTTTTGTCTTACTAATGTAATTAAGACTGAAAACGTAAATCCATAAATGTAAAATGCAGTTAAAAAAGCTGTTTTTAATTGAATTAGATTGAGAGAGTATTCGCTCATGTAAACATTTTTACAACAATAAAATACGTTTCGGAGTTTAACTCAAAAACGTTGCTGAGTTGACTGAATTCTACTTTCTGTCTATTGTAATTATTATTGTAATTAAAACTGAAATTTTAACTCCATCAATGTGAAATGCAGTTAAAAAAAGCTGGTTTCGATTAAATTAGAGTGAGAGAGTATTTTAGAAGTTTTTACAGAAATAAAACTACAAGTAACAATTAGTTAAATTTTTGAATTAAATTTACCCACGTTATATTGCCATGCATGTATTGTATGATGGCCTTTGAAATAAATTGTCAGTCAGCATTAGGCATATTATGCTCCCATTTCCATTTTGTCTATATAATGATGAGCCAAAGCCAACACAATTTTTTTTCAGAAAATGGGGCTTTTAAGTGTTAAGAGATCTCGTAGATACGCCTAAAACATGACTTTTACATCCAATTGTCGTGTCTTATCAACTCAGCAACTACATAATTTCACAATAAAATATCTGTTCTGTCTTAACAATTTTTATTTTAAAAAGTGTTTTAAATAATAACATATCACTAAGCTATCATACAAAGCAATATATGATCTCTAAGATTTGAAAATCATCAAATATATATATATATATTCCGTTGCTGAGTTGACATTTTTTTACAGTCCTTCACAAAACACATAATTTTTTCAAAATCTGTTTAAGATTAAGCTCTGATATTTTAAATGTGTATCAGATAGACCCTACCCTCAATATCTGACACTAGTATATAATTTGATCCGTTTTTTTCTTCAAAAATAAAGAGTCAAAGACCCCTTAAATTTTATTTTCACCCATATACAAGTCTTTTGACATTTCTTGAACCAAATAAATTCAATGGAAAATGTTGTTGCACATTAAAATCTTGACGTTTCTACATATTATATTTTCAGTTTGATATATGTGCCTATTTGCACAGACATGTCCAAAAAAGATATAAAAATCACTTCCGATTTTATTGAATAAACATATAAATAATATGACAATTTACTTTCTGCATTTTTTTTAGTGATAAAACATAATAAAAGGCGGTCAAAATGTTATTAATCAAGGGCATTCACTTCCCAAAGTCAGGACTTCGCCCCACTCTTATTGAATGACTTAAAAGGGTATAAATAGTGCACAGCACCATAGACAGCACTGCACACTCCAGGCCTTCGAACAGTTCATGCAGATTGGAGCACTGTATATGCACAACCACGGTGACAAACATTTGACCCAGCTGGAACTTGAATCTGGTACATGCACCTTAGAGTTTCGAAGTGTCATATATGAGACTTGGGCGTTTTGCATATTTTATGAAATGGGTAGTTTTCATTAACTGGGAGGTGTATATAGCACTATATATGAAGCCTTTGCAATAAAAGAAAATCTGTTGAAATTTATGAAAATCAATCCAGCCCATATAAGAAAAGAATCTGGAATGAATATGTATTATTAAATAATTTAATATGAACTATTTAAATAATATGCAAGTGCCACACTTGAAAAATACAAAAAAATGTTCTCCAGTTGAAAAGCTGTGTGTTCAACTTGATACAATGTATTAAATTGAAGATGTTTATTGGACAATTTTGCGATTAAACTATTTGACAAGACTAAATGAATTTGTGATGAAATCAAATAGCAACATCCAAATTTGAAGAAAATAACATCCATATCAGTGTGCATGACTGGCACTCGCCAATGCGAGTAGGAAAAAAACCGGGCGAGTCCATATATGTCCAAATATCCTGTTTTTAACATATAAGTCATAGTTTTATGTCAAATGGGCGAGTGATATAATCAGTTAGTTATTCACACTGCATATTATTCATAATTGCAAAGGCCTATATTATCACTTTGAAAAAAAGGTTGGTGTGGCTTTTTCTGTGATAAATACAATTAATATCAGTAAGATTTCAACTATAATTCACAGCATTATCAGAACTTCAGAGCTCGCTAAGTCTATGTAATTAGTAATAACCCTTAGAGCACTGATGTCGACTACAATAGACATTCTGCGTTTTTATTGGCACCTTTATAACCAGTTGGTTAAAATTAAATATGCTCACAATCTTGAAACACTGATATATGCTCGGACTTAAATTTCACAAATAACACAAATTTTCAGTCACTTGCGGTAGCGAGACACAAATTCAAGTGGCTGAAAATTTCAATTTCTTAGCTCAGTGCTCTAAGGGTTGAAACAATTTTACCATGCAATAACATTTGGTACAGAGTATTCATAAGTGATAAATTAATGGACACCACAATTTAGTAGCACATGATAATTACATCGCCTTTTAAAATTAAATATTATAAGAATATTTAAAAGTGAAAGTCATTATATATCAGTACAAATAATAGAAAAAAATATGGGGCACTTTGCTGTGCTCACATAAAATAGATAAATACAAAATGAATTAGGCACTAAAAATATCTAAAATATATAGGCATTAAAAAATATTCAAACTATTCAAATGAAAGTAAAAATCACACCAATAA
Organism: Flabesymbios commensalis; assembly: GCA_964017125.1. NCBI lineage: Eukaryota > Metazoa > Annelida > Polychaeta > Terebellida > Flabelligeridae > Flabesymbios > Flabesymbios commensalis. Next base: position 12,387,947 of record OZ024913.1, read on the forward strand.
TTCACAATAAATATTGTATCTACCTCAGTGAATAGCACTATTGGTAGTATATATTAATATATGTCAATGCACAATATTTGACTCCATGTGGAGACTATGAGAAGGCAATTGAATTACGCCAATACTTATTATGAAGGGATTGTATAATTTGATCACCTTAGGAAAAGACAATACAACGTATTTATATTGTATATGATGATCGTTTCATATAGTAGAAGTATGGATAATTACAACATATGGGAGTCTACTATCTTCTTCAATGAGCATATTCCCTGATTCTCAATGGTGAATATAATCAGACCCTTCTTCCTGTTAGCCTTTACCCTTGAACTGCTAGGGTCATGTGTATGTGTATGCGGTTTCAAGAAAGTCTCAAACCAACTAAAATGTACTAAAATTTATGAAATAATTTGTTATAGACACTCGAATTATAAATAATTTAATTTATGATGTGCCCATTTCTCAGCAATGAACATATTTTTTGTCAATTGAAGGTGGGAATTGCATCCACAATTTCAGCTTTAAATGAATGAAAAATAGGAGAAAAAAATCAATTTTGGGGGGAAATATGATAATATGATATGATAATTAAAATGGTTCAGCTTCCATGTAGCATTGTAGACATTCTGAGCTTTTTCTTCATAATTATATTATTATTGTGTATCTTGTCAAATCTGCACATTTTCTTGCACATCAACATAGGAATTGTGGCAGCATTCTGCTTCTCAAGACGGATGGAAAAAAATGAAAAAACATCTGGATATTAATCTTTGAGGACTAATCATGGAATTAAAATTCTGGTTTTGCATGAGGCTTGTAGGTTATAATAATAATATATTGATTAGATTTAAAAATAGAATGACACCTTCCCAGATTTCATTTTAAATTTGGCAAATTATTTTGTTATTTCTACAATTATGTTCACTTTAGATATCTATGATGGCTTCAAACATATGCAGACCCCAGATATAAAATAAGCGCTTTTGCATACAATTGCATTAAAAAAGGTGTTAAATAATATTCTGCATTGTTTTTCTATAATAATAGTTTACAAAATCTCCTGAATTGCCTATAGCTATGAAAAAAAATTCTGGGCAAGCCTCCAAAACCCTTGGTGACACCCCTTTTTTCAGTTTTTGAATATGCACCTAAATTTAAGTAAAAAAATTGGGAATAATTAGTATATTTTGTTCATTTGAAGCTTGAAATCCTGAGACAATTTCCCACTTAAAGAAATATTTATATTTATAAAAAATCATTAAACTATTTTATTTACTGAGTATCTAACACAAATTATTTTATCAACTTTAGAAGCATTTGTTTGGGTTAAAACTGGCTTGAAAACAACACACACATGCAAGCCTAGCAGGTCAAGGTTAATAACCACTAGAACAGGTTAAATTAATTCAAACCCATTATAGTTTTGCAAATGTAAATTATGTGTGGGTGGGATAATAACACCTGGATTGAAAACATGCTGTAAAAAATTACAAGGCAGGCATTCCATTTATTAGCATAAGATTGTCAATCAGCTTCAACTATTTCCCTCATCCTCCACATAAACATGATAAATTGTGCCTCTATTTTAATATCCAATAATATATAAAATAAGTGGTTAATGGAGGATGGGTTTAAATATGGGTATACACAAATGTTTCCTAAATTTAGATAATTATAACTAGAATGAATCAATAAATGTAAAATAAATAGATAAATGGAAAAGAAATATAGTACCATTGGTGTCAAACTATACAAACATTGCACATATTGCCCCTAGCCTCTGGTTAGTTGAGGCATAAAGAGGGAAGGTTTTTGTTGCTCCATCTGATGGAATTATAATCTTTATCTAATTAAAAAAAAAAAGAATAAAGAGGCTACTGTATATAGCCAAACAAACTAAAGACTATGGCAATAACAGTTTACCATGTTCACACACAATGTATGTGATATTGATTTATATTGTCTCTTTAGCTTTTCAATTCGGAAATTGATATAAAGAAAAAAATTGACATGGATTTACTTTTTTTTATCAACATTCTTTAAAACATGACCTATACCATGTATAACATATATAATTGTTCAGCATGCCCCTGGTTAAGAGTTACATAATATCTCACAGAAACATAGGCTACTAGTGTCTAGGCCCCTAAGAATAACATTTTATAAATTCAATATAGGGCCTATGCATGCTTTATATTCTGAATTAAAATTTAATTATATTTAAACTAAAATTAATAATTAATAATAATAAATAACTTAAATTATATTCAATTACATAGATAATGACACATTTGGAATTAAAATCTGGTATCTCACAGTAGGCTTGGTAGAATTATTGCATAAATTTGTCTAAAAATCATAATAAAATTACAAAATTGAAAGGAAATTCTCAAACAGAAATGAAGTATTTTTAGATATTTTAATGGTTTCTAATTAATCCCAGATCATGCAGTGTCTTTACTGTGATGTGCATAGTTTATAAATATTAATAGAAATAAATAGATTAGTCAAAACAAATATAAATAGACTGGCCAATATAAGTGTCTACTATTAGATTACTATGTAGGCCTATACAATACATGATATATAACTGTAGTCTGTAATGGATAATAATAGTGCAGTCTGAATTCACTTTTAATTCTGTATTTTTAATATTTAAGGTGTGAGGCGATGCATGGTATATATAATGATACAATGATGAGCGATCACTGCACGTTCATTTAATGCAATATTAAAAATATTAACTAGAATGACAGATCACCTAAGTCCTTCTATAATATTCTGCCTTGTTTAGTCTCTTCACTGACACGGGACAAGTATCAACTGAGTACCCCATAATAATGTGATACTATGATCTGTTAAACTCATTTTGTGTATTGACAGACCTAAACAGTAGAGCTCGGGAAATCACGTAAAATCATAAAAAACTAACAAATAACTGTCACAGCCACGTTTCATACCTGCTGTTGAAATGCTATTAAAGTACTTTCAAGGCACGACATGTCGTGTCAACTAACTTACCGATTTATACTGCAATCAAGTACCTGGCCATCTTGGGAGCCTTCTCCCGGATATGGGTGTGTGGGAAGGAAATGTCTGCTGTCACAGTGTACACACCACACCAGCTGTCATGTGCCATCTACAGCCAATCAACGCACACAGATATGTAAACAAGGGAGGGGGAGGGGTGACAGGGGAGCGGCTGGTTTCTCACAAGGCCACGTGAACAGAAGGCCTGTCAGTGAAATTAGAAATCTTCAGCTTCAGTGTCAAATGTGTGCTACCACTCTAGATGTGAGAACCGCATGCGCACTTTAGCTTCAATAGCTTTAAAAAGTTGTAAATATTTGACTGCGTAATTGAAGATAAAAGACACGCATTGTCAATATTTATTTACGATATATAATATCGACCTATAGGTATGAAAATTAACCCTTTATGTGCTGAACTCTTTATTACTTTTTAACGTATCTCATAATTGCTTTTGAATAGTAAAATAGTAATTCCCAGCTTCAGCGATGAAAATTATCCATGTTTCTTAATGAAGGTGGATCGTCATAGTGTACTTTATATTATAGTTAGGTAACGTACATCACATAAAGTCATTCTGATTGTTTTTGTTTTTTTGTGAATTATGTGAATTTGTGAGACACTGCAATAAAATACATATCTTTCTCTGTTTGTTTGTGCTTTTTGCTCACTATTACTGGCAGAAATGAAGCCATCAATTCATTGTAGAATTAAAAGCATTATTTGTTATCTGCATTATCACCTTTTATGGGGGTTCCCATCATTAGATTTCTAGCAATTATGAACAAGTATGCCAAATCTCGCCTTTAATTTCATAATAATTGAAACAAATGCTTGAAGAGGTGAGTGGAACAAGCATGCTGTAGCCCCTTCTGATATTTTTTTTACACGGTTGTCAATAATTTTTTTTTAAATTTTGTGCGAAAAATGAAACTAGACTATGTCCACTACCCTATGAGAAGTTCTAGAGGCCATCATTAAGGCCATTTGGACAGAACAGTATGTGGGAATGTTTAAGAATAAAAGATAGGCCCTACCTTGGAAAGGCTGCACTAATTTTCCCAGGATAAAATCTGGGTGAAGTATTGTATGCCGACCCTACGCTTCTTTATGGGGCGCACCGAGGGTAAAAATGGAAGATTCTTAGCCATGAGGATGAAAATCCATCAATTTGTATCTTCTTCCATGACCCCCTCGTGGGAACAAACAAAAAAAGACAAAAAGTTCAAGTGTCTGGATGATGTTTTGGATTCTGTATCCTCTCCGCAATATGCAACCTTGAGGTCACAACAATGTTCTAAATTTAGCTCAGATTTTGATCTAGCACAACATTTTACTTGCTCAGTGAAAACCGTGGAATGTGGTCACATATTTCTTTTAGCATGTCGGCAGCTACGAAAAAAAGGTTCAGCATAATTTAATTTAACAATTTTAAAATTTATGTCTTGTATATAATACTATTACACTATGTGTGTGAAAATGTAGGCCCTACCACATTAATTTGCATGTGAAATCTTCTGTGCGGAGAGACCCATTTGATCCCATAGTAACATTATTATTTGTATATATCTATCTAAACTTTTTGGAAACTAATCCCAATATGGTAGCACGGTCACTATTCTTAGCATGGTAGGTCATATTCCCATGATCAGATGATGATTAAAAGATTAAAATGGTCACTAATATTCTAGGTTACTATAGGCTAGCTGTATATATTCTAAGAACTTTAAGTCACTATTTCTAGGATAGTATGTTTAAAGCAGCTCCTTGGGATAACATCAATTTTCGTTTTTAATTTTGTAATGAAGTAGTGCATCCCACTGATCATGATTTTATTTTTTCCAGAGTTTCTAAATTTGAAAAAAATAAAAAAATTCACACTTTCATGAATCCGACTGTAACCCAAACAAACTTTTTGCATACATAAACACCTGCTAAAGAACGTTTGAATGTTCCTACAGCATTGGGCCACATGTTGATCCCGTCGGCCCAGCGTTGAGAAGACATTCGGTGCTTCGAAAGAATTACTATGTGGTTACTTTGATAATGCCGTCTGAGATGTCAGTATTTGCCGTCTATATTGTGGTATGCTGTAAACAAACTTGTTTACATGACAGTATACGTCTTAGTGTTCGAGCTTGTTTCGTCTTTTTCAATTTCACATTTTTTTTTACATTTTTGTATTTAATTTAGGATTAGTAGGTTATAAAGCTTTATATAATTAAACTTTAAAAATTTACAAAATTGAAAATTCTCATCCCAAGGGGCAGCTTTAACTAGGTTAATCACCATTCTTAGTAGGCCCATGCTAGGCCAGCTCAACTATTCGCAGGGTGTAAGACCCCTAGGTAATTTTCTCCAAGGTGGTAGGGCACTATTGAATAGTTGAGAACTTTTTTTCAACTTTGCAACGCACATTAAAGTCCGAATTCGTGACACTTTGATAGCGCGCGAAATCATAATTCGCAGCACTAACGAAACGCTGGCGCGGAGAAGCAACTTCAGCCATATTAGCTGCTTAATAAAAAAATGTTCTCATAGCCATGTTACCTTTTTTCTTTTTTTAATGGAGTTTTTCCTGAAGCTAGAAAAATCAAGATAAATATATTCATAAATAACTGTTACGTCAAATTTTAATGCTATCTAGCAAACCATTCCGAAGATATCGCGTTCACAAAATTTACGGAGGCTGTCATGGAAAAAACACCTTTAAGAGGCGGCGCCAAAAAAATAATTAGGCCTATATTTAAAAATCTTAAGTTGACTTTTAAGTATAAATTTGCGGCGACAACAAAGTTATGAAAAAACCCATAATTATCTCGATTAACCAACACTGTTACTGTTTACCAGTCACTAATCTCATTATGGGGATTATTCATGAAAATGCAAGATACAGAATTTTCTGATTACTTTTGTCAAGACACTTCCTACACTCAGTGGGGTCTAATCGCGCAGTTATCGACGTAATAATTATGGGCAGTATATGGATAACGGCAAATTATATACATGTATTTGAACTATATCAAAATAAGATTTTCCTAATTTTTCCTAATTCCAGTCGCACAAAGACTTAATGTAAATTATCGCACCACTATTGTTTTAGTGTATGCCAGCACTATGAAAACAAAGACGTCTTAAAATACAAGACGCATGACACGAGTTACCCAGCAAACTTGAAACGTTGACTCAACGTTGGTTTACAGTTGGGCCAACGTCTTAGACGGTGGGCCAACAGTAAACCAACGTTGTGCCAACGTCTCATGCTTGCTGGGTAGCGTTAAACTTTAAACCCGTTGTTAAAATTGTTATCGACCAGAGATCCCATATGTAGGCTACGTACCTCAGACCCTGATTTACCATTGACTATCTTTAACAATATTAATTTTAACCGCGTGCATGATAGCTTTATTACAAAATCATTTCAAGGATCACGTATTATACTAATTAATCAGTCAGAGTTTTTATTTCTTATTTCCAGATGGTATTTTCTGTTTATATGTGCATTTAATACCTTCGATAAATTCATGCACCTTTTAATATAAAAAACTCTGTATATTTCTAAGCTCATATTTGTATTATTTATTGTAGGCCTACAACTTGTTATTAATTCACGTCTCCTCCTATCTTACGAACATGTACAAGTGTTTTTTTACATTGCGTCCATGTTGAGGTTTCATATAGTTAATATAGGTAGGCCTACATATACAGTGTTCCCATCTGTTGGAATGCTGTGATAAACACTGTTGTCAGAAGTAATATTCGCATAAAAGATCATTTAACGTGAAATGAATAGATTACAACACCATATTTTAGACTAACCCTTAAAACGCTATAATCTAAATTTGTTTGTTGTTTCACCCACTTGAAGTTGTATCTCGCTACTGCGATTCACAATTTCAAGTGGGTGAAAATTACTGATAGGCCCTATTTGTTAAATTTGACAACAAACATTTGCAAATCTTTAAACGCCCATTTCGTTCCCAATAACTGTGATTTAATCGGTTAATAAAACAAATTAAAACAACTATAATCGTGCACAGTGGTGGAAGGGTTAATATCCTTTCTATCATATCTAATATATCTTAACTAATATATCTTAATTACCTTATTAAGTTCTAAATCTGAAACTCTCATTTGTTTGACCAGTGTCTTTTGTAAATTGCAGTACCCCCTATCGTGTGTATGGTGAAAGACAACACAATAGCGCCACCTCGTGAATAAAGATGCGTTTATTCATCCACTAGGGAAAATATATTTCGTTTTAATTAATGTTACATTATTATTATTGATGTTCCATCCAAATAGTTTACTAGATAGAATATTAGAGATTATCTAAAGTGGCACAATAATATTATTGTCTGAATATACCAAGATATTAACATAAATATATTTGGAACTGCTTTTCATAATTATAATATGATAATCTGCTCGAAGCGACTGAACTAAATATCATAGCGAGTGATTGGTCATTTCGCCAAATTAGCCTCTATTGAACATGCTTATTCAAGAATGAATAAACCACAGTTTATATCTATTCTTGGTAAATATGCATGTTAGAAAATGTTGGGAGTTTTTCCGTCGTTGACCCCCACCTTGGTGCACAGAGACTTCGTTTCTAAGTTAGGTGTCAGTTTATCATGTTTATCTTAAACCCCTAGATATGTCGATTACAGTAATTTGTCTGTGTTTTTATTAAATCTACTTCAATCGGTTCCATAATGTGCATCTCAAGATTTTAATTGGGATATGCAAACATTTTTCCCTGCTATATCATGTATATGTCACATTTTCGGTACAGTATATATTCTGCGGTTTATTAATACTCCATTCGCTGGTTCAAGCGTTCTGTGTGATATAACAACGGGAACTCTTCAAAATGGATAATTACCAACAAAAACACCGACGGACAGCATTGATCCAGCACTAGGGTGATGTTGGGGGGGGGGGGGTGGGTAATAATTTCAGAAAGGGTACATCTTTCTGACGTTTACTATGTTGTGAGTAGCCCACGGTCCCGGCCCACGGTATTTACAAAAAACACCCGCCCCCCTACTCAAAAAGTAACTATGATTATGTTTTTTGAAAACTGATGTGATGCTTACCAATTAGATATGGTATTATCTATTTCTGGTATTACGCATATCAATAATATCCAGCGTAAAGACAAACGTGTTAGGCTACAACAGTGGTTGCATATAATTTTTATAATGAGACAATTTCCCTTCGTTTCAAATCAATTTCACCATTTTCTCAAACCTAGTTAGCTGTCCTTGCATGTTTCCTTGTGTGCGACTCAAATTTAGGCCCCTGTATCAAATACAAATAAATCACTTGTTAACATAGTGATCACTTGTTAACATATAGTCAGATTCACATTAAATTCATCAACCAGGATTATTGAATTACGCGGATTTCTCTGGCAATTCTCAACCAATTTTCATGAAATTTCACACAAACTATTTTCCATTCATGTCGTGATTACCCTGAAAATTTCGCGAAGTTTTGATAAGTAGTTTAGAAGTTAGACCATTCGACATGTAATAAAATTCTGAGACGAAGCTAATGGGTTCATAGAGGGCAACATTTTTATTTATTCACTACATGTCAAATGGTATAACTTATTAAATACGGATCAAAACTTCGCGAAACTTTCAGGGTAGTCACGACATGAATGGAAAATAGTGTGTGTAAAATTTCATGAGAATTGGTTGAGAATTGACTGAGAAATCGGCGACATTCATTTACCACGGTTATTGTGAATCCGACTATAGTGACCTCTCTGTTGCTATCCTGCACATTGAACTTGTCCAACCCCACTGACAAATTATTTTTGTATTACATATGTTTTGTTTCTGTGGATATATACAGCTTGTCATGTGTTGATCCAATAAACTATTCTGTATTCTGTATGTAGTATGACGTCATAATATAGAATAAATTGGAGTACCAAGAAACAATTAGTGAAAGATGTTGGATATGGTTATAATTTTGGAGTACCGTGAAACAAACAGTTGCTATATTGTTTTTCAATACTGTGACGTCATAAAGCAAAAACAAGCAATTGTTATACAGGGAAGATGATATCATATTACATAATATTATTTGAGTAGGCCTACACAGACTTTTTGTACCCTATGTATAGTTAACAGACTTTTATTGTCAACGTTGTACCAACGCTGGGCCAACATACTAAAATGACATGGTATAGTAATCACAGTGATACTTGGAACAAACGTACATAATAAAGTCACTATATATCAACGTGCACTCATGCCTCACAGAAGTTGTACAATGGTATACACGTACGTCATGTACGTGTGTACGCACTATAATTTACACGTGGCTGTGTGTATATAGAATTCCCATGTAGACTACTGTCCTTTATTTGCATTTAACGGCATGTTAAACACTCTTTTTGAATAATATTATAGACCATTGAAATAAACATTCCACTTTAGAAGTTAATAATCTGAAAATAATAATAATTTCAAGGATTGGTTGACTTTATTTATCAATTAGCCCATATGCATTTATAATGAGGTACATTACTATTGCTTTATTGGACACATTCTACAAATAAACATTGTTTTCTGGAATCTATAACATCTAAAGATATATGTGTTGTCTTGATTCTTATTAAACGTGTCTTTTTCGACAGTTAAATGTCGATAATTAGGCGTAAAAGTTGAAAAATGCACGAGAACGAATGCTCCCTTATCACGGATCGTCTGCTATGGATCCAGGACAAACGTTCCGCGTGGCCGGATGCCTCCCGACTTCCTGTGACACGACTGTAATCCAGGTCAGCACGACGGGAGGGGTGGTGTGTGCTCATCACCTGAACACAAGCAGTTTTAACAGGTTTAAAGACACGTAAGTTATTATTAGCAGTTATTGTACTAACAAATAACGTGTCCAGAAGGCACTGTAGAATTTATAAAGTGGGATGTCTGTTTGAGATGGCTGAACGAGCCGTGCACCTGGTTCAGGTGTGGTGCGGGTAAAGGCGCATCCATACGACAGGTGTCATGGCCCAATGGATTGGCTACAGCGTGGCACTTACGGCCAGCCGTGCGCCACGAAAACATTTCTCAAAATCCTCTTTCTGGACGCACTTATGATTCGCCTTGCTTGAAACAAAGTATTTTGCAGTGAAGCACGTGAACGGTCTGTATGTTTTGGGTAGGTGCTAGTGCGTTTTGTGGCGGGTATCGCACACATTTACGTCTTTTACGGATGTCATATTCTCGCCAACCTGTTGATTATGCGCGACACGGCGACGGTAGTGATCACTCTGCAAACATGGCGTCCATTGATGATTGTCATCCGAGGAACCATCCCGGACATGGCGTTGTCTTAAGATGTCTATGCTGCCATACCATTATTATACACTTATTATTAGATTCATCTCCAAGTCACAGCTCCAAAATAACTGTCAAAACTTTGATAATATTTTACTGTATTAATGTAGGCTATAGTCTACTAGACTATATTGTATAAACCAAATACTGAAAATGAAAGTACTATGACAGTGGAATAATGATATTATATTTTTTTTTTCAAATTCATTCATAATAAATTAGTAACTTATTAGTACCAATACTTAAAGGGACTGGCCCACGCTAAAATCATCAAAAAATCGGTGATTTTATTTCGGGTTCTTAATATGACCATATGATGTAAACATGTACATAGACTAAAACTGCAAATTTTTATAATTTTTGTGTTGCGCATTCACCAGTTAGGCTAGATATAGAGACGAAATTCCTGATTTGTAATTATTGACAACCATGTCAAAAATAGGAAATGCGGGAATTTCGTCTCTATATCTAGTCTAACTGATGAATGCGCAGCACAAAAATTATAAAAATTTGCAGTTCTAGTCTATGTACATGTTTACATCATATGGTCATATTAAGAACCCGAAATAAAATCACCAATTTTTTGATGATTTTAGCCTGGGCCAGTCCCTTTAATGGAACAATCCTGACAATATCAATGGATGGATGATATCCATGCTGTAACACACCAAACACTAGACAGTCACATATAATCCAGATCAAATCACTGTAATCGAGAATGAAGTGAGTGTTTAAACATAAAAAATTGCATTTTTTTGGTTATGAAATTAAACCATTATCATGATTATAAGAAATCAGGTAAAAGTTCAGCGACTTGAAGTTGATCGCTTAAGATGTGTCACTTCAGCTGGTTGAAAATTAAATAAGATAACTTAGCGGCAAAAGGGTTAATTGTATGGTCTCTACATTGGACATCTACTCTTTGGTTGTTTTATACATTTCAAACTATAGAATTACTGACGCAAATCAACTTCGAAAATTATAACTAAATCTAGTTCACATTTGCATGTTTCATTGTTATTTTATTTGAACATGTATTTATATAATTTAAGCTTTGCTTTGAAAAAAATGTTTGAAGTGCTTAAAAGCAACACTAAGATCATACTGAATGCATATAAAATAATTAAGCATTCATTTTTACACTAATGATTATAAATATTCTTTGCTAAATTTTTTTTACCCCTTGTCTAGGTGAATTGTTTGTTAAACTAGCCTTTTCAATTGATTCAAACTTGTGCAATTGCTGATCATGAATTTCCAAGGTGGCAAAAAATATTAAAATTTTCCCATATTGAATATTATTTGATTTGCCCTCGATCTTATCACCCCCTTATATTTCATTCATTTGCACAGGACCATGATGATATGCCTAACAAAAAGTTGGTATCTATCTGTTGACCCCCCATTGGGTCATTATGTTCTAATTGAGGAGAAATAATAACTGGAAACATTGATCAGCAATTAAAAATAAATATAATTAACTAAACTAAATTAACATTATACAGAATTTCTCTGGTTGTCAGCCGAAATATTGACTGGATAAACAGGATTAAAATAACAGGGATCTGTTTTTTTTCATTTTAACTGATTTCCCATTTTTATGATTAAGGCCATTGTAGAATAAACCTTATCTTGGCAGATTTTAGTCGAAGCCATTAAGTTAGGTCGGTTGGTCAGTGGAAAAAAAACTGTAAAATTCCTGCAGTCCGTCGGTAAAAAAAAATTGCCATGTTTTTTTTGGCAGTCGGGGAATATTTTTTCAAAATTAACAACATTCCAAAATAAGATCATCTTTTTCACTGTTTAGTATAAATGTAAATTGAAGTCTTAGTACTATGAAAAAACACCTTTTTATATTAAAAAAACAATATATGTTGAAAAATTATATTGTTGGTGATGGCTTAGCCCTTTAGCTCTTAGTGGCGCACATGTTGAGCACAGCACAAGATGTTGTTCATCTTATTATTCAACTCTTCATTTGATAGGGTTAATGTATGCTTTGTCAATTCAACATGAATTGATGCAAATGAAAAATAAAATCGGGAGCAGATAATTGATGGGCAGGGCACAAAATAAGGGCATTACAGGCGTCCAAGACAACCCATTTTGCTGTCGGACAACCCAGTGTCAATCTGAGAGTTTTCGTCGAACAACCAGTACGTAAAAAATTGAATCACCAGCTGCAGAGAATCACCAGCTTTTGTTGTAAAAAAAGAAATATTGTTTTTTTCATGTTTTTATGTCCCAAACTTAGGACAACTAAAACATTTTGAGGACAACCTGACCTTGTGGTCCAGCTGACAACCATTTCAGAATGATGTTTATTTTGAATTAAAAAAAAATATTGTTTTTCTCTGACTGCAAAAATCTGTGACAATTTTTTTTCACCGACTGAGCGATTGCAGTAATGTTTGCATCTTTTGTTTTCTACCAACCGACCGACACCATGCTTTAAACATGCTAAACGGCTTTGACTGAAATCCGCCAAGATAAGATTTAATCAACAATGGCCTGATGGTATAAAAATCTTTGAACTTGAGAGTATGTCGAGTAGGTGGCATTATGTAAAGCAAGTAGTTATTCAACCGGGCATAAGTCTAACCTCATAGCTACCCATTAAATAGGAGACCCAATGCTGGTTTAATATTGATTGCCTGTCAACGAGCACTGGCCAAACATAATGGGCATTCAGTCTTTCCCAATAATTTGCGCCAGATATGAGGTGGTGAACTGCTGATTCTTACTTTGTGTTTGAAAATAATGCCCCCCCCCCCAACAAAAATTGACTAAAAAAATAACAGGATAGTAGGTCTGATGTAGTTCGTTTTTTTGAAATTGTATTTTCTCTTTTTTTTCTAATATATAATGGGAGTGGTCATGACTGACCTGGAAATATCTAACACGGATGCTTTTAATGTTTTTGTGTTGAAAACAGTCACATCTAGTTTATACAACAGGTGCAGCATTTCGTTATCAGGGGGCTTCTTGTCATGAGTTTACCAGATATTAAGATAAAACAAAATAACTGAAAAAAAACAGGGTTTTTTTCACTGTTTTTAATCAACAATAATAAACTTAATAATTTGTTTGTATGTATAAAGAACAGTGGGTTTAAAAAATACTCTTTAACATCCAAATTAGGAAATATACATTTATAAATGTCCAACCTAAGGTTGTGTCTTGATTACAACGACGCACAACTTGAAGTGGGTGAAAATAACTATGAATCTGTTAGTTTGAGAGAAAACAGTTGAAAATTTAGATGTTTAGAAACATATTTCTTTCCCTCAACAGTGATCTGATCGATTACTAAAACAGATTTAGGCCACATAAATTTATTTAATTGTTTTACCAATTTTTTTCAGCAATGGGGCTGTCGGGTGGCGGCAAAAAAAAAAAAAACAGATAAAGAGGTGTTAAATTTTTTTTAGATTGGTCCACAATACAAAAAGCGACGAGTTTCCCAGGTTTTTCTGGTAGGCTACCCTATGAACTGGCTTGAAAAAAACAATGAAATTTACTCTCCTGTCCTTAATATCAACAAACCATTTCGTTTGCTATCGTTTGCCGATTTTGCATACAGGTTCGTTTGTTGTGGTCAGGTTCATTTAACAGAAAATTAGTGTTATTAAAGTCAAGAAAAAAACATGTTTTTCTATTTGACTACTTCCCTGGACAAACTGAGAGAGATAAGACGTGAATGAATAACCGCCGCAGCCAGCTGGATAACTACACAACAAGACGCTGTGTGTCAGATCTGGATGTGAGACGGGATTTGCACACGACACCACTTGACGCCAAACCGATGCCGGTCCAGTGTTGGTCACCATTGACGACGGTGGCCCAGCATGAGAACAACACTGCCCCGACGTCTCGCGCCGACAACATTCACGTGCATACAGATAGCGTCTGTGTGCATGCGCTGTCTTCAACTTCAATACTGGGTTAACAGCTAAGATACCGGACCAGAGTTAACACTGCCTGTTTGCCATTGAATATATCAATGAGAATCATGTCATCCATAACATTTGTTTTTTTAATTATTATTTGGCAATGTATTATCGATCAATCCAGGTGTTTCGGGTTGAGTTGGAGTGTGATGTGTGTGACACATTAACAGAACCATAGCGTGCACAGTGTCAGCCTTGATCTATCAGCTATTTTTCACACCTGATGTCGGCACCTGGCTGCACGTTGAGTTGTGTCAGACTGACCGCAGCTTGTCAGTTTTGCTTACAACGAAAGTAATGACTGTTTATTGCATTGGCACAGTAAGAAAGAAACAGTTTTTCATTTTTTTTAACTTTGAAATGAATAAATCCACGACGGCGGAAAAAATAAAATTTTCAAAATTTCAAAAAAAAATTTCGGCATTTTCGGAAATTTTCGGCGGCGATTCGGTAAAACAATTAAATAAATTTGTGTGGCCTTAATATTGATTATATATAGTCATGATTAGCGGTGAGAGGATTAACCCTGGCTATTTCTAAACCAGCGAGGGTCGACTTACATGGTAATTTAGTGTTCTGTTCATGCTGCTGACACTGTTAACTTTGCTGTACACACAAATTTATATTTTGTTTGGAAACTGACATTTTCAAGCTTATTCTCATTTATGTTGCAGTAAATGGTAAACCATACAAGATGTGGCTGCAACAGTCTCAACGCACCATCACTGAGGTGGTGCAGAAGATGTTCTTGCAAGTGTGCGCTGAGCATGTGCCATTCACTGGCCAGATGGACGTTGACGGGGTGATATGTATAGCCAGTGAGACTGATGCAACAAAGCAAATAGTCGTCAAGATTCATCAGAAAGTTTGCAAAACACCAAGTGCTTTTAAGTCTCAATTACCAGGTGACGCCTCTCCAAATATAAGTGCTCAATTGTCCATCAATGCGTCCTCATCTTTAAACACTACAGTAAGTAAAAAGAATCTTGTGAACTCTACCAGGAACACATCTTCCCCCAAGGCTTTAGATATGACGGTGAATGCACCCAGTTCACAAAACCATCATTCATCCCAAAAATCTGATGTAAGTAATATCATCCATGACTACTCCAATAAAGCTGTTAATCAGTCCACCATTCCAATACCTATCAATTTGGATCAAAAGTGCCCGTTAAAATCGATACAAGTCAGCAAAACTCCAATCTGGATCAAACCGGAAATGAAGGCTGGTCCACCCTCAATAGAATCACAAAAATTATTCCTGCCTCAAATACAGCCAGTTGTTATTCAACCAATAGATGATTCTCCACCGACCAGAAGCATGCACAGCCCAGTTAAAAGCAATAGTTTTCTGGATTCACAGAGTGATGGGGATAGTAAAGGTGCTGCCAAAGCCGGACATTCACCGTACAATAGGTCCAAGGTCTCTGTCAACAGCAGTGAGTTCCCTTACGCGGATGCGCAGCTTGCGTGTAAGTTCTGCCCAGAGACTCTTTTTGGCTACATGTCACTTCAGCTACACACACGAGAAAAACATAAACGCTACACTTGCAAGCAATGTCTCAGCACATTTTCACTCAGATGTAATCTACGCCGTCACGAGAGACTGCACGCCGGTCTGAAACCCTACCGCTGTGACCTATGCACTAAATCTTTTGCACGCAGTACCGACCTGAAAATACACCTGGCAAAGCATGGCGTAACCAAGACTTTCACTACTATCCAGTGTACAAAATGCCCACGTACCTTCTCAAGCGCAGAGCTTCTGTGTTCACACATGGTCAAAGTGCACAAGGACAAAGACGCTCTGTTTGCTTGTAACATTTGTAGCAAGTTGTTCAGTGACCGGCAGGAGTACAGTAAACACAAAGCATCTCATACAGCTTCCCTGCTAGCAGGCTCATCTGACAAAGAATATATTTCAGCATCTCACGATGTTAGTTTCAGTGAAGAGGAGTCTCTTGGATCTTCACAAATGATTGATGATTTCAGTGTCAATGAAGGTGCAGAATCAGTGGATGACGAAGGCATGAAGAGTAGTCCTGAGCAGAGAATGGACATGGACGAGGAAGATATCCCAGAACAGGAAAACACCGCACCTGTAAATGAAACAAATACTCCAGACAAGTACGTTGCCAACAGGTCTGTATTGGAGCAGTTATTAAACACAGAGAAAGGCAAAAAAATGAAAGAAACAAATCTTCTGAAACAAATAGCTTCCACGCTAGACAAAGTGATTGTGAAAGAAAATGGAGAAGAGCAGATATCTCCATCTAAATGTCTCTTGGACATACATGATAAAGCACCTATCTCTCATATACCTCTTGGACTTGCGGCTATGAGCCGCAGCAGCACCCCTATCACCAAAAGCCATCGTCGCAAAGGTAATCCAACAAGAGTTACAGTCGTATGGCAGGATGATGATTATGCCAGCCAGACTGACAAAATATCTGAGGAAAATGATGATCATGATGATAGCCCTAGCGATGATAGCCTACAAGCCTCTACCAACAGCCTTCAAGATCTGTACCTGCCATTGTCTGGTTTGGTGGACAAAAACGATAACATGAAGCATGCAGTGTATCAGGGTATGAAGCCCCCTATGATTGGCACAGATGTGAATGATAACAGTCTCAGTGGTGTACTCACACCAGATCCAAGCCCTGTACCAGACTCCATTTCTCAGGAACCAATGAAAGTAGATAAGAAACTGGAGAATTTCAGTGAGGATCAAGACAGAGAGTATTTGTGCAGCTGGCCAGGGTGTAGTCAAAAGTATGATAATTTTGATAACTACGAGAGCCACTATGTTCTCCTGCACTTCCGCTTCCCATGTCGTCTTTGTGACCAGACATTCACTGGACGTAACAATCGCACCAGGCACATGCGCAACCACACTAGTGCAAAACCCCACAAGTGTGAGAAATGTGGAAAATGTTTTGCTCGTCCAGATTCTTTAAGAGAGCACCAGTTCATTCACACACCTAGTTATCAGGATGCCAGATGTCATGACTGTGGAGCTACATTCGAAAAAAAGGCTCTTCTTTTGGCTCACTTGAAGAAATGTTCACGTAAAATAAAGGACGATGATCCGAAAGATTTCACTCTTCTTCCTTCGGGTCTCACAAGCCATTTTGACTCGGCCATATCAGAACAGTATGAATCTGATGATATTAAATCTTGTCCCTCTGCTTTGTTGCTTGCCACTGTGAGCGCCGAAGAAGACCGAGAAATACCTAGCTCTGTACCTTCTGCCCATCTAGCTGAGGCATCGGTGTAATGTAGAAGCCTGAAGTTTTACATTCTATTACTATACACCTTATTGTATTGTTATTTTCCTGGTACTCTACACCATGACATCATCACACAGGTGTTCAAACATTCACATTTTTAGTCACATATATCATTGTACATTCCAACATATTATATCAAATGAGCGTGGTGGTTATATTGAGTAATTATGTAACATAGACTTTACACTGAACTGCATTTTTCATGTTAGTTTGCTCATGATCTGTCTTCCATTGTGTTCACGATACTTTACGCAACATAAAGTAGTTCTAATACCTGTATGACCAGTTGATGCCTGTAATGATATTTCAACATTTGTGTTTTTCCTCTGCGCGTTCTATGCAGTTGTTTATATTTAAAAATATCAACTAAATTTACAAGACTGCATTGGAGGGGTTTAAATATATTTCTGGGTTATTATCCAATAATTACCAATAATTATATCATTAGTGTTAACTCTTTGAAGTGCTTATCAATGTTACAGACCATGTGCAGTTTTCTTTCTACATGTATCGACTCCACTGAGCATGCTCAGTGGGCCTATTTCTCCTCCTTGAAATCTGAAATCATTATTGAGTAATTATACCTGGCTTGATGTTTCAGGTCACACTAGTTATAAGGATAAATTGAAGCAGACGTATCAAATTCTCAGATACTTTACTTTCACGGTGACATGTTAACACCTAAGAAATAAAAGTTCATTTCTGCCACTTTTAGAAGTGGCAGAAAAGACCCTTTGATTGTCCTAGGTGACAAATTATATTATAACAATGTTGTTGAACATAAATGATTAATCTAAGATCACATAAATTTTTCATGTCCAAAATATTGAAGAAACTAGTGCGAGTTATTTCCAGGTGATGTTATGTCTTATGTACAAACAGAGTTTGTTTCCTGGTGAAATATGTGTAATGTTCTATTGTCTAATACAGTTTACTCCGATGATTTATTTAATTCACATTCAGGATATGACGGTTATGGTGATGTTTTGGTGACGGTTCAAATACATGTAGTCACTGAGAACCAAAGGCGCATTAGTGTAGATTTATTACATGCAAAGTTTACAACCCTTTATTTCTAAATGTATAATGTTCAGGTCAAGGAGAGAGCTATTTTTTTCCCATATGCATAGACATTTTTACAAAATTTTGTTAATGTTGATCCAATGTCGACGCAACTTCGATCCAATGTTTGCTTGTTGTCTCTTAACCCTTTAAGCCCTCACGATGCATTAAAGCATCATTTTACATTCCCAAAAACAGATTTAATTTTCCAACAATTAGGGGTTTTAGAATGAAAATTTCCATGAAACTGGTTTATTTATACATGGTAATTTTTTTTAATTTTTCACCAACTTCGAATCATCTTCATCCACTACAAGTCGAGAATTACGACGGCAATTCGCGGCTTGTAGTGGATGAAGATGACAATTGTAAATTCAGGATTGAAAGGGTAACCCTTTAAGTTACAAGATTTAAATTTTCACCCAGTTGAAGTTGCGTCTCACTACATGAAAACAGCTGATTAGAACTTCCAAGGCTTAACCCTTGTGCTGCTGATTTTTTTGTTTCTGTTTTTTATTCATTTAACCCTTTCAAGCCTGAATTTACCATTGTCATCTTCATTCACAACAAGCCGCAAATTGCTGTCGCAATTCTCGTCTTGCTGTCGCAATTCTCGTCTTGTAGTGTATGAAGATGACTTGAAGTGGTTTAAAAATTTAAAAAAATTGCCATGTATTGGTAAACCAGTTTCATGGGAATTTTTGTTCCAAAACCCTCTGCTGTAGGAAAATTAAGTCTGTTTTCAGGGATTTAAAATGCTGCTTTAATGCATCTTGAGTGCTTGACGGGTTAAAGCTGGAAATTTTATTTGTGAGAAATTGTCATCTGAAAATTTTATTCTTTGATTAACTGAGCATCTATCACAGAATATTTGAGGTATTTCATTGGCATTTTATTTGGTTTGAAATTTGAAACTGTATTTATATACATAGGCCTATATAAGGTTCCCACACCACAAGTGTTAGGAGCTGGTTTGGTCTTCAATCCATGCGAAATTTTTGAGATTTTTTTGATAATTTAGGCAAATGCTTAAAGTTGTGTTCAATTCCTAGTGAATGCAATTTTGTTGTATTAACATTTGAATGGTTAAGCCAGTGTCCTTACCTCTAAAAATCTCTACCAAATTGATCAATAAAGTCACTTTTGTAAACTAAAATATATGGCTTTCAGCTTGCAAAAGTGTGGTGAAAGTTTTAATAAAAAATAGGCTTTCCATTATCTAACAAATATAATTTTTCAGTCTTATTTCAATTAAAAATTTAAAACATATGCCAATCTCGTGTTCACATAAAAAATTGATCACATCGTCATGATATGACCCTATATTTGCCTATTCTTAGTACTTTTCTATAATATACACTTTATCTGCTACTACATGGGATGTGTTACTTTTTTTAAGTATGCAGCTCGATTAATATAATTTGATATGGTTAACCTTAAATACAACCTATTTTCAAAGTACTATGCAATCACAGATCTTGACACTGTTACTGATATAATATTTACATGTTCTTGTTCACCTTAAGAATATTTGGCATTTATTTCAACTGCAGAGTATCTAATTGAGAATTTTCTTATTTCGTCTCGACATTTATTTTAACGAGTTTATGGGAACTCTATGCATTTATTTTTTATCTGGATTTGTTCGAAGAGACAACCTCAGGTTATGTGTTCAATCCTGAGAGCTTCCATTTCAGTCTCTTCGGAGCTGAAGGGTCAAATCTGCCTGATAATAAAGTAACAGAAGTGACGCTTTATCTGCAAAAGAACCATTTTACATAATACATATCACACCTTATCTGCGGTGAAGGGCTACCTGGGGTAAAAAGGGTACAATTGCCATGTCTTATTGCATATGATGTATATAATCCTTTGAATATAACTTGAAACTGAATACTTTAAAAAATGCTGTTGTTATTGTAATACCAGGTAAAGGCTTTTTGCTTTGAATATTCTATCGTGTGATATGCAAAAAAACGGTATCCCTATTTTTGTACATATCAATCAATGTTGGTTATTTAAAGATGTTTCATTATCATGATTATGGCTGAGATTGAGTCTTTATTGACCACAAATAGAATTTAAATCATCAAAAAATTGATGTATAATATGTAATGTACAGTGTTTTATTCTCCATCTCAACCCAGCTAACACTAGACATTCACCCTGTGTTGTCCCAATGTTGGGCCAGTGTTGCAGACAATATACCAACATTAAAACAACAGTGGGTCAGTGCAGCGTGTTCGTTGGAAACAGGATTCTTCATATACAAATAACATCCAATAGAAACGTATTGGTATTTAAATTGTAACAATTACTTTAATATATCCTTTAGCAAAGTAATCCTCCTTATGCAACACATTGAACTTAATTTATTCTTTTGCAATTTAAAACTAAACCAGTTATTCCATGATATGTCAATTAAAAATAGTGCAGCTCTGCGGGAAAAAATTATCTATTTAGTTGTAACCACTCAAAACTTAAAGCTTAAAGCTATTAAAATTAAAAGTTTCATTTTAAAAAGAGCAAATAGAAATAATTCATGTTTGTTTTGTTGTCTATTTAATTAAAAAAAATCCATTTCAAATTACTCGCATTTCCTGATTTTTTTTTAGAAAAGTATGATGGGCTTGTGGTCAGAAATTGAATTGAGTATTATAAATTACATAGAGCTATGATAGTCACACTTATTAAAGTATTTTAACTTTACACATGAGTAATTTACACCAGTGTCTTAAATTATAAAGCTATTTGTATAACAATTTTATTCTGCTTCATGTAAAACACTGGCCGTTAAAGAATTTATGCATGGAACAAATTTTAACAATACTTTGTATGTGATTCATTTTGCTATAGTTTATTCCATGTGTTTCATATCTCTTTACAAATTCATACATTCCATTCACAAAGATTTGTTGAAAATCCTGTACACTAATTGTGCCATGCAGAGCCAAAAAGCGGTATCTGCTTACTTTACAAGTTAGCAAATACTGCTATTTGTGTTTGCAATGCAGAATTGTGACTTCGGCATATTGTAGAAAAACATTCAGACTGACTCACTCAGAAATAACTAACACACATAGGTTCAAAGTTGTGTCAATGTTTAGGATAATGCTCCAACATTGTGCTGATGTATCATGCCGTCCCCGGAGTATTGAAAGGTTGTATCGGTCACTTTACAAAGTGGCAAATACAACCTTTTAATCCTTACGGGATGATGTGCTGATGGATGTAATGCAACAAAACAACTGTGATTTATAGATTGTCCATTTTCTTCCAGATGTACCGGTATGTGTTTTATACATAAAAGCATTCCTTAAAAATCGAAAGATTCCACTGTTATTCAGAATATGACTTCCATTTGTAACATAAATTGTATGTTCATGTTCAAGCAAGTATATTTACAAGATTGACTTATTTACATATTCCATACTTGTGCCTTACTATGACATAATAACCCAGTGCCTTAATACCTGAAATTGTAACAGAAAATGTTGGCTGCTCCTTCCAACGGCACAGATGCCTTCTGAGCAGATAATGATTGCCGGGGCAACCTGTATCACTGAGCTCGAACTTCCTTGGTTGTGTACATTATAGAAATATGTTTTATTGAGTTTAATACCTGACAATATATAATGTAACACTTACTGGTGTCACATGTGTTCCTATGTGATATATTGTTAAATGTTAGGGCTGCTTCCTGAGCTTGATAGTTCTCGATATCTTCTGTTAGGAGCTAAAGCGTCCCATCGGCCACTCATCAGAGTGGCAGATAGGACGCTTTAGTTCCGAGGGAAGAATATAGCCCACAGTGACATTCCATTGTTGCATTAGATTAAAAATCACATCGACGTGGAGAGGATGTTATTTTTATCCAGTAATCATTCCAATCATTTGTTTTTATTATGTTATTCACCATAGATCTTTGTCTTTTCTGGTTCACCAGCTGTGATGATTCTGTAATAGAAAAATAGGATTATTCTCATTGAAATGAAACATTTTCAATTCAATTGTGCCTCAACCCGCTAATTATGTTTGGAGTCGTTTTTAAAACTATTATTAACTGAACAAATCACTGCTATTTGGAATGGAACCTGTGTTTAAATATCAAGATTTTCAAATATTTGGTCTCAAATTAAACAAATATGAGTAATTTTTCACCCACTTAACCCTTTAAGCCCTCACGATGCATCATTTTACATCCCTAAAAACAGACTTAATTTTCCTACAACTAGTGGTTTTAGAATGAAAATTTTTATGAAACTGGTTTACCAATACATGACAATTTTCATTAATTTTCTACCCACATCAAATCATCTTCATTTACTACAAGTCGAGAATTGCGGCAGCAATTTGCGGCTTGTAGTGG
This sequence comes from Flabesymbios commensalis, assembly GCA_964017125.1. Taxonomy (NCBI): domain Eukaryota; kingdom Metazoa; phylum Annelida; class Polychaeta; order Terebellida; family Flabelligeridae; genus Flabesymbios; species Flabesymbios commensalis. The sequence continues at coordinate 12,411,012 of OZ024913.1, forward strand.
ATGAAGATGACAATGGTAAACTCAGGCTTGAAAGGGTTAAAGATTCACAACTTCCACGTGGGTGAAAAATTAAAAAAGATAATGCAGCGGGGAAAGGGTCAAAATACAACATCACCTATTATTTGCGCAGGCTACATTCAGTTATCCACATGTTGAGGTTGTTATTGCATTTTATCAGATAATTTTACGAAAGTTGTCATTAGTTATTCACCCTTTCATGACCAGAAGCATGTGCCTTACTTATATTGTGCTTTCATGAATTCGAAGTTCACACGCTCGTTCACTTCTACTGCCAAGCTCTCAAGTGCCAGATCAATTGTGTTCATTTCAATTGTGCAACAGATTCTGTGTCAGGTTGTTTTACATGTGAGTGAGTTTTCTGTCAGCTCTACGGGAGACAGATATATATTTGCAGCCAAAATGTCTATATGCTATAGAAATAGCTTACATATATCGCCTCGGGTCTATGAGGACAAATCATTTATCTCTGTATCCGCTAATGTTATGCAATGGTAACTAATTTGTATGGAATTCAATTAGAGAAATATTTCATATTAAATTTTACTTATCTGTTGCTAGGTAGATGCATAGTTGTCAATCTGTGTTTATCTTTTATAATCATGATAATGATGCCCAGCAAACGTGAAACAGACCCGATTCTCATTTAATGATGGTCCACTGTCTATGCTGGCAGCCCAACATTAACCCTTTAATCTCCAAATTATTCAATTGTAATTTTCACCCACTTGGAGTTGTGTCTCGCTGACGCGATCCACAATTTGAAGTGAGTGAAAATTATTCTGATTTGAGAAAATGAGGTCAACAATTATGAAATCTTGTTGATTGAGGTCATGTTTTATCGCTAACATGTTCAAAAGCTGGTATTTGATGTGCTATTAAAAAAGGAAAAAACAAAAATATAATTGGGACTGGTGGTTAATAGACTTTAGTCGTCAGAATCTGACGTCTGTAGACGTCAGATTCTGACGAGTAAAGTCTATCCCCGCAGTGTAAGACTACAAATATTTCTAATGGCCGTAGACCCATAACTTAGGTATTCAAAGGAATCAGAATTACCTGAAAAAGAAATGCTTCACCTTGTGATCATGATTTTGATAATAATTACATTTTACCTATCACTATTAAGGACTTTTGTTGAAAAGATGGCAGTGGAAACACATTTTGTCTCAATTTTTTCACCAGTGGTGTTCATAGTATTTTAGCAATATAATACCCTATCGACTGCATTTCTTTCTTAAGCAATTTTATTGTCGTATCTGATATTTGTACGGGTAATGGTTCTTAAAAACAGCATGTAAATCGGTATTAAGAGTTAGGTCTATTTACTTTATTTAACGGTTAGCTTTTGACGGTTGTGATTTCCCAGGACTGGATCAGTCTTGGCTGTGATGTGTTAAACGCTATATGATAATACTATGCTGTCACATCAGGAATAAAGTGCCATAAGTGCTACTTAGCTGAGTGGAGATCACAACACTTTATACCCCAAGTGACTTTGTTAACTTCACGGTGAAACTATTTGCCAGAGATATTGTTCTGCTAATGACATCTGGTGAATAGCTCAAAGAAGTAAAACAGAATATTTGTTCAGACCTGAAATAATGGAGCACGGGCTGTATATGTCGTCCCCTTGGATATGAAAGGGTGTATCTGCCACTTTACAAAGTGGCAGATACACCCTTTTATATCCAAGGGGACAGATTGTATGTCACCTTTTTACCAGCAAACACAAGGTGTTGACCCAATATTGTGGTGATGATGGGCAGAAATTGCAGACGATGGGCCAACATTGCCCAAACATTAGGTCAACATCTTATGTTTGCTGGGTTATTGCGAATTCTAAATGCCACTTTTAGCTGCAGTGTGAGGTCCAAAATCACTAATTTTTTTTCTTAAAATAACTACCAATTTATTATTATTAAATCAGTCATATTTTTTAATTTGTGATCAAACGTTTGCAAATCTTCCTGTTAAAACATTCATTTCATTCCCAATAACTGATTTAATCTGCTAAAAAAACAGATTGAAATGATCATAGTGGTGAAAGGGTGAACATAATTATTGTGCAAAATCAAGCACAACTCACAGGGACTGCCTGGGGAGATAAAGGGTTAACCATATAACCCTTTAACCTCCGCTCCCGAATATATTTGTTTTTTTATTATTACCACATTAACTACCACCTTTTAAACATGTTAAAGATAAAATCTGATGTCACTCAGCAAAATTTGGAAAGAGTTGACCTCCATTTTGTCAAATCTGAATAATTTTCACTTACTTCAAGTTGTGGATCGCGTCAGCGAGACACAACTTCAAGTGAGTGAAAATTAAAATTGAATAATTTGGCGATCAAAGGGTTAAGTCCTCATGCAACAGCAAAACATAATTTTGCATCCCTGAAAACAGGCTTTATTTTCCTATAACTAAGTTTTAGAAGGAAAATTCCCACGAAACGGTTTTTACGAACACATGCATTTTCTTTAATTTGCCACCCACTTCAAGTCATCTTCGTCCACTACAAGTTGAGAATTGTGACAGCTATTCGCGCATTGTAGTGGATGAAGGCTTGAAAGGGTTCTTTAAGTACATAAAAATATCAGCGTAGATTTCTACTACTTTCATTTAAAAATGTGATATACTAGTAATGTGATAAATTAAAAATATATTTTAGTTAACAAGCCTTTGTTTTTGGAAACCCGGCCACAGTCTTGTTGATCTCACACAAAAGTTTATATAGTGGCATTTTGGACCCGATTCCGAAGTGATTCTATTATTATTATTGTATGTTTACTAACTCCTTTACTGGTGGTGGATTATGGTTGTGGAACTTATGCTTTCCTCAGTTGCTGTTCTGCCGTGCAAAACCAAAAGGCAGTAACTGCTTACTTGAAAAGTAAGCAGTTACTGCCTTATGGCTTTGCACAGCAGTGTTCCGGTCGGTGTGACACAGCATTCCAGTAAAATGCTTCCGTAACATTCCATTTCAATGATAATCAGACTTTAAATAGAATATATGTTCAATCTTGCCTATGTTTAGAAAGGTTATGTGGGGCTAATGAGTTATTCTTATCTCCATAATGTTGGTAATAAATACATCACTCATGTAGAATGACTCTTGTTGTTTTATTTCTCGTTTTAAACGTTTATGTTCGGTCATCTCATTTTTTCCAAAAATATGATGTAACAAGTAGCAAGAATAGATTTTCTTGAATAAAGTCTGGTTTTATCCATCACACTCCACCGTCTGCGTTGCTGGGCCGATGCAATCCAACATGGGGTGAACGTCTTCGTGTATCTGTATGTTACGTGGCAGTATGCACCTTTGTGCTGTCGCACCACGGGGGCTGGCAAGCGCAGCGCAGCTTATAAAGATTGCAGCAGGCTGTCTTTGAATGCTGCAGGTGAAGGTGCTAACTAGTTTCTACTTTTAAAATCTTCCAGTCCCTCACAGTTCTGTAGTAGAATGAGTTGGCGAGGGCTGATTTTTTAGCTGGCAAATGTTTGTATGTGTGTGCAAAAGGGCCACCATGTTTGCTGGGTGTTTTCAAATTCTATTTTTTGACCAACGTTAAACCAACATTGATTCAACAACTTGTGTCTGCTGGGTAGGCCTCTATGGCTAGTGAGTAACTGTGTTGATAAGTTTACACATCACTAGACCCGCCATCTATTTCACTGGATTGCCACCGAAATTCAATTGTTAAACAATGCAGTCTAAGCTGTTTGACAGATTTGTTTTATTTCAAATATCTCCTGTAAAAGGACATGTTTGAATTGAACCTAGGAAATAGATTTTAATATCAGAAATTCGGTTTTCCCATGATGCAGTATAAACCACACCACCGTTTCATGTTATTAATAAGGAGGACATGATTTAAATACTTTTTAAATACATATTCACATACTCAACTTTCATGGTATTTATGACGCTGCAATCTGGATGCGATCCCGGCTAAAACTAACTAAAAATAAAAACCATAATTTTTCTTTAATTTGAAATCTAACTAATGTGAAAAATCGGTTGGGGAAAATGTACCAAAAAATTCGGCGAGCGCAAAAGAGGCATATACTATGGCATCACTTGCGCAACTTTACACAGCATGGGGAACCTAGAACACAAGGGTTATTATCTGCGTCACAACAGTTTTTGAACGAAAAATAGAACTCCAGGCTTAGATGAATACGAGGCTGTCGGTATTTCCCACTGTTTCTAACTTGATTTATCTCAAAATATAAAAGCTGATTTGGCTGACAGTTGAATCACAGGAGCATTGATTACTCTTTATGTTCCTAATTCCTAAAGTAGGCCCTAATAAATGATAATTGAAGAAAAATGATTGATTTCTAATTTGACATGTTTCTTTATATGCTTATTTCTTTTAAAAATAGTATTTTTTACATTAAATAAATAGTATCGTGACCATTTCTGTCCTAGAAAATAAATCACGATAGCATTAAGAAACTGTAAGGGCGTCACGTGCAGAGCTTGAATCCTATTGGAAAGCTTAGATCTTAAAGATTTTTTTTAAAACAAAAAAATGTACATTTTCAATTGACTGCACTATAATTTAAATGCTAAAAATATAGTCCTAAAGTAGGGCACCCTGGTGGTCAAATTACGTTCTGTCTGATTTTTGTCACAATATCACAATTTAAAAATGGCCGCTATGGGTGATTTGGAGGGCGGTCAATTCGGTAGAGCCTACTACACCGAGTTCCTACTAAATCAATGCCTACAACAAGTGATATCACCACATTTTGCCACAGTTTTTCCACCTTTTTTGTAAATAAGATATATATATATATGTATAAATATATATAAAGAAGAATGAATTTTTGTGATCCTAAACACAATGTGCCTTATATTCCATCACCAGAAATTATTTTTTTCGATGACATCATTCGAACCTGCCACAGTAGATGAGGTTAAGAAATTAATCATTTCTTCCCAGGACAAGTCCTGTGATCTGGACCCATTGCCTACCCAATTATTGAAATATTGTTTAGAAGTATTGCTAACTCCCATCACGAAACATTGTCAATTTGCCTTTGGAATCCGGCTCTTTACCAGACGTTTTTAAAGTGTCACACATCACACCCTTATTAAAGAAGCCACCACTGTCTATGGATGACATGATAAGCTATAGAACAGTTTCGAACCTAAATTTCATTTCTAAAATTATTGGAAAAATAATTTCAAATTGTATCCTGTCCCATCTAGACAATAACAACCAATTAAACCCCGATCAATCAGCAAATAAACGTCTTCATCCTACATAAACAGCCTTGCTAAAAATTCATAACGACATCTGTAAACATGGACAATGGCAAGACCACAGCATTGGTCTTGCTGGACCTGTCAGCAGCCTTTGACACTTTGGACCATTGAGCTCTTGTCCGGCTGGTATGGTATTTCTGGAACAACTCTAAATTGGGTCGAAATGTTTCCCTACAAAATACATCAAGGTGTAGTTTAACACCAACTGATTCGGCACAAAATCTAGGGGTAGAATTTGACAAGGATTTCAATTTTAGGAAACATATATCAAAAATCTGTCGAACATATGCTACAATCATATACGCGATTCGCGTAGCTTGGCAGATGTTTAACAGCGACAGTGACTAACACATTAGCAACTTCACTTGAGTCGAGCTAGACTACTTTAATTCTATCCTCTATAACATCCCAAATCGCGAGATATACAAGCTGTAGAGCTTTCAGAACTGCTTGGCCAAAAAAAAATTGTACCAGGAGGGTTAGTTCAGAGCAATAATCACATGCCAAACATTTCATGGCGACAAACTCAATCCATTCCGGCCTAAAAAAAAAAAAAAAAAATTTGTCACAATATTCACAATATTATGTCACGATAGCAAGGAAGTATAGACCTATGTTACATTAAGCAAACAAACAAATGTCTCTGGTCACTTTTTCGCTTGTAGGAATTTACGATGAGCATGATCGCCCAAATGCTATCAAACTGAAATGATAATATAAGGTGTCATTTGTTGTACTGGGTTGCTGTGTATGGCCGTTTTTAAAGTGCTAATTAGTGTGCTATTGTTACACAAATACAAATTTGGACAATCCCTGCTATCGTGACATTTGTCTCGTGACATTTGTTTACTAACTATTTTTTTTTTGTATAAATAATACATATTCAGTTTTTATAATAAATTTAGTCCATTTGCTATCGCGATTTTTGCTAGCCTGCCTAATATACCTTTATGTCACGACAGCAAATAAAGTTTATCGGGAAAAAATTTGTCACTTTTTTGTGAAATCAGCGCCTCAGGGAATTTAGAAAGATTACTAAATCCAATGGTAATAAGATTTTTTCCCTATTATTTTGTGTGCATAGATCAGCGTGAAGGATTCACACTCGAGATAAACCTACAGATTGAATGCTTCTTCGACCCGTCTGTGATGTATATGAATATATTTTATGTGAATTGATATAATGTTGTAGGTAGCTAGGCCTAGGCCTACTCCAGAATCTCCGTGGATTTCAAAAATACAATTTTTAAACAAAATTCAGCTGAATTTTAGAGAACACATTTTTACTCTTGCTGATTATCCCTATTACACCGCGGGGATCGCAAACCTATTATAGTCGGGGATCGAGGTACCCAAATTTTGAGATCACCCGACGTGGCCTGCTATACTTTTTATTTGTGTTTTTTTCTATTAGTCTGGCTATTGGGCTCACAAGATTGACTGGTCTGCTTTGCCGGAAATATTGCGAAAAAAATTTATGGCCATTTTTGAAAGAGTACCCTATTTTTTTTTTTAATTGATTTTGTTTTTCAATTCACTATTATTTGGTTTATCTGGTCAATAATTACAATCAATGTACAAAAACTCATATTTTAGTAATAGCGTTTGATCTAGTGTATTTGGAGACCATTTCCAAATGATTTAAAGTCATTTTAATGATATAAAAATGCGTTTTTATTCAAAAATTCATCCGTAATTACTTGAAATCTGATATTGAACGATAAAAGGGTCAGGCATATTTCGTAACCAGTTCAATACAATAAATAAAAATGGCCTACAATTTAGAGTAGGCTCACTGTCTGTAATATTTACGTGTTTTCCTACTATGCCACTGAATTTTAAAATGTACAAAGATATAGGAATACGCACTCTTGTTTAGTTTCTTAGTGTTGAACAATACCCAAAAGATACGGATTATTATATTTGCTTAGCATGACACAACGACATAGCCAAGTCAATCAAAAATTTAAGAAAAAATTATGCACGCGTAGATTGAAAGTGGATATGAAATTTTAATCGGGTAAAGCCAATTATAATTAATAATACCATATACCAAGTATCATGGAATAAAAAAAAAAAAATTATTTCAATAATTGAGAAAACATTATCTTTGAATTTTACATTGGAGTATCAACTAGATTACTTGCAATATGAGTTCGGCATCATTGTGGGTCAGATGACAGAACTCGCATGTGCATGAATAGTTCAACATGGAAACTAATTTTGCAGTACAGGTGTCTAAGAATACACAATACTGAAGCACTATAAAACAAAGTGTATATTATGGTGTATAATTTATGTATATGATGTATATATAGAAGGCACAGTTAAACAGCAATTGCCGATCTCAAAACAAAGCGCAGCATAGTAAATGTGAATCAAATTGCACTTTGCAACAACAGTAAATGATAAATAAAACATGGTCATAATAACAGTGAGCTAACTAACAATTGCACTTTAAAAATGGCCACAATCAACTGCATTACAATGTAGTAACAATGGCATGGTGATAGTTAATGTTGTGTGTGGATCTATCCGCAAGCACATGTATTTGAAAGTAAGAACAAAATTGGTTGAACAGTTCAGAATACCTGAATAATATTGTATGTATTGATTGTATTGTGTCGTTGCGGGTGATTAGTAATAAATATTATGAGAAAAATAATAATTCAGAGTTGTTACAATATATTTTAAAATACCAGGTTCTGAGGTAAAGTATTACTATTACCAGAAATAGATAAGATATATATAATATCAATTAACGTTTATTAAGTAGGCCTTTTACCCTAATAGTGATAAATGTAATCCATATAAAGATATAATACTATGCTAACATACACCATTGCATTGAGCCAAGTAAAAAGCTGACAAGTAAGAAATATATATATGCAAAATAACAATAGACTGATCAAAATGACATGTACTGAGTCACACAAAGTATTTGTATTGTCATATGTAATCCTTGAATCATAAACAGTATAGTAATACTATGCAAACATTCCATTGCCAGCTTCACCACTTACAATCTGGTTTAATATCAAGTGAAACTAGACTTGAACTAAATAACATAACAGAGCTGACTAGTGAAAAAAGTATATATGCAAAAAACAATGGACGCATGCCTCCTTTACCAAAGATATGGGCTCGTAGCGCATCCAAATTTCCTTCAAAGTTATTCCTGTCGTAGAGTGCCATTACATATAATCTTGCTGATGATATGACACTGTCTTGGACATTCAAACCTTCGCTATCATTTCCATATTTCGCTAGGGGTTGAAGTTCTTGCAGGCGATCAATAGTAGCTTTGTAGGCACGCCTTTTCCATCGTCTGTAGAGATAGCTCACGGTTAATATATAAGTGCTGAGAAGAATGGATGTAATAGCAGCAGGCTCAACGGCATATTTCACTGCCAGGGCATCCGTAATTCCATAAACAGGTGAATAGTAATTCATTTCCTTTGCCCATAGTTCATGTAGATCATCCAACTGTGTGATGAAGTATACAGACATCATGACTATATCAGTGTCGTTAGCCACAATTAAGCATGCCTATGGTGATGATGTTTTATGGGGTAAGCAATGTCGTGCTGTTCGCAAGACAACTCTGGCAGCTCAAATGCACGACCTACAGACAGCTGCACTGTGCGACCAGGGTCACGGGAAACTCTTCTCAGAATCAGTGTGAATCCTGAAGGGAATAACGTGTGTTTTGAAGTCCAACTTTCTCCCATGTAGTTTAAAAGATTTGACTTAATCAAGGGATTATGAACAGAGCTTTTCCAATCAGGAATGGCAAGCATGGCGTGTGGTTTTATCTAATCCTACTGCAGCTAATCGTACTTCTTCCTTCGAGCTCATCTCCTTTGAGACTTAATTCTGGGGATACATCATAGGCCTACCAAACACCAACAAAGTGAACACAGTTACAGTTATCTGGGATAATGCTGAGAAGCAACCTCAGATATTTTTCTCAGAGCTCATGAAACATGCTATTTCCAAGATGCTGGTAATTCTGAATGAATGCCAGGTCATCTACTAACATTAGTACAGGATTGCTTGATACTGGAAGCATATCCTTTAGTATCTATACAGTATCGATAGCTGCTTGTATTGCAGGCAAGTAGTCAGCTCTATCTCCTTTGCGCATGGTATATTCCTGTTCAAGAGATGGTAGACTGCTTCAAATAGGGATGATGTGCAACTTGTCCAGTCATGGCCGAATACCTCCACCTTCTTTTCAGCATCCTAGTCTTACACAAAATAGAAATTTCTAACAACTGCACTCTCTTCTTCATATATTTGTTTCGTTTTTTGAGAGCCATCGACAATCTTTGTCTTCTTTGTCTTCGTTGCAAATGTAGCAAGTCTAAGAGGAGTCCTATTTTCACTGCCTGTTGTTTTTGATGCAGCTAGTGCCTCACTACCACTACTATGCAGCCTGTAGATATATTTAAAAGTTATTATTGCTCTCATTTGAAGCGGACGATCATTTGGTTTTTAATCACCTCAATTATTTGTTGTCTACATGCAGCCTCTTTGACAGATTAACTGTTTGAGTCTAGGCTGTGTTTATGTTCATCTGGATTGAGGTGTGCCATGACCTTAATGAGTTTGTTAATGAGACTGCTGTTAGCTTTGGGAGCGCTTGCAAGTATTTCTCCATAGCTGTAGATTGTTGACTGATTCCAATAAAAAGTTTGGTTTTCGTAAGCCATATCTGTCCAGACTACATTGCATCGTCCTTCAGATTGGGTGAATGGTATACTGGCCATTCTTATATGCCTGATGAATGTTTGGAGCCACCGTGGAGAGGTTTCCCATTGCTTGCAAATAGTGAGAAGGCACAACATATAATTGTAATGGCAAGCTGCTACTATGTAGGCCCTATCGTAAAAAAAAATCGACTTCAACCAGGTGTTTCTATCACAGTCCAGCACGCTCAGCATGATTAAATCTCTTCAAAATCATTCCCGTGTCCATGTACATCAGCCATAGCTTTGTGGTTGGTGATGTGCAGGCCTTATTACTGTCATGTGAAGTTGCACTTTTTGAAGCTGGCTAATTGCATCATTTCACAAAGAAGACGCCCCAGCAGCAGCATTTTAGAGAGAGCTTCTAGAAATAGTTGGAGATTCGAAGCAAGTACAGATAGTCCATGTCTTTCTCCTCTTGAATCAGCCACTCAGCAAATGCCTTCCAAGGTTGAGTAAACATGGGCTGCATGCAACAGAGAAGGAGCACGCAGCATTGCATAATAGTCCTTCCCAGAAATAATTGCATTTTCTGTTCCCCGCAAAAACACATTAGCCTCAACCATTATGTCCTCGATTCCAGTGCTCTGCATTAAATGTCCAATCGCTCCAAGGAAATTCTGGCCAATATAGAAGGCACTCATGCTCAAAATCAACTTTTTCACATTTAACAGGTTTTATTTTTCGCAGGCCGAGGACGACTTCATAAATTGCATGGTCACATATGATTATTGTACATTCTTGTTCTAGTTTTGATGGAACGTCTCTGCAATACTGGACAGATTCTTCAACTACATCTGGATGTGTTGGAGATTGTGGAAAGAAAGGCCCATATCCTATCACAGTTGCATTTGAAATGTCTGAGTTAAGACCTGTCTGAAAAGAAGTTCACGTCGAAGCATTGCCGATTGGGTGCACATCTTCCAGAAGAAGAGTAGGACAGATGTGAACCAAATTCCAGAAGGTATTTGAATGATTCAATGGTTCTGCCAGACACACAGGTAGCACCGGCTCTGTTTCAACTCCTTTTAAACAGAAAACAACTTTTCTGACGATCCTTGAGCAGTGTTGAGACTGAGGTGACTTTCCTTAGGATTAAGTGGTTGAGAAAACTGTAGAGAAGATCGCGTGATTTTATTAGAGAAACACTGGCTGTTGCTGTATTTTCTTCTCCAATATCTTTGTGCTGAAAGATAATATATGTGTTGTACCATGTAGTGTTCCTCCATATTTACTATACTCTTAGAAGTCAAGATTATCAAATGCAAACTGTGTAAAACGACCAGGCTTTAGATTAGTTGGTATGAAGACACCATTATAGGCATATCTGTTCATAAACGGACTTTGCCATAGTTACAATGTACCTTTGGGCATCTTGATAGCTGTTGCAATTGCCAAATTTATTTAAAAGTTTTACAGTCGTGTTGATCCCAGTCTCTTTATTATTATTACCATCAGGCAAGCACGCATCCAGACAGCAGCAGTGAAACGGTGGAACCTATCACTGCTACTGTCAGAATGCAGGCACGTTGATTTTATAGGCCCTAGGCTTACTAGTTAAATCAGCATGATGCAATTTATTATAAGATCAACTCCACCTTTTGGAGAATGATAAATATAACCTCTACAACCTAAAAGGAAAATAAAGTAGGTCTATATAAAAATAGCAGCAGTTCTGTTTCAATAAAAAAATTTTAACAACTGAATAACACAAAAATTCGCAAAAATGGGGTGATTTTTACAGGTAATATAGCTCTAAATCATTCAAAAAACTTCTGTAGATATACCAACACTAATCGTGCCATCACTTGTGATATGCGATACGAAAACCATATATTTGCAGTCCAAATCACCCACAGTCACTTTAAAAAGAAAAAAGAACATTTGTCAAATTTAGCGGTAAAAATTAACGGGTATGTCCACAAAAATGGTCACAGCTCCAATTCGCAATATTTGCGGCAAAGCAGACCAGTCAATTATTCGACCCGAAGGTATAACGAAACATAAAAAAGACAAATAAAAAGTATAGCAGGCGACGTCAGGTCCAACCCATTTTTGAAGGCTTTTCGCTATGTGGATCCCCGACTATTAGGGTAAAAAGGGGTATTATGAGCACCTTAACATAAATTGGCTATTTTGGGCAAATAAATGAAGTGGAACAATTCAAATTTGATTTGATCGAATGTTTGTACAATTATGCAGTAATTCATAATATCAAATAACTTAGTTTAAATATAGGCCTAATTAAATAATTATTTAAAAAAAATGAATTTTGAAAACATATTACCCATGCATGTGTGTGGCGAATATGAGCATGTGTTGTGGGGGAATATGTGCATGCGTAATTAATTACCATTTGCCAATGGGGTAGGATGAGCACTTTGCCATAAAAAAGGACATTCGCTAAAATGTTTATTTTATGGGTAGTTTACCAAATAGAAGTGGCACTCGTGTACCTTGATATCACCCAAATGCCATTAAAGCAGAGATAATTTTTTTCATTAAATATAAGTGGTTGGGATGGTTTCCTCTCATTTCACTGTATAATAATTACGTTTAGGGTATTATGAGCATACCAATTTTACTTATAGATATCTTGCAATGGGGGTAATATGAGCACGTACCATGCTCATAATAGATTGAAACGGGATGCTCATATTACCCCAGTAGAGGGGGGTGGTAACAAGCCTAATGTAGTCCAGAAAATGCGTAATCACTTTATTATCGTCCCCTCCCTATTACAGCGCGGGGATCGACTTTAGACGTCAGAAACTGACGTCTGTAGACGCCAGATTCTGACGTCTAAAGTCGATCCCCGCGATGTAAGAGTAAAAATGTTTGTAATGGTCGCAAACCTATTAGGCTAAAGAGGGGTATTACGAGCACCTTAACATTAATTGGCTTTTTGGGCAAATAAATGAAGTGGAAAAATTCAAATTTAATTTGATCGAATGTTTGTACAATTATGCAGTAATTCATAATATAAAATAACCTAATTTAAATATAATTAAATAATTATTTAAAAAAACTGAATTTTGAAAAACATGCTCATATTAGCCATGCATGTGTGTGGCGAATATGAGCATGTTTTGTTGGGGAATATGTGAATGCGTAATTAATTACCATTTGCCAATGGGGAGGGATGGGCACTTTGCCATTAAAAAGGACATTCGCTAAAAATATTCATTTTATGGGTAGTTTACCAAATAGAAGTGGCACTGGTGTACCTTGATATCACCCAAATGCCAATAAAGCAGAGATATTTTTTTTCATTAAATATAAGTGGTTGGGATGGTTTCCTCTCATTTCACTGTATAATATGTTTAGGGTATTATGAGCATACCAATTTTACTTATAGATATCTTGCAATGGGGGTAATATGAGCACCATGCTCATAATAGATTGAACAGGATGCTCATATCACCACAGTAGAGGGGAGGGGGGTGGTAACAAGCCTAATGTAGTCCAGAAAATGCTAAATCACTTTATTATTGTCCCCTCCCCCCTAACCACTATGGTTAGCACTCACCCACATTACTTGTGATTTGTGGACGTACGAACGAATCAAATGTAATTGTCTTTTTTTAAATTGAACAGCCCCAAAAATTCATTTTGTCACAATTTGACTACCTTTTCAAAAAACTTTCTAACAACTGAACGAGTTTATGTCCGTGTCATGACTATATTACAAACCAAATTTTACCCAATTCCCGTTGTTATTAATATATTACAGCCAGTGCTCATATTACCTACGATGCTCATATTACTCCATCTTACCCTACACATAGGTGGGCCTATTTAAATAAAGCGGAAAGAGCTAGGCTAACTAAGACAATTATAAATTATGATTTCAAATTGAAAAAAAAACCTTTGTTCTCGATCGTTTATAAATACAAAAATATTTCAGCGCTTTAAAAGTACAAAATGCTGTGTAACCAATACCTACTAGCATGGAGATACTAGTAGATTACTATCTCCACGCTAGTAGTGACGATACCGTAGTGACGATAACCATTAGGCCTTCGTCATGGGGTATAGTATTTTCCAAGGGTATTGGCCTATCCTAGATAAATTGGTGATACAGCTGGAGACACACCCCTAAACAGTTAGGGGGCTACCCCCATTGCTAACAGGGGTAGGCAAATGATCGCCACATTGCCACATTGTAGAGATTTAATAGCTTCTGTCGCCACATTATGCGATGTGGCGATCAGCATTGTCAAAACCTAAAATAAATAGTGTTAGACCAACGTCGTACGACGTAGCCCAGCAAACACGAGGCGTTGGCCCAATGTTGGGCTGACGTTGGCCCATCGTCTTCGACGCTGGCCCAACATCAGCCCAACATTGGGCCAACGCCCGGTGTTTGCTGGGAGACCATGTAGAAGTTTGGCCAACGTTACTGGGATAAGGTTACTGACGCCAGAGACACCTGGTGTGGACGTGCATATATGCAGAGACACCTGGTGAGGACGTATGCCTGACGCAGGATTGTTCGGTAGACGGCGCTGTGCTGGCTGTGATCAGTGAGCACAAAAATTCATGGTTTGCATTCATTTCTGCAGATAATCTGATGTATAAACTTAATTTACACACTACAAGTGCTACGTTGTTATAATAGTAATAAATAATTCATTATATGAACATAATATGATACAATTTGATAATTTTAAGATCCGTGCAGTTCAAATTAAAAGAATAATATATGATAGTATGAACCACATTTTGTTTGTGCACACTCGGCTAGTCCAGGTGATCGCCACGGCAATCAAGCATACTTACCTGGTACAGGGGACACCGTGATCACGTAGGCGGTTCCTCCAGAGTGAGGCCTTTCCATTGCACTTCGGTTTGGCTGACCTTTGCGATTACCCCAAATGTGGGTAACTCGAGTACGTAATTTTTGGTAGTGGGGGACTGCGTTCGCGCTATCCCCTGAAAATTGAAATCAATTGTCTTTAATCTTTGTTTACTTGATAAATTCTACTGAGGGGGGTTAGGGGTTTTATGTATAATGGTGAATTATGGGGTCATCTGTATCTCAATTTATCAGTTAGTGATAAGCGAAAAAAGTCATTTTCTATTGTCTTTTAATTGATGTCAGGCCTACCATAAAATTTAGGGCGGGAGCTTATATTAAGAGGAGTGAGTTAATTAATTAAGTCTAATCATACACCAGATTAACAATACACCAATAATTTTGCAGGCTCCTTGAGTCACAACCGCGCGACTATCATATACAAATCTTTAATGTAATACCATGTTACAGTGTAAACATTCCACACCGTTATCGCAATTTCGAACTATTTTCAAGCTTATTGACTCTAATATATAATATTGTTCAAGACAGCGCACTGAAAAGTCACACCCGTTTGTTTGCTGGGTACCCCCTCCCATATATGTGTACGTTGTGCGCATTGCCATTTTTTTATTGAAATATATACAGTTTATTAACTAAGTTTAAGTATAAGATGACGTTTATGCTATATTGACGGTTATTTTATTTTCTAAAATAAATATTGCAAAGATTATGGTCAAAACTGTCAAACCTAGAAACATATTAGTATACATTTGGCAGTTAAACAGGTATACTCTCACTTCATTGTCGTTCCAACTCCCGTCAATAGGTGGGACCACTGCATGATGTATTATAGACATTTGTATGGTGAAATTGCCAAGACGAACATCTTGTTATAGGCCCTACAAGATCTTTGGTGTCGATATTTAGACAATATGCATAGTGCGATAATATAAATTTGTGTACGACAATAATATATTTCAAATTATAACAGCAATAAATTTGTTTCGCTTCTCCCTCCGCCCGATAACTAACATTAATGTTACTATATTATTATGACCGACCGTCTTTATATCTATCCGTCTTACGTATGAAGTTTTTCAGAAACATAATTTACTGTGACCTACATGCAAGCGGCTTGTCAGAAACATTTTGCATGTCTCCTTCACATTTTTATCGTAAATGTAAGTTTAAGTATACATAAAATCAAATTGAATTTGCAACAATACATCTTTATAGTCTAGTCTGTAGGCGTACATAAACTCTTTGTGAATAATATTCCATGCTTTCTCTACCAAGTGGTGAACATCTGCTGAATTTAATTGCACTATGTATATACATGTATATACAGGACATTTTGTATTATTTCCCATCAGTTTAATACGTTGATTTATCTCAATGACTCTATAGTGTACAATTTTAATTTTTCTGAGGCATATAATCATGGTAATGGACAGACCTCCACCAAAGATTTACAAAATTGTCTCTCCTCCGTTGCAATACCGCGGTATCTTCCAGTTTCAATTTCACTTACTCACCACTGAGCGAATAGAGATCTCTTACGTTTACATATATAACGGCTCGTAGGCCTACGTTACTTTTTATTATTTTTTTTTGCATTACAAAATGTAATCATCATGGTGCTTTCTGGGTACATATATATTCGGCAGCTCGTAATGGACTACTCCTTTTTAAAAGGTTCTAGTAAAGCCTCAAACCATTCATTTTCTTGTTTCGCAAGTGAATAGTTTATGCACCGATATATAACGACGAGAACAAGTGTTAAAATGGCTTTGCATTTTCTAAGTGCTGAGATTTCAAGGAACTAAATACATTAACACGGCCAACTCAGAAGTAGGCTTACACGTTCTGCCGTGCAAAGTCAAAAGGCAGTATTATGTAAAGTAAGCAGATACTGCATTTTTTTGGCTTTGCACAGCAGCGTTGTTGCACATGTACAGCACCGTGTGGCGCCACCACTGCCATTATAAGGCACACTGATGAATATAATCTCTTTACGCCTTTTGATATCACAGATGATGAACATTTCGCACCGCCTCGTCGCTGTTCACACCTGTTTTATCAGCATTGGATTAAGTTTAACCCTCTAAGCGCCCCCTTTCCAAAATTGCATAAATGCAAAATATGGCATCGGAACATTGCAAACATCCATGAAAATATACGCGCTTTGAGTTTGCATTTTATATAATATTATTAGACTTGGGTATAAAAAAATCACCTTTTGAATAAAGATGAGAATACATTCCTGAGCGCCAGGATTGTTAATCTGTCATTTAGTACGTCTTTTGAACACCCACGCCTCGAATGATTGCACCTGCCTATTTATTCCTCAGGCATCTTATCCCTACTGGCACACTCCCAACCCCTCAACGACAGACATTAATCAATGTCGACTGGATGCTGGTTCAGCGTCTGCGACGCTGACCCAGCATCAAATCGACATTGGGTCAATGCCTTGCTTTTTGCTGTAAAGACACGCGAGCCTCCCCCCTTGACCCAGCAGCGTTCCCTTGCACTCACGCCAGCGCTACACACTTTTATTATAATGGGGTGTGTGACCAGGAGCATGGGTGTGTGACCAAGAGGATGGGTGTGTGGCAAGCAGGATGGGTATGTGACCAGTATGATGGGTATGTGACCCGTAAGATGGGTATTTGATCAGTAGTATGTGTGTGTGACCAGTAGGATACATATGTGACCAAGAAGATGGGTGTGACTAGTAGGATTGGTGTGTGACCGGTAGGATGGCTGTGTGACCATTAGGATGGATGTGTGTGTGACCAGTAGGATGGTTGTGACCAGTACGATGGGTGTGACCAGTAGGATGGGAATGTGACAAGTAGACGGGTTTGTGACCAGTATGATTGGTATGTGACCAGTAGGATGGTTGTGTGACAAGTAGATGGGTTTGTGACCAGTAGAATGGGTATGTGACATGTACGGTGGACATGTGGCTTGTTATATGAGAGTGTTACCTTTAGGATAGCCATTGTGATATGTAGGACGAATAGGATTGATCAGCATGGGTGTGTGACCAGTAGGAAGGGTGTGTGACCATTGGGATATGTGTGTAACCAGTAGGATGAGTAAGTGACCAGTAGGATGGGTGTGTGACCAGTAGCAAGGGTGTGTGATCATTAGGATGAGTGTGTGACCAGTAGGACGAGTAAGTGACCAGTAGGATGGGTAAGTGACCAGTATGATGGGTGTGTGACCAGTAGGATGTGTGTGTAACCAGCAGGGTGGATGTGTGACCAGTAGAATGGATGCATGAACAACAGAATGAGTGTGTGACCAGTATATAAGAAATATGAGTTTTGTTAAATCTATGTTTCTGGGAAACAAAAAATATTAGCAATTGGCTTAATTCCACCTTTTTTAATAAGTGTTTTTTTTATAAAATTCAAGTTTTTTTTCCAATTATATTTCTCTGGTTCGTTGAAAAAATACTACTGAAGTTGTGTTTGGTTGATTCCCTCAAAAAACCAGCCACCATATAAAAAAAAGATTTTTTTTATAAACATAGGTTTCTGGGGTAATTTATATCATTTATATATTAATTAAGTTATATTATTTTTTATTTATATATATTTATATATTAATTTGTCATTGAGTATGTCTTTTGAACATCCACGCATCGAATGATTGCACCTGCCTATTTATTCCTCAGGCATCTTATCCCTACTGGCACACTCCCAACCCCTCAACGTTAGACATTAATCAATGTCGACTGGATGCTGGTTCAGCGTCTACGACGCTGACCCAGCATCAAAGCGACATTGGGTCAATGCCTTGCTTTTGCTGCGAAGACACGCGAGCCTCCCCCCTTGACCCAGCAGCGTTCCCTTGCACTCACGCCAGCGCGACACACTTTTATTATGATGCCTTCATCTGTGTTTATGTAGGCATATGTGAGCCAAATGTTGGCCCATTGCTGGGAGTTCAGGACAACGTTGTTATCCTATCGTATTTGATGGAGAGTTATCCCATCTTGACAACCCACAATAAAAAACTAATCACATTAAAATAGCAATCGGGGAGGGGGCTCCAGGTTTTTTGGAAATAAATAATGTTGTCCTTTCGAAAGAGTGTAGAAATAAATAATGCAATCATAGTTTCTGAATAAAATCACCCTCGCGTCAAGGCGGATGATAATACAGGCAAAAACAAGGCACAGAAATAATTTGCTCATAGCCAGTCTGTAAAAAAGAATGTAGTTGATACATTGCTTGAATTAAAAAAATATATTTCAACAATAACTCCAGCCCCCTACTATTTTAATGGTCGCTCCCTTACAGCACATTTTAAGACGACCAATCCGTTTAACAAACAAAACATGCGATCCGATGATTCCGATCTGGCACAACGAATCGTACGTCACTGATCCAAATATCGGAGATATTATTCTACACAATATCACATTTAAAATGGTGTATCATATAACTCTGTGAGGTGATTAGCTATAACAAACTCAGTAAAAGATAAAGTCTGAAATTGCGTGACTTCAATAAGGCAATGTGTACACTTTTTGAAAATAAAATACCATTGGTTAAAGAAACAAAATTTTCATTTCGATCTCATTTTTAAATATTAAATATATAGTTCAAAAATTTTGAAAATGCTAGAACTAGATGTGTCAGAGATTGTGATCGTCAGCATTTTGCACAACATGCATATTTCGTACTTAATAGCGTGGTAGCATTTAAATAAAAACATTGACTGCTTTCAGTGGAAATATGTGAATATCATATATATATTCAATATGTAATCTATTCTAAGGTTACACAAAATATGGGGTAAGTGGCATCTCTAACGAATTTTTAATTCTTTAATAATTATTCTCAGATATAAGACAGTGAGCTATGATATAATAATTTTGACTCTGATCAATTAAATATCACTGATGTTCCACGGGGACGTTGGGCAATTAACTTTTACTAATTTATATAATGACTTACCCAAAGCAACCATTTCAACATGTTTGCTGACGACACGACTTTAATTGGTAAGGTTGACATCAATAAATAATTTGATAATAATTACCTCAGAGTCAATTATCGGTTAAAATTTAATACATTTTTTAACGTAGTTAAGTCAAAGTTCATTGAACTACATACTATTTAGACCAGAGGGTAAGGTGTCACCCGGAAGAGGAATTTAGGCCACTATAATTTTCACATAGCTGCACTACTCAGTGGCCAGAAGCAATCTGTTGATCAGGTAACTGTCGATGCTTTACTGAAATATGGCCAAAAATATACATGACCTATGTACGATGTTGGTCCGATTTTGAGAAATCGAGCGTATTACACATTTACGTTTAGTGAGTAGTCAAATTTTTAGCTATATCAATATATTTAATATTAGTAGACAGCTATTGACGAAGGCCTTCATATTTCATATGTAGTGTTCGATCATTGACAAATGCACAAGAGAACTTTAAGTTGGTATTTTAACCCTTAATTTTACCTATTTTTCATACTTTTTCAGTAAATAGTCCAAATACTTTTCTCTCAGCTGATTTTGTATTAGTATAAATGCTTAGTTTTGATTCAAATATGTTCTAGAGCTATTGCTGACTTTATATAAAAAATAATGAGTTATGTGAACATATTACACACTTTTTCGGTTAGGGTCAATTCCACGGTTTCGGACGTACAGCTCGGAGAGTATAAACAAATCCTGAGGTTCTAATAAAAGAACCAAAGTGACTTTAATTTGCTAGTTAAGTCACTTACAACTGCTGCTATCTACTAAGAACCAAAACAAAAAAAGTTTAAAGTTGCTGTGACCATTTCCTCAGTGGCCGAGATCACTTTTGTGGTGGTTAATATAATCTTAAGGTCGCTGGGATACCTTCTTCGGTGATCAAAATAATTTTTGTAGTGGTTAAGATAACTTTTAAAGTGGCTGTGATCACTTCTTTAGTGGCCAAGATTAGTTTTGTATTGGCTGAGATTTACTTTTAATATTGCTGTGATCACTTCTTCAGTGGCCTACATCACTTTTGTTGTGGCGGAGATAATTTTTAAATTGGTTGTGATCAAGATCACTTTTATAGTTGCTGAGATAACTTTAAAAGTTACTGCAATAACTTTTTAAGTGGCCAAGATCACTTTTGTAGTTGCTGAGATAACTTTCAAAGTGGCTGCATTGTGATCACTTTTTCAGTGGCTAAGATAACTGTTGTAGTTACTGAGATAACATTAAAAATGGCTGTGATCATTTCTTCAGAGGTCAAGATCACTTTTGAAAAATGGCTTCAGAGAATGTAAACGTGATAACATACAGTTATGCCATATAAAGTTAAAATGAGCGAGAAGTCCTGCTGGTATTCACTAAAAAATGTTGGAAATTGTTCAAATGGAGGGATAAAATACAAATTTAGAAGTTTGTTTTGTATTTCGTATTTGACAGAAATAAAATATTATGTTTCCACGTTAAAGTACTTGATAGTGACTTTCAACTGATATAAAAAAAATTGGTACATTTATTTGGGTACTCATTGGGAAAAATGGTCAATTTCTCGAGCTGGAAAAAAACGCGAATTTTACGTCTAACCAAAATAGAGTGTAATAAGTGAAAATAGCTTTTATTAATACGCTCGATTTATCAAAATCGGACCAAAATCGCATATAGTTCATGTACATTTTTAGCCATATTTCAGTAAAGCATCGGCGGTTTAATACCTGATCAACAGGTTGATTCTGGCCCCTGAGTAGTCCAGCTGTGTAAAAATAATAGTGGCTCATATTCCCCTCCCGGATGACACCTTACCCTCAGCCACGTCCGGTCAAATAAGGTCTTTTGTATGTAGAATCATGACATGTGTAGCTAAATCTAGCCTTTATGGCAAACAAGAGACATTGAACCAATGCTGGGTCAATGTTGGGCCAGTGTCCAGATGTGCTACTTCCCAGCAAACACAAAACATTTGTATAACATTTGTGCAACGCTTCGACGTTGGGCCAACATTGTACAAATGTTATACAATTTTTCCTGTTTGCTAGGCTGTATTCCAGCAGGTTGATCCATCTGCTTCTGATTTAGCATTTTTTACGAAATAAAACGTAAAATATTCTAATAAACCAGCAGAAATATTGAAATATTGATAAGGCTACTACGTCAGCTATGCCTTGGAGCAGCAAACAGCCGATAAGATAAGATGAGATAGATAAGATAAATTGTATTTTAGATCGTAACTCCTAACTTTTCTAGTAAGCAACCACTGCTGTTTACCTTTAAAATGCACCTTTTCCGTTGTGATTAAATGCTGGTAATTTATTAACTGAATATTGATCTGCAACCATGCACACCGGTGAGTGGGAGTTGGTGTATTCACGCACCTCTATTTCTCCTCTGCCTTAATTAACGTTAACAGATCGTGACCTTGAGTGTGAGACCCATTCATTATTCATCAGACACCGGGCGGACACCTATTTAGTGTGCTTTGTGAAGAAACGGGATCCCCATTTTTATTCCTCCATTACCATTACAGGCGGGAATCACTGGCGGAATTCCCGTGCTACTTGGGCTCTTTACAATCGAAACTGGAAACCATTAATAATCATAATATACCAAGAGAATTAAGAACATGTCTAAACGTCATCGGTGATGAGTTCCACTATTTTAGTTGTGTGCAGTTTCTTTTGATAATCTAGGAACTTATGACGTCAAAAATTTACAAAAACTATGTTGAAATTCAATGGTTATTAATTATGCAGTTCGCAATATGTACTACCCGGGGTGTTTGTAAATTGTTAATTTCTAAGAATGTAGTCAGTGAAATACCATAATGCTATAAATAACATCTTCGTAACAATTTCAGTGAAATCATTGAATATATATCTTCATTGCCATTGTATAAAAACAACTTTTCACGAATTATTCAGGGATAATTTTTTACGTCACGAAAGCTGCTTTCAGATATCGTTTCAAATCCTCGCGGTAGTTAGACTGACAATACCTCGCTCACAGTTGAAAATTGTCAGATACTACCGTCAAAATTCTAGCATATTTTCCCTTCACTCTGAAGTGTGATTTGCCAACGCAATTCTCACCTCACATTGAATGCATATCAACCCTTAACCCTTTAAGTCCTCACGATGCACTAAAGCAGCATTTTGCATCTCTGAATATTGACTTAATTTCCTAAGACCTACAGGTTTTAGAACGAAAATTGTCATGGAAATGTTGAATAATAACACAATTTTTTTTCATTTGTCACCCACTTGAATTCATCTTTATTCACTACAAGTCGAGAATTGCGACAGCAACTCGTGGCTTGTAGTGGATGAAGATGACAATGTACATTCAGGCTTGAAAGGGTAAAGCCCTCACGATGCATTAAAGCATCATTTTACATCCCTGAAAACAGGATTTCAATAAAACTGGTTTATCAATGCATGACAATTTTCTCTAATTTTCAAACCACATCAAATCATCTTTATCCACTACAAGTCGAGAAATGCGACAGCAATTCGCGGCGTGTATGGATAATGATGACAATGGTAAATTCAGGCTGGAAATGAAATGAAATGAATCGGACTTTAGGCCACCTTTGTGCACATATAGGCTAAACTGGGCCAGGAGAACCTCCTGAGGATGGTGAGACGATTGAGATGACACTGTCCTCCAGACACAGGATTCGAAATTCGAGCTCTGGCGGTCTGAGGCCGAGCACGCTACCTCTCGGTCACGGAAGCTCCCCACTCAGGCTTGAAAGGTGTTAAAGCGCTAAAATATGTTAGCATAAACCACGGAGACCAAAGTTTTTTTTTTCAATTTTTGATCATCATGAATGTCTTGGTCAGCTCGTTCCGCTTCATTTGAATACCTATGTTACATGGGTCTACGGCTATTATAAATATGTTTAAATTTTCAGTAATTTAATGATCGTGAGTTCTTAGAATAGCGCACATATACAATGCTGTGTGCGCTTCACACACATCACCCCTGGTTAGGCCTACTAGACCTGTTCACTCATGTACCATTTCAACATTTTTTTAGAGCATACAGCACTGCAGCCATTTAGGCGCTAGGAACTAATCGAACACATTGTCCAACACATCTGTCCTACCATGCAGGTACTCATTCACACCTGAGTCAAGTGAAGCATGTGTGGGTAACTAAAGTGCGTTGCCCAAGGACACAACATCGAAACAATTTCCCAATTGACAGGGGAGAAACATGATGTTTCTCTGAAAATCCTGCACCAAATGTGATTCGAAACCACACGGCAAGCAGCGACATTGGCAAAGCGCCACGCTCTAACCATTGCGCCATGTGATCGACATTAGACGTCAGAATTTGACGTCAACAAACGTCAGATTCTGACGTCTAAAGTCGATCCCAGTGATCCCCGCGCTGTAAGGGTTATTCGGCCGTTGCTGGCTTCTTGAGATAATATTCAACACGACAGTTGAAAATTAGCACGTGTTACTTATGGAGATCCACAGTAAAGATTCAAACTAGCAAAACTAGCAAAACAGCAAAATACTGCGGCTCAAAGCTAAAAGGCACTAACTGTTTACTATAACAGTTACTACAAGTAAGCAGTTATTGTGCATTTTTACTTTGCAAATCAGAACATGGGCACAGCTTTTTATCGCAAAAACTTGGCCCCAGATAAAAAAAATTGTTCAGTCAGAATCTGAATTTCTACGCGATGACAAGGTGGCGATCCATATGGCATACATGTATTGGAAAAATAAACCCTCATCTTTACGTGGAGTCAAAACAGTTTGTGGAGATATTGTTTGTTGTGGAGCATGCACGCGGTGTTTATAAAGGGATCGGCGACATTTGCATGTCACTTCTGACGCTCATGTTGACGAAATCCTATTAAAAAGTTCTACTGACAAATAAAATCTCTGATGATTGCAGGATGAGGTATAGCTGTGTCTGTTGGAACATCGTTTGTACACTCCAAGAAGTGTTCTCCACTGCGCTCAAAGCGCTGGATAGTGTACCACTGCAATTTATTTGAGTGTACATCGTTTGATGCCCAAAACACAATTTCGATTTAACTCCTTCCCGTAGGCAGCCAAACCAATAGCGACTAGTTATTTCAAACAGTCCATGACAATTTTTCATGCACTTGGAGCAGTGGTTCGCCATAGCGACACGCTACTTCAAGTGCATGAGAATTATAGCATTGTATTCCACTCACTGCATGAGCAATTGACGGTCGTAAAAATATCTCATGAAGTTATTCCGTTTTTTATTTATGTTAGAGTAGAATCCAACCCTTGGGCCAAAATTACAATACAATAATTGACGCTTGAAGGCTAATTTAGGCTGATAAGAAATAATGTGGTGGTATGGAAGTGAATAGTAATGCAATTCAAGCTTCAAATGAGGGGAAATCACCACCACATGGATCCCAACTCGGCAGTGCATGAAAGTGCTAAGCTGTAGTACACACAGAGACAGCAATCCGATTTCTGCAGTCGGGGAGAACGGAGGAAGTTGTAACATCACACCGTATTTGATTAGTAGATCTTTTAATGATATATCATTATCCCTGCAGACGTGTCATCGCGCCCAGCAAAGACGAGACGTTCACCCAATGTTGGTTCAATGTTTGCCCACCGTCTGCGACGCTGGCCCAACATTGAACCAACTTTGGGTGAACGTCTCGTGTTCGCTGTGATGAAGCTTCACATGATAATCAATAGCGCAAATGGCGCATAATTAACCCTTGTGCTGCTAAGACCGTATTTATAAACGTTTTCAAGCTAATTTCAGACTAAATAAAATATCACTGAATTGTGTAGCATTTCTTGTGGTTGATGCTCAGTTAATGAAATAATTCAAATTGGGAGATTTCTATTTTTCAAAGATAATATTATTTTTCATTCATTTGAAGCTGGAAATTAGGTTAGCAATTCCAGCTTCAAATGAATGAAAAATACTCACAAACAATTAGGAAGCACATGGGTTGAATATCATTCCGACTTGAACAAAACAACACCGCGAAGAACAAAAAAACAGGCAACTGTGGTACGAAGCCAAAAGCAAGTAAACAGTTACTGTCCTTCAGCTATTAAGTTGTCTACATACCTGTGGTCTGCCTGTCTCAGTGGACTGGGAAAGATGACAGTTACAGCCCCTTTAACAAAACGGAACAAACCAGAACAGAACAAACGAGATCTGCAGCGGTGACGTATTTTGTGTGACCATAATTACGATGCACATCATCGGTAATTCCATGAAATAAAATGAAGGTACGGAATTCCTTTTTCCTCCTGGTATGTAAACCACACAGTATTACAATATTTTTGTATAAACCATGGAGACAAAAGGTTTTTTTCAATTTGAAATCATCATAAATGTCTTGGTCAGCTCTTTCCGCTTCATTTGAATACATATATGTTATGGGTCTATGGACTGTATATTTTTTAATTTTTTAAGCGCGGGGACCATCTTTAGACGTCAGAAGCTGACGCCTGCAGACGTCAGATTATGACGTCCAAAGATGGTCCCCGCGCTGAAAGGGTTAATAAATATTTACAGACCATGTTTTAGTCGGGATCGTTTTGCCGTCACTGAGGTAAATGAAGATGTCATTCGATCAATAACCAATATTGTTTTCATCGCCGTCCTGTTAGTGAAAACAACGATAATGATTTTTTTCCGTCAGGGCGGGACTCGGGGGGGGGAGGGGGGTAGCAGGTGACAGTCCGTTGTCATTTAGCAAGACAGCCCCCCCCCCCCCCCAGATCCAGTGCCCCAGATTAATCAATAGCCCGCGCTGTGATGCCGTGCAAAGCCAAATGGCGGTAACTGCTCGTATAAAGAGTGAACAGTTACTGTTGTTTGTGGTTGTATTTCGGCTGCACGGCGGAGCAGAGGCGAACAGCGGTAACTGCTTACTTTTTAAGTGAGCAGTTACTGCTGTTTGTGTTCGCGCGGCGGTACAGTGATCGTCTCTCAGAGCCCTACCTGTACATCCTTACCTCTCCCGCGGCGCCGAAAGGCAGTAACTGCTTGCTCTGCGAGCAAGCAGTTACTGCCTTTCGGCGCGCCCGTGGAACATGGCCAACTGAACATTAAAGGATAGCACATGTACGCGGCGCGGGGATCCCACCAAATCCGGCTTATTGAGCGCGCATCCACCACCGTAACTCCCGAGGCGGTGTGTCCGTATACTGTATGTATTTTGTCCGCGAGTGGACGTCACCCAAGTCACGGCGGAATATTGACACAGTCAGCGAGGTGAATGCACTCGGCGCCGCGCCGTGCTAACAGTTCCATAACCTCTCCGGATCGCATTGTGTGATTTGAACGCGGGTTCGCCGCGGCAAGGGGGACTCGCAGCAGGCCCCACTCAAAAGTCTGAAAAGAACGCGCGTGGCAACTGCCCAACAAACAACAGCGCCCTAGAAATTCCGGGAGGCGCGGCGCGCAAAAAACAGGTGTCACCGTGCGGCGGCTCCACCGAAAGGCAACAGTTGATTCCGTCGCCGTCTGGATCGAGGATCCTGACGCAACATACGCAAGAAGTGGTCGTTGTCGCGGCTGTGTTTAGACTACAGGGATTTGTTGAGAGCATGCCAGAATGTGCCACTTGAGAGTCGTAAGAGGACAGCACCACAGGGATCTATACCGGACTGCCTGATACAACAACCGGGATCTCAAGGTATGTAAGACGCAATGGATTGGCCTATATACACTCTAAGCAATATAGGTTATTTAGAAGGAACCTTCAGTACTATTACCATGCAACCCCAGGATAACCCTCTAAGGGTTCTCCTGGGGTTGCATCATAGTACTGAAGGGTTCTTTTTGGAGAACCTAAATTGTTGAGCGTGTATATGATATGGATAAGTGGGCCACTCCTTCAAGCGAGTAAAAATTATACTGCCGTGCAAAACCAAAAGCAGTATCTACTGACTTAATAAGTAAGCAGATACTGCCTTTTGCATTTACAACAATACTATTAGGCTGATATCCCGTCCCTAGCGAACAGAGTTTCGTAAGTCTCACTCTTGTGAGAGTCGCGTAAAACCAAATCGTCGAGCAGGGTCACATTTACAATGTTTGTCATAATGTGACTATTTGACTTCCAAGCAAGCAGTTACCGCTGTTTGTCATAGTTCGTTAGTGTAGACCCCAGTATAAACACGTTTTAACCTTTACAACGCTGAAATACCTTTGTATAAGCCATAGAGACCGAAACGTCATACATGTCTTCGTTAGCTCTTTTTGCTTCATTTGAATACCCATAGGCCTATATGTTATGGGTCTACGACCATTATCAGTTTTTAACCCTTTCAGCCCGGGAATCGACTTTTGGCATCAGATTCTGACATCAAAAGTCTATCCCCGCACTGAAAGAGTTAATATGTTAGCAGTACATAATACTGCAGTGCACTATTCAAATATTTTTCGAAAATGACCATGATAACTAGCGTTATTTTATTATATGTAGTATAACAAATGTATGATTATATTTTACCTTCGTGATACATATTTTTCGGTGTTATTATAAAAAATATTCTTTGAAAAGATGTCCGCAAAAGCTTGTGTCGACTGCTAATAACGCAGGAAGAAATTTAAACTAAATTCATGTTATTTGTTCTCACTATGTGCGACTTGAAATAAAACTTATCTTATGTTATCTTATCTTAATTATATCATTTTTTAAAAGTGAATTTGCTATCAATGCACATTTGCACCCAATGGATGGAATAATATTCTGAGAATGTGTATTAGTCCTTACAACGCTGAAATATTTTTGTATGCACTGTGGAGACCAAAGGGTCTCTTCAATTTAAAATACTAGTTGGATCTTTCCGCGGTACATTTGAATAGCTATATGTTATGTGTATACGGCCATTAGAAATATTTTAATTCTTGCAGTACAAGGAGCAGGGGCTCTGGTGCAGTGGTTAAAGGTATAGTCAACTGTCAAAATACGCGGGACATGGGGTCCCCAGAATGCAACAGTGGCCCCTGGACATTCTACAATGACATCACCCCACATCCACAGTTATCAGCCAAGATAATAATACTATATGCGTTTCATACACATCGCCGATTAAGAGCAAGTTCCCAAATCATATAAAGTCTATATACTTGAGCGAGAACTATGAGTAAATAATTTACCAATTCTCTCATGTGGGTTGTGTTGAAACAACAAATGGTTGTGTTACAATGGGGGTCTAGGAACATTCAACCCTCACTGGTATTGACAGTGAGAGCTTTCTCAGCGAACACGGCACACTCACCAAATGTTGGTTTAATGTTGGCCAACGTTGGCCTAACATTATTTAAAACAGCATTGGACCAATGTCTCGTTTGAGTAGTATCTTGTAATCAGTTTAGTCACTGAAATTAATGTCGTCAACCTGTTGTACCCAATAGGCTACTGCTGTCTGTCCCACGCATGCCCATTTTACAGTTGGATGATTCTTTAGCTGCCTGCTAGTAAAACCGGACATCGAGGGTTCAAACCCCACGCTGGCCTTCGAGTTTCAAAGAAACAAGATGTTTCTTCCCCGCTCACTCGTGAAGATTTATTATTGTGGGTAACCTCTATGATCCAGAGATAGCGTGCTCGGCCTCAGACTGCCTGGGTATCAAATTTTGAATCCTTTGTCTGGAGGGCAGTGTCATCTCATTCATCTCACCATCCTCGGGAGGTTTTCCTGGTCCAGTGTAGCCTATAATTATGTGCACAAAGGTGTTCTAAAACCCCATACATTTCATTCCAGTGCGAGGACCATCTTTATGTATACTTCCGACTCGTATAAAGACAGTTCCCGCGCTGAAAAGGGATAAACTTCGCTAGCGGAAAAATCATAATATATACAATAAAACGCACGATCACAAACTTTTCAGTCGAAATTGACATTTCTTTTTTCAATTATATAATAGGCCTAATTATTAAACAGAGTTGTCTGAATAAACACATATTTCTAGGATCAATATTGAGTAAAAAATTTTCACGGAAGAGGACAATTCTCGTTGATTTTTATATACATGAGAATGCTACGTAGAAAACGGAGAATGCATTTGTTCGTTTGTGAGAATGAGACTGGATATTTCATATATTATTGTGACTTGCATTATTAGAAGAAATCCAAATCCACTTTTTGACATTAAAAAAATACATTTTTCATCCGCTAAAAGCTTCAAGTGGGTAAAAATTCTGATATCTGCAATTGGAATGCAAACAATGTCCGGTATATATATATATCTAGCAGATTAAATGCCCATTTCTCTTATCTTTTTTTTTTTTTAAGAACAAATAAAAAGCTGGTAGCTGCTGTAGACGTGAATAGCGTTTTAACCCTTTAACCGCTGGTGCCGATTATATTAGTTTATTACATTTTTTATTGGCATGTACCATATCAGCTTTCAAACATAATGAAGATAAAATGCGACATGAATCAGCAAGATTTGAAAATAGTCCACGTCCATTTTGTCAAATCTGAATAATTTTCACTCGCTTGAAACTGGGGATCGCGTCAGTTAGACAGAACTTCAAGTGGGTGAAAATTCAAATTGAATAATTTGGCGGTTAAAGTGTTAACGGTTAAAATGTGCTGTACGTGATTGCCCGCGCGACGTGCCGACGTCGCGTAGGTTTTTAAAACACACTATTTGATCATTGCCAAAACATACCAGCGTGACGACGTACGCGAGCGCGATAGGCAACGTGATAATTTTCAAAACTGTTACATTTTCTGCCTCACATGTCGCGTTGTTCGTCGCGTTGGTGTTTGGACAGTCACGCGATTTTTGCGTCTGTCGTCGCGTCCCTCGTCGCGCTGGCATAGGTGTGTTTTGCTTTTTAAACTGTTGAATGCTCAAAATGCTTAATGGGGCTGGCCACTCGTGTCGTGTCGTGCAGCGACAAACACGGCTGTTGCAGACGGGTCCGCGGCTGCCATCAGTGTTATAGGGTTAAATCGACACATACTTACACCGTGTTTTCACAAATCCGAATATCTTGTATAAATTTCCGGCATTTATTGATTGTCTTTGACCTTAAACGGTCTGGTATTATCTGCTATTCACCGCGTGACAGCGGCGGCGGGGAGTGTGAACGTCATAATCATGTTATGAGAGACAAAGAGCGCGAGGTACATGTATAGGCCTACCAATTGCGCCTCAATGTTGGAAAGTGGCCCAGCATTGATCCAGCACTGGGTAAGCATGTTTAGTGTTTCCTTGGATTACGTACTGAAGACACGCGGCACAGGTGGGTCGCCTGTGGCTCAGTGGTTGCGTGTTCGCATTTAAAACATGACACCGAAAGAGAGATGCACTTATAAGGTTTCTACTAGAACTAGTGCATAATCTCGCGTCAGCCCTCGCGCTGCGCGCTCCTCTGATAAAACAGGTCAAAGTCGTAGGTGGAGCGCCTTTCGCTCCACCTACGACTTTGGCCTCCAGGTCTAAGTCTGGGGACAATATACACAGCGCTCTGTGTATTCTTTCCCCCACTCTGCAAATCCAATATAGGCAGTGTCTGCTCACTTACTGATTTTTTCTGCAAAGCCAAATGCAGTAGCTACTTACTTTACAATTAAACAGATACTGCATTTTGACATCACAAGCCCTGACATAGGCACTACATATATTCGGCGAAAATCATTCACTACAGCTAATGTTACTCCGACTACAATTTTGACCACTTTTTCAAAGTTTGAGAAACGAAACAAAACGTAGAATGTGACTTTTTATACTAAAGGGGCCATCATTCAATTTCCAAGTGGTGGGATTTTTTCTATATAAATAATTTCGGGCGGACTCTGCGTGAAATATATAATTTACTTCAAGAACTGTTCTATATAAACATGTAATAAAATTTTAAATTTTCAGCGCGCCGCCGAGCCGGGTTGAAATAAATAATTTTCTCGCGACAATAACTTCAGCCCTCCCCCACTGTATATTGGATGGTGGCCAACTAATGCTTCGGTGTCATCGCACGTGACACGCTGTCAGTAGACGCGGTGTCGACGCAAAAAGTCGTTAGGAAGATTTGCCCTGCCGGCTAGGCAAAACACATGATATGAAATTGCAAGAGTTTTTTTCACCTGCGCAGATTGGAAAACCGTGCATTTTTTCTCGATTGAATGATTAGGCTGCATGCCAGGGACCACGTCACGAAGTTGCTTCGAGATGGAGGGAAAAAAACGCAGTCACTCGCTTTGCTAAAAGCACGACAAAAAGCACGACAAAGTTACGACGCCACGTGTTGGCCTACGCTTTTCGTCCGTAACCGTATTCGATACGCAAACAGTTCGTAATCAAATTTGAATTTATTGCTGGATTGAAATCTAATCTCAGCAAATCAGTCATCAGTGTATTTGATACCGTAATGAATGTAGTACATTATCAAGACATTTTTCAACAGATGGTATAATAATTATAAAATTTTATCCCACGGAACGATTACAAAGAGCATTGATATCACTATAGGTTCACTCCTTGACATAATAACCTGATGATAAAACAATACATTTAAAATTTCACAGTTCGTAGAAAAAATGTACAAAAGAAAAATGTATAAAAGACCGCGCAATGAGGTGATTAATGGTGTGACTACAGGCGTGTAAAGCCAAAGGGCAGTATTTGCTTACTTCACAAGTAATCATATACTTCTGGCCTTGCAGAGTAGTATATTGATGACGTACGACTGGCCTTTGTTGAGGCTATGGTCAGCATGACGCAGTGCAAAATCAAACAGCAGTCACTGCTCATTTTACAAGTAAGCAGTTACTGCTGTTTGCCTTTGCAGGACAGTAGGCCTAGCCGGATACCCCGGATTTTATTAGCGCTCGGACACTGACATAGACTGCAATAGTATAAAGGTAAAATATTGCTGTCTAAAAATCCTCTTTTGTAAACGTCGGCTTCAATCCGTTCCCAGTAAACACAAAACATTTGCATAACATTTGTACAATGTTGGACCAACGTCGAAGACGTTGGGCCGACGTTGTACAAATGTTATACAAATGTTATACAAATGTTTTGTGGTAAGGCAATTTCAAGCGTTAAATTATGAAAAATATATATGTAAATGAAAAATATGTAAATGCAAAATAGACATCTCCAATATTGAAATATTGCACTAACTAAGCATCTATCAAAAACTATTAAATTTTTTTTATTGATATTTCTATTGATTTGAATCCTGTTTCAAACCGTACATAGGCCCTATACGGTTCTAGCAGCACAAGGGTTACAAAGTTAAAAGTTTCCATGAGTTATATTATATACGTGGGATGTATAATTTAAAATCAGGTCATATTTAAATCCGCCTTAAGATGGGAGTAGCGGTAGCAAATCACCACATATACACGGGTGATGCATGGTACCCCTTGTCTAGCTGAATTTTATATTTCTTTTTTTCATTATTTTGCTGACGCATCGATTTGATCTGTCAAAAAACTCATTTTATATCGAATTTCTTACAGATTAAAAATCTGCTGTATCCCCGCGGCTCGTGTAGTGATTTTGTGGCGATATGTCGAGGCAAAGGTTAATTTAGGCCACAGTTGTTTGATTAATTAGTTCTCAGGAAATTTTATTCAAGATTCCGAACAATCGATCGGAAAAAAACAATTTTTTATTTTATTTTGTAGCGGTAATTTTATAAAAAAAACAATTTTTTTTAAGTGTCGATGTATTTTATTTTAAAATATGCATAATTCACATCAGGAGTTCAACATAGATCAGTCAATATCGATAAATAGCGGGTCGGCGGTATAATAAAAAAACCCAAAAAGACGGAATTTCAATTTTTGTTTTTTCGATTTTACATTATCGTGACTCGGCGGTCTTGAGAACCAATTAATCAACGAATTCCCATGACACTGATTGTGTTTGCAGTGTCGTCCTCATATAGTCCAATTTTAACACTCTTTGAAACTGAATCTGACAGCTCTCAGCACATTTAAACTTTTCAATGCGGGGGCTTTAGACGCCAGAATCGGATGTCTAAAGACGATCCCCGCACTGAAAGAATTAAAACAAATATAATGGCCGTAGATACATAACATATATGGGTATACAAATGAAGCGGGAAGAGCTAACTATAAGACATTTATGATGATTTTAAATTGAAAAAAATATTTGTTCTCAATGGTTTAGAAAAAAACATTTGTATAACATTTGTACAATGTTGGGCCAACGTCGAAGACGTAGGGCCGACGTTGTACAAATGCTATGCAAATGTCTTGTATTTGCTGGAGCATAGAAACAACTGACACTGCTTCTGTCCGGATAGATTTTCACATCAATTAAGAAAAAACTCCATTTTCGTGAGGTATTCATTAAATCCATACGCTAATTTCCGCACGAAGATATAAATATTACCCAAAATTAAAATCAAAACCGCGCTTTACTGACTTGAAAATTCGGTTCGCGCCACGGAGGTCAAGCGTACCGGAGCAGACGGTTCGAGTCCTCGAAATGTCAGATGTAATGGATCTGTCACAATGACGTTGTTGGCAGATTTGCCGTACTAAGGTAAACAGTAGTAACTGCTTACTTTTCAAGTTACCAGTTTATGCTGTTTGCCTTCCACGATATATCTGCTTTTTCCCGTCGCCGCTGTTATAAATAATAAACACCTTGTTTGATAAATTTGTGATAAATACTCCGTCCCGTACTGCTGCCCAGCAAACACAAGACAATGAGCCGATGTTGTTTTAATGTTGGGCCAGCGTCGGAGACGATGGCCCAACATTAAAACAACATTGGCTCAACGTCTCGTGTTTGCTAGGTGCGAACGTGCCTGTGATCAGGTAATAAAATTGTATTTATAATGCACTACTTAGGCCATTCTGTCACCAGAGCAATCTCTCTATCTGTCGGCACGAGAGGATCTACGATCTCTGTGGTTGGGGCGCTGGTAACAGCATGTACTTAGGCCTACATTGGTCAGGTGTGATAATCATTGATTAGCTGACTGCTGACACATAATAGTCTTTTGATAACATTTCTGAAGGAAGATTCTGTTCTCCAAAGTCATATAGTTATGCCTAATTACATAGTGCTCATTTAGAGTGTTTTAATATTACAAAAGTATTTCCGAGTTATATTTTTACATCTCGTTTTTCCCCATTTTCGTGATCATGGCTATTAGAGAGTGAGATGGGATTTTGGGGTTCTCTACAAACAAATGTTCCTATAATACAAAATATATGCTATTATGTGGGTCATTCCGTTCTATGATTTTTTTATTATTAGGCCTATATGTCAGAATTTTCGATATATCCGCGTTCGTTATAACAGAATTCCGAATGTATTTTGCCCCCCCCCCCTGTATCCATATCCCTTACATGCCGAACAAACGCCCAAAACTTAAGCCATCATCTGTCTGACTGCCTGTTTGTGGTCATTTCTCGCACAGCCACACGTAGCCGTGTCGTCCTCGGCGAGGCCGTGGATTGATGTATTTGCTTTACCCGAAATATTCAACATTGCGGTGACTGAGAGCGATCTCGACCCCAAGGTCCGAAAAATGTCCATAACTTTTTAATGACTGTGCGAACTCTGAGGTCAGCATGCGTGCATGGAACTGAAATCTTACTAATTCTAAAAAAATATTTTCGACCTGATTATTCCCCGATATAATCAGATATGACAGTCCAATGAAATGTCCCACGATTTTGTATGCCGTCAATCTGTGGCTGAAACCTGTTAGCCTGGGGCTAAGCCACATGCTGTTTCAGACCATCTTCCCTACAGAAATGCTTGGCTTCTCGAGGCCGCAGGCCAAGCTTGGCCTGCGGCCTCGAGAAGCCAAACATTGCTGTGGGCAAGATGTTTCAGACAGGTGTGTACATAATCCGTCCGTACACATGTACCAGAAAACAAGCCGACATTCTCATTGTCATTCTGTCAGGCAGATTCAACTTCCAACAGTCGTGAAAATATTTTTTATGAGAATCAGATTGATGGGTCTGAAAATAGCAGCAATCAGTATATCGTCCTCTGACAGTCCAAGTGTCGTATGTACCGATCAAATGAGACACTTTGCCTGCTAAATTGCCATATAAAAATACTATTTTATATTTATCTGATACATTTTTGTGTACGAACCCGCGTCTTAACCCTTTAGTCAACCAGGCAATGTATTTCTCTATTTGTTTTTAATTTGGTAAAACACGTGTAATTATTCAAGTGAAAGCTCGAAACGCTGGGATAATAAGTTGTGTCATTTTTTACGTAGTGTCATTTATCTAAAATATGCCCTGTCACGCACATGCGTCATGACTGTGTGGTTAACCCTTAAAGTGCTGATTTTTTTTGTTCAAACCATGGAGACCAAATGGTTTTTTCAATTTGAAATCATCATAAATGTCTTAGTTTGCTCTTATCGTTTAATTTGAATACCTGTGTTATTGGGTCCATGGCCATTATATATTTTTTATTTTTTCTGTGCGGGGATCGATTTAAGACGTCAGAATCTGACGTCTACAGACGTCAGGTCTAAAGTCGAACCGCGCGCTGTGAGGGCTAATTAGTGAAGTGTTTAGTGGAACTTGTGTACAGAGTGTTCATAGCTGCTCGTGGCAAAGGATGTCTCAGTATTGGAGTGTGTCCTTGGCTTATATCCAGAAGTATCCGTGTACAAGTTTTACGAAATAAATTATTCTCATATCATTGAAGTTAAGAATACAGAGCGCACTTCAACGGGTTCGCAATACTGCTCTGTAAGAAGAAAAACTGTTTCTGTTTACTTTCGAAGTAAGACGTTACTGCTTTTTAATTTCAGAGTAGAACACAGGGCCAAAATATTTAACCAACCCTTTACACACCCGGACATGTCAGTATATTTTCATTCACTGTGAGACTTATTACATGTATGGTCGTTTTTATTCTGTTTTATTAGCCGTATAACCCTTTAACCGCCAAATTATTCAATCTGAATTTTCAACCACTTGAAGTTGAGTCTCGCTGACGCGATCCACAACTTCAAGTGAGTGAAAATTATTCAGATTTGACAAAATGGAGGTCAACTGTTTTCAAATATTGCTGATTGATGTCACATTTTATCTTTAACATGTTTAAAAAGTGGTACTTAATGTGATAATAAAAAATGAAAACGCGAATATATGCGGCACCGGCGGTCAAAGGGTTAAACCAGCATTGTTTAACTTGTTATTTGGAAAGAAATGAGCGTTTAAACATCAATATTTTCAAATGTTTGGTCTCAAATGAAACAAATATGAGTAATTTTCACCCACTTGAAGTAGTGGGTCGCGATAGCGGGAGACAACTTCAAGTGGGTGAAAATTTACATTATTTTATTTAGCGCTTTAACCCTTTAACTTTGACCTTCATTGTTTAAACAAGAATAAATCAGCGTTTCATTAATGACATTTTCACTTGGATTGATTTTATTTAAAATACGTCAGATGACACATGACAAATACATATACATAAATGTTTATTCCCCATCCACTCGTAAAACTTAGTATTGTGGGGAACCTACGTGACCGAGAGGTAGCGTGCTCGGCCTCAGACCTTTAGGGCTCGAATTTCGAATCCTGTGTCTGGAAAGCAGTGTCATCTCACTCATCTCACCTTCCT
This sequence comes from Flabesymbios commensalis, assembly GCA_964017125.1. NCBI lineage: Eukaryota > Metazoa > Annelida > Polychaeta > Terebellida > Flabelligeridae > Flabesymbios > Flabesymbios commensalis. The sequence continues at coordinate 12,448,441 of OZ024913.1, forward strand.
CGGGAGGTTCTCCTGGCCCAGTTTAGCCTATATGTGCACAATAGTGGCCTAAAGCCCGATTCATTTCATTTGCCACATATATATATGCGTCATTCGCGTGTCAAATCTTGAAAGGGATAGAAACTCACTATCCAATTTGCGCACAGTCAGACTGATAATCTGTATGTTTGCGTTAACAGGCGATGTACAGACAATCCGCTTAGCTGTATATATTTAACGCTGCACGACGTAGACCCGAGTGGTCATCCGCTTTAACTCTCAAACTATATGTGCACCCAGATATCCCTACGCTTGTACACATGATCTAATAATTTATTCAAAAATAATACCGGTAACATTACAAATTTGAGCTGTGCAAACAAATATCCACAGCGCGCTGAGGTGTTCAATTGTGAAACCGCGTTGCGACAACAAACATACTTTCAGGAGCATACTGTCGTATATAGCTGAAAGGCAGTAGCTACTTACTTTTCAAATGAGCAGTTAATGCCTTTTGACTTTGCATCGCAGTATAGACTATGGGTGTCAAGCCGAAGCGAGTCTTTATGCTCCCTCGTCCATGGATAAATGCCTTCATAGTGACATATCTATTCAATATATAGTTATTTTATCTCTGGTTTTGGCGCGGGAAACAAAAATTATGTATAGTGTATTTTTATTTAATTTCACTTTTAAGTGTAATTACCATGTATATAAATTTTATCCTGGATGTCGAACTTAGTTAGTGTGCTGGTCACCTGTATTCAACATAATGTACATAATTTTATTTACATTTGCATATTTGTACGACTATTGTATATATTTGTGTATATAAAGCCTAATAAATAAATAAAACATATCTGTGAAAATAATGCATCAAAATATTGGAAAGGAAAGACAGAAATATAGTTGGGTATTTTATAAAATGAGCTCATTTTTATTCTCCTTGAGGTGTGAATGGCGGCCGCCATTCACACCTCAAGGAGAATAAAAATGACTCTAAATTTAATGAAATGAATGGGGTTTCAGGCCACATTTGTGCACATATAGGTTCAACTGGGTCAGGATAACCTCCTGAGGATGGTGAGATGAATGAGATGATACTGCCCTCCAGACACAGGATTCGAAATTCGACCCCTGGCGGTCTGAAGCCGAGCACGCTACCTCTTGGTCACGTAGGCTCTCCACAATTTTGAATCTTTACGAGTGAGTGGGGAAGAAACATTTTGTTTCTTTGAAACTTAAAGGCTATAGTGTGGGGTCCGAATTTTCAAGCAGGCCGCTTTAACAATGTTTCTGAAGAATACGCAATTTGTATAAAAATACCCACAATTTCTCACTGCACACACAATATCAAGAAACGTAGAAGGTGACGGTCCGTCTATATTCCTTGCTGGGATGTACACTGTTGGGGTCCACCTATCATCTGCTTTGTATATTTATAGCTTATAGTAGCAGTCTGACTGCGCGCAGGCGCAATAGCGAGTGTCTGTCCTCCATAGATCTGCCAAAAGGCTGTAACTGTTTACTTTACATATAAACCACATGCTTACTGCAAAAGCTCATGGGGTGTAGGGCCACTTGGGGCACAAACTGTCGGCGGTTCTCCCAAGTCAAAGTCAAATAGTTTGTTCGTGTATAAGGGCCACTGGCCTTTATACATTGCGAATATAATAACACACACACACATTCATTTTTTTCTCAATTCAAACAATTTATATAATATACATAGTAATTTGTTTAGTAAGTTGAAAATAGGATTGATCATCTTGTGTCTCTAGTGGTCTACCTTCATGATTTAGTGCCATAAATTGTGAGATCAATGATACTAAAAGAACGGTTTGCGTGCCTTCACAACTGAGCCCTTACGGCGCTGAAATATTTCTTGAGACATTGAGATCAAAGTTTTTTTCAGTTTGAAATCATCATAATATCTTAGTTAACTCTTTCCGCTTCATTTGAATACCAATGTTATGGGTCGACGACAATTATATATTTTTTTATTCTTTCAGTGCGGGGACCGACTTTAGACGTCAGAATCTGACGTCTTAAGACGTCAGATCTCTGACGTCTAAAGACGTTCCCCGCGTTTAAAGAGTTGATGACCATAAAAAGTCGCCATAAAAAGTCATCCCACTGTCTTACAGACTGCCAATTACACCTAAGCAAAGATGTTCACCCTTTGTGTGCTGGGTGCGACTGTAGATTAGTTTTAACCCTTAATCTGCTGATGCTTTCCTCAGCATCAAATTATTATTGACTCGATCACTTATGATTAGACTCTAATTTTGATATAGATTCGTCCTGTGTATAAATGTTGGTAAGAGTTCATTGAGAAAACACTCAGAGAAACCCAATGTTGTTTTAATGTTAGGCCAGCGTCGTAGACTATGCGCTAACATTGAAACAACACTGGGTCAGCTTTGCAGCTATCGCTGGACCCTTTGCATACAACACGAGGTGTACCACAAACACTATGTCGATTTGTTTTCCTATCGAATGTTACTTGACCAAGGTCGCCATCATTTCGCAGTTTGGCCAAAGTGCATTTAATTGAATCGCTTTTAGCAGTAAGCCAGTCTCGGGGGTCTATTTTTCAGTGCTGAACTGTGTCATTGGTGTCAACGTTGTTGTGAATTCCGCAATTTGATTGAAGCAATAGAGTGTCTATTCTAATAAGTTGACATTGACGTCAAGATTTCCAGTTTCAAATGAAAGGGGAATACAACCATTTCAAAAATGCAATGTTGAAATCAAAGTAAACTTGCGCGTCATTTATGTCGTACAACATTGCAATTTCAAAATTTTAACATTTAGTCTCATTTATGCCCACATGATCTGTGTTGAACCCTGACACCGCCAAGCGCGACTATAGTAGTTTTTAATCCGTTTAATTATTAGCCGTTCAAATCGCAGTTACAGGGAACGAAATGTGTGCTTGAACAAATGTTTCGTCTCAAGTTCAGCAAATATGAATGATTTTCACACACTTGAAGTTGTGGTCGCGGTAGCGACACACAAATTCAAGTGGGTGAAAAATTAAATAATTTAATTCACCGGGGGTAATGCAATTGATTGAATGAAATATGGTACATGCCAGCAAAACATTCTGAACTTTAATTTGGGATATAAAAAAATCTGGTCACTGTAATTCACATTGCGGTAGAAAGCAATTCATATCTCAATATGATAAAAAACGTGAAGAAATGGCTGCGTGTTTCGTGAGTTAAGCGATGTATTTTATTTAAAAAACCCGTATTTATACGATCCTAGTGTGACAAGGGTTAATTAACAAAAGTGACTTTTTGCAGGACATAAAATGTCCCGGTGCAGATAATAAAATACACGACTAAGTGGCATGCGCATCACATCTAATGCTTAGAAGTAGAGGTCTTAAACTGACCTTTGTTAAATAAATGAGTATATACTAGATTCAATCCCACTGGACACACGACGTAGCATTAAATTAGCATTGGTCATTGACGTTTATTCAACGTCGCATCAACGTCGTGTGGCCAGTGGGTCGTGTATGATATTAACTCAAGACGTATATACCTACAACGCTGGCCCAACATCGACATTGGGTCATAGTTTTCTAGACCAGAGTACAGTGATTTGCAAACATGCTAGAAAAGTAGGTTAATTTTCGATTTTCGAATTCATATTAAATTTTAAATAAAAACAAATCAATGCATGTAGTAAAATTTAATGGATTTGTTAAAGTGACACAAGTGTAGAAATCGCATTTAAATAACAAGGAAATTACTAGCGTGGGTTGCGGTTTTATGTGAATAAACGTGTTTTAAGCCTTAAAGCGCTGTCATACTTTCGTATAAACCATGAAGACCAAAAGGTTTTTCAATTTGCAATCATCATAAATTTCTTAGTCAGCTCTTTCCGCTTCATTTTAATACGGTATTAAATAATAAAAATAATAACCTAAGAATAATGCCAATAATAATAATAATAATAAAACATGTACATACATATTTCTATTATTATATAACATGTTCTAATGTTATTGGATTCGGCATTTCTTTTTCAGTAACGGTGCATCGGCAACCATATATTATGTTTTTTATTATAAGCCTATAAAGTATTACGTAGAAAAAGACTTTCAAGATAATAATCAAGCTGTAATAAGAGCAGTATGAATATAAATGACCAAGCATTACTACGGTAATAAATATTACCGTAGTAATGATTGGTCGTGTATTCATACTGCTCTTATTACAGCTTGATTATTATCTTGAAAGTATTATTCTACATAAAGATTATATATGATCATATTATATAACTATTTACGTGTACACTATCTATTATTATTTAGATTTTTTCAGATTTGTGTAGGCCTACCTCCTTGCAAGGGCGGGGGCCCCGGTGCCGTGGTTAAAGCTGCCTGCGTGGAAAGTCGGAGATAGCGGGTTCAAATCCCACTCTGGCCTTCACGTTTCGCAGAAGCAAAACGTTTCTTCCCCGCTCACTCGTAATGATTCAATATTGCGGGGAGCCTTCGTGACCGAGAGGTAGCGTGCTCGGTTTCAGACCGCCAGGGCTCGAATTTTGAATTCTGTGTCTGGAGGGCAAATGCAAATGCTTTTTTTGTATCTTAATTGATGGCTACACTCCTATTCCCATCATCATGTTTGCGTACCATCACGAAAATTTCCGCAGGCACACTTGATACCCATGCCATAATAAATATGTTTACTCTTACAGTGCGGGAATAGACTTATACGTCAGAATCTAACGTATATCAGACGCCAGATTCTGACGTCTAAAGTCTATCCCTGCGCTTTAAGGTTTAAGGTGCCAATGTTGATCTAGACCTATCATGTAGTTAGAATGTTAGAATCTTGTCACTAAATCCATCAATAAAGTATGATGGAATTATGAGAGGTCGTGTCGTTCCACGCTTGTATAGTTTGTCTCCTTGGAATTAAAAAGGTCATCTGCCTCTTTCTAACCAGCAAACATGAGTCATTGACCCAATCTTGTCGTAGACGGTAGTCCGACATCAAAGCAAGGACACTAGAACACTGTGAACCAGTTGGTGATCGGAATTTAGATCGATTTATGTTCTTAACGAAATGTTCATTTAGGTCACTGAATTATTCTGAGCTCAAATTTAGTGATTGGTACGTAATTTATACTCGTTATAAGACCACAGAGCAGATATAAGAGACTGTAACTTCAAACTTTTCTAGTCAGTGATTACTTCCTTTTGGATTAGTGTTGCTGAATAAACAGGACTGGTGGGAACCCAGCGAAGACGAGACGTTCACCCATCGTCGTTTCAATGTTGGCCCACCGTCTGCGACGCTGGTCCAGCATTGAAAAGACGATAAGTGAACGCCTCCTGTTTGCTGGGAAGCTTGATTTGGAAGATATGAACAGATAAAGGGTTGCCTCTGTTTAAAACACACCACTACATTATTATTAATTTCTTTGTCCGACCACGACATTCTAAGCCGTGAAATGGAGAGTTATTGTTGATCAAGTACAGAATAATAATCATGGTAGGCCTATGGTGCTATAATCAGTCAGGCGTGACCGAGCTGTTGATTATGAGGGATTTTCATTATGGTCGGATGTGTTTTAAGTCAGTTAAAACCCTCGGAGCTCTACATTCTTAGGTTTGAAAAGGGCCGAGGCCCTTTTCAAACCTAAGAATGTTGAGCTCCTCCGGCTTTATCTTATACATAATAATATAAGCTGCTTAGGATCAGACAAGGGTACAGTTATAACATTCTGTATAAATTAATCTTACATGAATATTTCACACACATAAGTACACTATTACATAATATAAGTACACTACAGTACCGAGGCAAAGAGTAGTAACTGTTTTACTTTTTGGATAGCCAGTTATTGCTATTTGTCGTTGTGTGACACCAGAGGTAAGTACGCTATATTGATTTCGTGTGGTATCGATGAGCGGTAGGGCCTATAGTCATAAACGTCAGCGCATTCCTAATAAAGGGTCGCGCCCGCCACTTTACAAAGTGAGATATACAGCTCTTTAATACCCCAACTACACATACAAGACGCACAGACCACGTATTGGAAATTTAAAATGAGATCAGTGCGTCGTTGTGCGTCTCGAAGGAGCTAGCCAGTTGGGAGCGAATATTGAGCATGTTGTATATATAAACGGAAACTCAGCGTCACGTTAGCGAGATGCGAATATTCTTAACTGATACGATTTATCCTCGCTAGGCAGTGTTCCAAAGATGCTATAGGTGTTTTTTTTTATTTCCAGGGCTTTGTTCACTTTAAAGCGCAGACACACATAGCCAGGTAAGGCCCACAGGGGCCCATCCCACAAAGAATCTTAAAATTAAGATCATCTTAACTTTCCTAATGCAAATAAGAGAAAGTTAAGATGATCTTGATATTAAGATTATTTGTGGGATGGGCCCCTGGTACCGAAAATTTAGCAGTTATTTAAGGCCAGAGTGTAATCGCCCGCTGGGCATGTGTCCGAATTCGCAACTAATTTGTAGACGATTTGTGGAACGCACTGGATTAACCCTTTAACCGCCAAATTATTCAATTTGAATTTTCACTCACTTGAAGTTGTGTCTCGCTGACGCGATCCACAACTTCAAGTGAGTAAAAATTATTCCGATTTGACAACATGGAGGTCAACTCTTTTCAAATCTTGCTGGTTGATGTCACATTTTATCTTTAACCTAATGGTACTTAATGTGCTAATGAAAAATTAAAACCCGAATATATGCGGCACCGGTGGTTAAAGGGTTAACGCTATGTGTCCGTTGAGAGCGCCACAAGATGTAGGCCATGCACAACTTCTTTCAGAGTTCTCGACGCACGTATCACTTTCTTTCTCTTGGCCGTCTGGCGCCGTGGCCTCTGGCTATTTATCTGATACCATGTGATGACAATACTGTAGATCTGGTAATTTCTGTGTGCTTAACCCTTTAAGCCCTCACGATGCATTAAAGCATCATTTTACATCTCTAAAAACAGATTTAATTTTCCTACAACTTTAGAATGAAAATTTCCATGAAACTGGTTTACCAATACATGCCAATTTTCTTTAATTTTCTACCCACATCAGATCATATTCATTTACTACAAGTCGGGAATTGCGGCAGCAATTCGCGGCTTGTAGTGGATGAAGATGACAATGGTAAACTCAGGCTTGAAGGGGTTACATTTTCATTTTTCATTAGTAGCGCTGCTAGAAAAATAATTTTCACGAGATTCCTAAATTCGTGAATTTGTCTTCCTTGCGAAATTCGCGAAAATTAAAACCTCGCGAATATTACCAGATCTACAGTATATTGATTTCTATACCAAAGTGCAGCTGCTCCCTTGTCCTGTGAACTATTGCTTACCTAATCCAACTTGATTTCGTTCCACTAATAGCCGTTCAAGAAGACTCACACCGACTCATCAAATATATACATATATATATCTAAAGTAGCTGCTCTTATATCTGAAATCATGTGTTTAATTGCAAAAATGACATGTTTTGGTTAGCTACAAATTTAACAAATATGAATATTTCTACGCGTCCGATGTTTGTGTGTTGCTATCGTCAGGTATGTGTAGATTCAGTTGAAGAACTCAGCGGTCAAAGCGTTGATATGTGTCCGTATTAGCTGGAATTAGGGGCCTCCCCGCGAACAATTGACCCAACATTAAACCAATATTGGGTCAGCGTCTCGCGCAAACTGAGAGACGCGTCTGGCAGCTAATTATACCGTGGTTATTATGTCACAATCACGGTATGCACTCATTATCGCTAATTTTCAGGGCTGCTAATGCCGCATCACAACGGTGACATTTACATTGCATAATAAAAGATGTTCAGACTAATACCATTTCTTAAGGTGCCAGCCCAATGCTGGTTTAATGTCGATCCACCGTCTACGACGCTGGCCCAACGTCAAGCTAGCATTAGATCAACGTTTCGTGTTTGCTGAGATTCCCCCGTATCGTGATATATTGCTGGCATAGTTTGCATGTAGAATAGTCACGTTGATGGCCTTCGCAGTATTTTTGTTCCATCTATTTTCAATAATTATTTATGAAAATAATTATTTGACGAGTTTTATTATGGATTAGCAAAACCAGATTCAGAATATTTTATTCTACCAAGCACTGCCAGACAATTATAAGTGAAAGCCAGCTAGTATAATATAATACGCTAGTTGGTAGCATCCTGGACTCTCAGAATCACCTCAATAAGAAAATATTCAACTAATTTAGATTATCGACAGAGTCTGTCATTTTATCATTTTTTTACAATGAATACTGTCTACTGCTTAAATACTGCTTGAATACGTACGCGTTTTTCATGTGCCGCATGTGTATGGTGTATGGGATCCTAGCTTTACACAATTACTACGCAACGTGGCCTTCGAGCGGCTTCATTTCGACTCTGGGAAGTGACTGTTGACTTTGGTCACATTATCTATTAGGATAGCTGCCATCTATCTCAGCGTATGATTCCCTCAATCCCGATCACGCAGCTTCACTTTGGTATTAAAGGATGGTATCTGCCACTTTGTAAAGTGGCAGATATCATCCTTCAATATCAAGATGGCGACATGAATCAGATGCTGATATGTGATAACAATAATCATGATAATGGAGGTGGGATAGGTAAGCAAACACATAACTGACTGTGATAATGGATAATGGATAGTTAGGTAAATAAATGGTAGATTGTCAATGGTGGCAAACCAGCCAATACAAGGCACTGAACCGATGCCGGTTTAATGTTGGGCCAGCGTCGCTCAAAACTAATGCGTACATCTGCATAATATATTCATTTATAATGTATAATATCATAAATATCCTCATTGTACACGTCTGTCCCTAGCCGTGTCGTCCTTTTCGTGGCCGTGGATTGATGTATTTGCCTTACCCGAAAAATTCCCCATGGTGGTGACTGAGAGCGATCTCGACCCCAAGGTCCTAGAAATGTCCATAACTTTTTAATGACTGTGCGACCTCTGAGCCGAGCACGCGGGCATGGAACTGAAATGTTACTGATTCTAAAAAACTATTTCGACCCGTTTATTCCCCGATATATTCAGATATGACAGTCCAAAGAAATGTCCCACGATTTTGTACGCGGTCAATCTGTGGCTGAAACCTGTTTCAGCCACTGGGGCTAGTCTGCATACCCACAGGTCCCAGCAAACAAGAGGGGTTGAACCAGCGTTGGTGTAATGTTGGTCCACCGTCTACGACGCTGGCCCAGCATTGCGCCAACATTGCTCGGTAGAATCACTCGACTCCTTTAGGCCTAGCTATCCCCACAAAAGCTGGGAAGAGTTGCTGGTGTCAGGTTAGATTATTACAAGTAGGCCTATACCTAAACCCCTGACGCGCTGAAATACTTCCAATACTAAGCCAGTACCCTGATCCTTACGGCGCAGTTAGGCAGCCGGGTCATACCGGGTAATAAGCCATGGAGACCAAAGGAGTTTTCAATTTGAAATCATCATAGATGTCTTAGTTCTTTTCGGTTCATTTAACAAGTACCTATGTGTTATGGCTTTACGACTATTACAAATATTTTCATTTTTAATCTGCGAGAATCGACTTTAGGGGGCCTATAGACGTCACATTCTGACGACTATAGACGTCAGATTCTGACGACACCGCATTGTAAGGCGTAACATCTCCGTAACATCTCCAGTGCGTGGTTTGTCTACTTTCGTCTGGAGCTGGGTTAAAACAAAGGGAGGTTTAATTGCCGTGCAATAAGTAAGCAGCTGCTGCTGTTTGATCTGCATAGCCGAATTGATGCTATCTCAGCAAACACGAGGCGTTGGCCCAATGCGGCGTTGACGATAGGCCAACATCAGCCTAACAGTGGGCCAACGCTTCGTGTTTGCTGCCAATAATGCATTTTGGCTGTGAACAGGTGAACAGTTTTTTAACACTCTGAGCAGAAATGAAAAACGATCGTTCTGAAAATTAAGGAGCTGCTACACCGTCCCCCCCCTCTCCACCGAATTATGAACCCACCACAAAAACTGAACGCAGCCCAGCATTGATATAATATCCGGTGATATGGGCGAGGAGATCATCATTATTATCTCTAGCTCTCTATGACCTTGTGAGGTGTAGCTGCGAGTCATGTTCAACTGCTCGCTGCAGTTGTTCGTCCGCTAAAATTCCTTTGCATTATGGTATAGTGATGGCTTATGTGGGAATCAGTGTAATAGATCTTAAATTTAGGATGCTGAGAGTGATGAAGCGTAATATATTATATAGCCTAGTGATGTTAAAACATTGATAGAGCTGATAATTTAAGGTAGTTTGTCACTACAAGGGAAATATGACGCCGTAAAGGTTTGCAAAGTTCCACAATATATCAATTATTTAAAGTGTTTTATTTGTAATAAATATTAGAAAGTTAATTTATTGCTCAGTGCATTCATTGATCATGAAAACATATGTATAGACACAAAGTTAATTGTTCTAATTTTTTTTAGTTTTTTTGGTAATGGCGGTACTAATTTGCATTTTTATGGTTCTGTAATGAATATTAGAAAGTTTAATTAATGTTAATTGTATTCATCGACCATGAAAACATATGTATAGACACCAATTTATTGATTCTACCATCTTTAGTTTTTGAGATATTGGCAAAAGTAAGATTTTCAGTAATGGCGGTAGGCTACTAATTGGGTGCATTTTTTGCAAAATGCCCGAACGTGCCGAGAGGTGATCATCCTGTTTCTCAATCTAGGGTATATCAAGATACGAAAAATGCAATAAAACGTTTATGGACCACAATGCAAGCTTATCTCATGTTTTCTCAGACTAATAGGCTGGTAATCCGCATGTGATAGCAAAAAAAAGCAATCCGCTGATTGGACAAAAATAAAAGCAATCCGCTGATTGGACACATCACCGGCGGATCTAACTTTTGGCGACAGCGGAAACGGGCGAGATGCTCGTCTGTCATCATTACATGACCTGATCACTGCTACGTGCTATATGCACATCCCAGCAAACACGGAACTTTGACCCAATGTTATGTCATTGCTGGGCCATCGTCGCAGACGCTGGCCCAGCATTGAAATAACATTGGGTCAATGTCTCGTGTTTGCTGGGATGGTGCAGACGCGAAAGATTTGCACACTGCCATGCCAACTCCTAGGAACATTGGCCCAACGTTTATCCAGGCTTTAGAGTTCTGTCACACATAGCAAGCCCGAGACGTTGGCCCAATGTTGTGATAAAGTTGGGCCAGCGTCGAAGACGATGGGCCAACATTAACCCAACATCGGGGCAAAGCCTCTCGTTTGATCTGTATATACCCAAGGAGGCATACCGTCCCAGTAGACACAAAACTTTGAATCAATGCTGGGCTAATGTTGGGCCAACGTCGAAGACGGTGGGCCAACATTAACCCAGCATTGGTTCAACGTCTTGTGTTTGCTGGGTACGTTATCTCCTGATGATAATCGATGATCATATTGATGACGGACGCTCGCAGTTATTTTGTAATTAATAAGTTTGTGTGGGCGAGTCGGGCGAATGATCCTGGCCGTAAATCAGCCCCCCGGCATGCCGCGATGATTTTATTAAATAATCAACGCCACGTCCAGTGATTTTATACATCTTTTTTTATTCCGCATAAACTAATAATCAGATAATCAGTGTCTGTAACTCGAGACTTGTTTTTATGGGCGCGGAGTAAAACTACTATAACTTATCCCGCGGAGGTTGAGCAAATGTTTCTTTCATTCGGAAAAGAGAGGATCGAGATCTCACTTAATGTAAGATACATGTCCAACAATTTCTTCACATCCTTAGCCCTTACAGAGCGGGGATCGAGTTTAGTCGTCAGAATTTGACGCCTTGAGACGTCAGATTCTGACGACTAAAATCGATCCCCGCGCTGTAAGAGTGAACATATTTATAATGGTCGTAGACCCATAACATAGGTATTCAAATGCATCGGAAAAAGCTAACTAAGACAATTGTAGCAATTTCAAATTGAAAAAACCCTTTGGTCTCCATGGTTTATACAAAATAATTCAGCGTCGTATGGGTTAATATTTCGCACGAATTGATTTAATGGGTTTTTATTCAGGCTCAGTGATCATTTACACACATTTCCGATGATGAAATGGTTATAGCTGTTGATGTCTAGATATTGTTTTGAAAACAAAGTTTATTTGAATGAATATTCTACATGTAGTCCATCCACAGAGACACAATCTCACTGACACTAGATGTTGACCCGCTGTTGGTTTAATACTGGGCCAGCGTCGCAAACGGTGGCTCAACAATAAACCAACAGCGGGTCAGCGTCTCGTGTGTGCCAGTAAATCATTGGCTTGGTGCTGTTCCAAACCTTGATCACCGTGAAAGAAATTAAGAATTAATGAATAATTCAGTAAATTGGGCTTTGGGCCAAATTTGCTCAATAAACCTTATGCCACTTTCGTGCACAAACAGGCTAAACTGGGCCCGGGGAAATTTTAGGAGAGAGGGTCGTATAACACTGCTCCCAGACAAAGTTTTCAAAATTCGAGCCCTGCATGCGATCTGAGGTCGAGCAATCTACCTCTTGGTCACCGAGGCTTCCCACAATATCAATTTACCCATTACAATTTAATGCTCGAGAATATGATATTATTCTTTGAAATTTAAGTACAGCGAGTACGAAGCCGTGCTCTCCGGCGCGACAGACTGTCAGCGGCATTAGCCGTTTAACCGTCAAGTTATTTAATTTGAATTTTCATCCACTTGAAGTTGTACCTCGCTGACGTGATCCACAGCTTCAAGCGGGTGAAAATTGCACCAGGACCCCCACCCTTTCTCTGGATCCAAACATCCTTGTTATTGCATCGAATATCCTCTTGTAAATATAAGTGTATCGTAAATAATCTGCATGGTAATTCGCACATATTACCACACTCGACCACACCAAAATTATTTTTTTGTACGATGTACGAAATAGTTTACAAGCTGCAGATTCATTGATCGCCACCAAGTGGGAATTAATACCCGGTCGTCGACGTTAAACCAATGTTTCTTAAATGTTGGTCCGCCGTCTGCTACGTTGGCGCAACATCTGAGCAACATGACCGTGTTAAAATATTCCGCTAGGATAGCACCCATGACGTCTTCTGAAAATGTATCGTCCCCAAGCGGGGATGGAACCGGGAGCGCTTACGTAAACCAATATTGTTTAAATGCGACGCTGGCCCAAGATTTAAGCAATATTAGGTTAACATATCATTCCACAAAGTGGTATATAATCTATACTATGTACATTTGTGAAATAGCATGTAGGGCCTACACAAAACCATTGCTATTTTAAACACTGGATATGACGTTGCCTTACATGATAAGTATGGCAACACATTTAAGCCAGTAAACAGTTGGTGTTATACTATACTGTCATATTATTTTATTATATAGTTTAGATTCACTGATATGGTGGACAGGCATTGTAGAGGTCGTCTCGACCTGTTCCCGTCAACCAAAGTTAATAACATGTTCAAAAATTACTTAATTAATAATAATAATGATAATGTACCATTTTTGCATGTTTTTAACTCGAAGTCAAATAAACATAAACATAAACAAGTTCTCTGTACACATATCGTCACCTATAGATGGAACGTACACCGCCCTGAAAAAGGCGACAAAAATGTTCGTCATTCAACAGAAAAGGAGTTTTCACAAACTAAGGTAAAACGAAGCTTTCCAATCACAACCTACGTAGTGCAGTTTCTGCCCTTATTCATGACAGTGTTCAGGTTAACGGTAATCGTCCCCAAGCGGGTATTGAGCCCCGATCGTCTACATGACAGGTGGCAATCCAGCAAAGCGTCGTGTGCCTTTGTTTTTACTATAATGATAGGCCCCACGTATTTGACTTCCAAAATCTGAGAGATTTTGAGACAAGACAGACGTTCTGTGAAAACAGACCAAATGGATCGATCCAGTGTCTCTTCTCAGTTTGTTCGTGAACCGTTGTCATGGAAACGTTTCATTGACGACGCCGGTGTTTTATTTACCTGCTACTGTAATTGTTAGCGGGAATCCCCGAAGTCAGTCCAATCCAGGAAAAAAGAAGAAGCAATATTTAAAGCCCATCTATGATCCCTATGCAGTGTGGGAATTTCCACCTCTTCCAGAATTCATCAGCCACTTCCTTCCACCCATCAGGAGTTGTTGGTGTTACTTCATCCGCATACTCGTCTATGATGGCTTGGCAAACTTCTATAAAAAATTCACAGGCTATGTTGTGGGACACCCTGAAGGAGTAGCTGATGCACTTGGAACTGTTTCCTGTTGCCAGGAATCTCAATGTAGCAGCCAGTCTGAGACGTACAGGAATGGGGTTTTTATAGTTAGTTGTCAGCTTCTTTATTCTGGGTGTGATTCTCTCCTGAATCTCATTAAATGTATCTGTGTCCATTCTGAGGTAATTCTTGAAGCTGGCAATATCTTCTTCCTCCAGATCGTATAGCAAAGTCCTGTTGTGGCCCAGCTGGACTCTTCTTTTCAACCAATCGTTCACTTTTTTTTCTTCTTTTTACTTGCACTCGTCTTCTCGCTTCTTCTTCTCTCTTTTTTTCTTTCTTTTATTCTTCTTCTTCGTCTTCTTCAATTTCAAGGGCTGATGCTGCACATGGAACTAGCCCCATGCCTGCTACAGTCATTTCGGTTTCTCTGGTCAACGTGTATGCCATTTTTCATAGTATTCAGAAAATGCGGTAAGGAATGGCTGATTCGGCGACTTTTCTACCCAAATGACATTTTTTTGGATTGCTCAGGCTCCCTAACAGTACGTTTTGTATGGACGGTACTGGAGGGTACGTAATGTAGTTTGTATGAAACGTAATGGATTTGTATCGAACGTATCGCCATTCGACTGATACGGCTCCTGTTCGGATTGCACGGTTACTTTGATCGTGGCGTGCGTATCTCCATGAATATTGCATAGTTGATTCAGGCAACTGTGTACGGTTGGTACGTAACACATGATAAAGGCATGTATACGTGAGGTATGGCGAATGTATTCGTAAGTTTCGGCGGGAGTACTTTCGTAAGGTACGGCGGCGGTTCTGATGCCTGTCGGCAAGTACGTATCTCCAGCCCCGTACATCCTGGCATTGCAGGGTGTATTTCTCACTACAGTGAGAACGAATACAACTTAAGTCTCTACAGGATGGCTCCGTACCGCCACGAATGGCTGATTCGTGGAGAAAATGTAAAATAATGCGTATTGTTCGGTATGGTTCGGGGATTTTTTCATTCGGATCGCGCGCCCCATTCGTCGCGATGCTGGGTTTGGTCAGCCAGACCTATTACTTGGAAGGTCTTCGACGTCGGCTCAACATCAAAACCACAGACTTACATTACATAAAAACAACATTGGATCAACATCTGGGATTTGTATGGAGTGCATGTATAGGGGCGGCGATCCAGAGGGTTTTCCAGCATTGGCTCGATCTTTCTTGTTTCCAGGGATAAGACACACAGCCATTGTTCTTCATCCTGTCATTGGCATGCTGATATATCGTAGGCTTCTGATTGGTCATCTCGACCAATCAGAAGCCTACGATATATCGTAACGTGTACGAGAATACGGCCACAGTTCCGTAGAGTGACAACGAATACTTCTGAAGACTGCCGGATGGTGTTCTTTGAGATCGCAACACGCATAATATTTATACTGAGCATATGACCTTTCACGCCATGATATGCACGCGGTAATATATCACCATCTTTCATACAGCAAGGCTAGACTTCGCGAGGTCAAAGACCAACATCTTCCCTCCAACAAGTTCAACAAGCTTATTGTATCTCCATGAATTGTACAAAAACATAGGAGAGATAATACATCATCATTATATTATATGGCGTGTGTCAGAAATACAAAAACAAATAAAAATTGTTAAAATAAGCAAAACGCAGAGAATGTTTCAATTTAATTGTTTCATACCTTCTTTTATGTAAATAGATAATTTGAGTCATTCTTTCTCATCATGAGAGTTTAATATATTTTTCAATTTTCAGTTTGAATGATTAGTGTGATACATTTCAGACATATAGTTTCTGCTAATAATAATTAAGATATTGCATTCTAATGAAAATTGATACTCATTACCTACTCATTACCGAGGCTAGGCATCGAGAAGCATAGCATTGCTGTATAGTAGGGAAGATTTCTAACGCAGACACGCTATCACAGCTACCTGGGCGGGGGCCCTAGGGTAGTGGTTAGCACCGCTGCCTTTCACGCCAGAGTTCGGTTCCCGGTCTCGGCGGTTTGAAAGAAACACAAATGTTTCTTCCCCATCCACGTGTGAAAGTCAGTATAGTGGGGAGCCTCCGTGACCGAGAGGTAGCGTGCTCGGCCTCAGACCGCCAGGGCTCGAATTTCGAATCCTGTGTCTGGAGGGCAGTGTCATCTCAATCATCTCACCATCCTCAGGAGGTTCTCCTGGCCCAGTTTAGCATATATGTGCACAAAGGTGGCCTAAAGCCCGATTCATTTCATTTATCACAGCTACCGCTGATGTATATGACGTCACACATTATGTCAGATAATTTTTCGGCAAATGTGAGACGCTCGGCCGTTGCCGGCTCAATTTTCGGCCAGCGTCGCAGACGATGACCCAACATTCGCCCTGCATTGGTTCAACATTTCGGGTTTGCTGCCAAGGTCGGAGTTGACAATACAACCCACCTGTCCCGAAAAACTCGACACAGTGTCTGATATTTTTGCTTGGACAAAAACAGCTCATCACCAATCACTGTTAGTTAACCCTTTCAAGACCGAATTTACCATTGTCATCTTCATCCACTACAAGCCGCGAATTGCTGTCGCAATTCTCGACTTGTAGTGGATGAAAATGACTTGCAGCTGGTGACAAATAAAAAAATATACTGCTATTTTTAAAACAGTTTCATGATTTATTTGTTCTAAAACCACCAGATTTCAGGAAATTAAGCCATTCTTCAGATATGAGAAATGATTCTTTAAAGCATCGTGAGAGCTTACAGGGTTAAAGGAGATCACACAGAAAACACTATGCTCTGTCACTGGATGTTGGCCCAATATTGGGCCAGCGTCGCAAACAATGGTTCAACATTGAAACAGCATTGGGTCACAGTGTATCGCGCTGTCCGGGTAGAGCTCTTTACTTCAGCCGGTTTAATTTCGAAATCAGATGACGACAGAAAGCTGAATGATGATTGTAATGCTAAATGATGATTACAACGGTAATTATGACGATTAAATAACGGTAAATGATGATTACAACAGCAAATGATGATTAGGGCATATAAAGCTAAATGATTGTTACAACGTTTTATGATAGTTACAAAATAAAATGAATCGGGCTTTAGGCCAAGTCTTTTGTGCACATACAGGCTAAATTGGGCCATGAGAACCTCCTGAGGATGGTGAGATGAATAAGATGACACTGCCCTCCAGACAAAGGATTCGAAATTAAAACCCTGGAGGTCTGAGGCCGAGCACGCTACCTCTCGAACACAGAGGCTCTTCACAATACTTACTGAGTATTACAAGTGGGTGGGGAAGAAACATTTTTTGTTTCTTTCAAACCGCCGAGACCGGGAAACGAACCCCGAACTCTAGCGTGAAAGGCATGATAGTTACAACGATCATGGTCTGTTATTATTGGACCTCATAAAGACCCGTCATTTAAGCACCCGTTTATTTATCATTTTAATTCTGATTGCTTTTGCATTTCTACTGCATCAGTCACGTATGAAACATGGGGCCAGCTTATGTATTGTACTTAAGTAAAATGTGTTAATTGTGTACTTAAGTATGTTACAGAAACTGCCCCTTGCGGCCGATTTCTATAACATACTTAAATAAAAAGTTACCTTTTTACTCGAAGTATGCTACATAAACCAGCTCTCTTCATTTGTACTCAAGTACGTTACAGAAACCGGCCGCAGGGGCCGGTTTCTGTAACGTACTTAAGTACAAAGCTGACACTTTTTACTTATGTACGATACAGAAACCGACCCCTGGCCCAGCATAAAACCAACGGGTCAACGTCTCGTGTCAGCTTCCCAGCACACGAGGCTGAGAGCTAATGTTGGCTAAACCTTTAGCCCGTAGATGCTTTTGTACTGGCTTTTGTATTCTGAGAACTTAATAGGCTTAATGTTACCTATTATAATAAAATAATTAAATTATAACAAAGGCAGGTGAAGTGCATCCGTCATTGTAATTGCATTTGGTATCTATGTGTTACATCACATGGGTGTGGTTCACGGCAACTGAGCATTGGTTAATGTTAGATATCTGGCCTCGGGATACTACAGTATGGGATACTACAGCATCTATGGATTGCTACCAGTTGTGTCTCGCTACCGCGATCCATAACCTCAAGTGGTTGAAAATTACTCATAATGGTTTGATTTGAGACCAAACATTTACAAATCTTGATGTTTGAACAGTTATTTCTTTCCCAAAAAACAGTGGTTTAATCGACGAATAAAACTGATTAAAAACGACCATTGTCGCGATTAGCAGGCAGAGGGTTAACTACATATGTTTATACCATTATTATGACGGTTATTTGGTTTGTGTTTCCAGATCACGCGGATGAGGGGGAGGTAGTGTCGGTTCTTCTGTTAAGCTGTAGGTGGAGCAGGACGATGACTCAGTATGGGATGTGGAACTTCCAACACTCCCAGGGCCTCGTCGGAGCATCCAAAGACGGACACCGGTCAGTACGCACCATTTAACCCCCGGTTCCGATTATATTATTTTCTTTATTATTTTTTATTAGCACATCAAATACCAGCTTTTGAACATGTTTTGAACAATCAACAAGATTCTAAAAATCGTTGACCTCCATTTTGTCAAGTCTGAATAATTTTCACTCACTTGAAGTTGTGGATCGCGTCAGCGAAACACAACTTCAAGTGGGTGAAAATTACAACTGAATAATTTGGCGGCTGAAGGGTTGACCCTTACAACGCTGAAATATTTCTGTATAAACCATGTAAACCAAAGGTTTTTTTCAATTTCAAATCATCATAAATGTCTTAGTTGGCTCTTTCTGCTTTATTTGAATACCTATCTTATGGGTCTACGGCCATTAGAAATATTTTTACCCTCACAGTGCGGGGATCGTCTTTATGTGTCAGATTCTGACTTATAAAGACGGTTTCCGCACTGAAAGGATTAGGTGATAAGCCAGTATATAGCCGTTTCTACAGCCATTTCAAATTTAAAAGAGAAATGAGCGATACATTTGCCGGATTAGCATGTAATTATTTTTATTCAAATTGTGTAATTTAAGTAATTTTCAATCACTCAAAGTTGTGGGTCGCGGTCGCGAGACACAACTTCAATTTGTTGAAAAGTTAAATTTTACAACATAGCGCTATAAGGGTTTGCCCTCAGAAGACAGTTGTCGACTAAAATAGTTTTTCAGTTTTTTAATTATAAGCCCGGGGGAGGGGGAGGGGGGTGTCCAGAAGATTTTCTGTCGTATGCTGACAGGCAGTTAAGCTTTATGTGTGGCCATATCAGCCCGGGGGCTCAAGAGGATTTTCTGTGGTATGCTGATACGCTGTCAAGCTTTATGTGTGGCCCATATCAACCCGGGGGGTGGGGGTGGGGGTGAGAATCCGGAAGATTTTCTGTGGTATGCTGAGGGGGCAGTCAGGTTTATTTTGTGATCATGTACGATTATTTTTTCAACTTCTTTCTCGTTTATTTTCAACTCTTGGTTATTAGACCGCTCAGATTCGCATTTTAACAATTTTCAAAGTGTTTTCAAATATGAGATATTTGTTTTTGTAAATGGAGACTTTGCTCATTCATTTGAAGCTGGACATTGCTTCAATGGTTATTAAAGCAACACCAACATTTGAATATCATATTTCAAAATAACAAAGAATCCGGCTATTTTGTCTTCAAAGAGATTTCTTATAGTATAGTAATATTGTGAATTGCATGATTCTTTTAATTTTGCGTAGGTCTTGGTCTTCATTGGCCGAGTACTACATGTGAGTATGTCAGCAAGCAAAACACCTTTGTATAACACTTGTACAACGTCGGCCCAACGTCGAACGGCCCAACGTTTTCGCCGTTGGTCCAACATTGTACAAAATTAATGTTATACAAATGTTTCGTTTTTTGCTGGGATGTCAGTAACGCGTGCTCAGCTAACCATTTGAATACCACCACTATAGTCAGCTTTAATATGTTTTTATTTGCATATTATCAATTGACGGTTTTTGTGAGTGAAAGGTGTGTTTAATCAACAAACGCTTCAAATTTTTGGTCCCAAATTAAGCATAAATGAGTAATTTTCACCCACTTGAAGAGACACAACTTCAAGCGTGTGAAAATTCAATCGGATAGTCTGGAGGTTAGATCTCGAGGGTAATTTTTTACATTTTTGAGCTATAACATGTTTTTGAGACACAACTTGAAAGTTTCATTTAGATAGCCTGGAGCTTGGAGGGTTCATTTTTACATTTTTGTTTTATAACATGTTTTGGTTGCACCACGGTGGCTTTTTAACACTTGATTTTAACCCTTTAACCGCCGGTGCCGTCCATATTCGTTTTTTTTACATTTTATATTAGCACATCACATATCAGTTTTTAAACCTGTTAAAGATAAAAAGTGACATTAATCAGCAAGATTTGACATTTTTTGACCTCCATTTTGTCAAATCTGAATAATTTTCACTCACTTGAAGTTGTGGATCACGTCAGCGAGACACAACTTCAAGTGGGTGAAAATTCAAATTAAATAATTTGGCGGCTAAAGCGTTGACCCATTACGCGCGACTATAGTCGTTTTTTAATCTATTCACTAGCAGGTTAAATCACAGTTATTGAGAATGAAATGTGTGTTTAAACATCAATATTTGCAAATGTTCGGCTTCAAATTAAATAAATATGAGTAATTTTCACCCACTTGAAGTTGTAAATCGCGGTAGCGAGACACAACTTCAAGTGGATCAAATGTTTTTTTTTCAATTTAGCGTTTTAAGGTACTAATGGTGTCGGTGTTGGAAGGGAATACCCTGTTGCATCTAAATAGAACGCTTTGGTTTGATGTGTTTGATGTGTTTAATATCAGCCATTAACTTCCCGACCACACTTCGCCTTACATAAAGGCCAAGCTACACTACACCAAAACGACGGCTCACAATGCCAATGAAATCTACCTTCGTACGTTGTTGAGTGTCGTCTTTTTTGTGTAGAGTGGCTTTAAGATTGAACATGTTACAATGTTCAGTTGTGAGACTCGTGAAGAATGCTTACGATGCCACAAATTATAACGAAATCGTGGTCGTAAAGCTTCCCACACGCCGCAAAGACTACCTGCGATTGTTTAAAACGGGACCATCCTGGAAGGTTTTAGAAAATCGCAAACAAGCTGGTTGTACGACGGCAGCATATGTCATACTAGACAGGTTCACCGACTTGGCGTCGTAAGCCATAGCAGCGATCCTAGTGGTGATCGTATAAGCCCCCTAGTGGGTATTCCGAGAGCAATATTGAGACATAATAATAGCGTCGCAGGACGTGCCACACTGCAACGGCCGTCTACGATGGCTAAGACGGGCCACGACTATATATATCTGCACATGTTCAGTCTTGACGACAGCTTCCGTCGCGACGGAAATCGGCTAAATCGTAGTCATGGGAGTGGCCACACCACACGGCTGTTTAAGAATATCGTCACTTAAGATTATCGTCATTAAGCAATCGGAGACAGTCCTAGCGGTGTGTGTGAGCTTGTAACCTGGACGTGCCAGGTTGAAATCCCAGCCGAGCCGGACATTTGACATCAATGCTGTGGATATATACAGTACTCAACATTTTTCAAGTATTTGTAACACTGCCTATAACATGTAATTCGAAGAATATCTAAAAATCTCAAGGATATACATTTTAAATTAAATCAGTTTTGGACCGAAATAACATAATTTAGAAGGATAAGGGTTAAATCAGGTATAAAATTATAATCATTTATTAGTGTTAAATATTTAAGCGCACACATCAGTACATTTATTATGCTACAAGAAAGGAACATGTATGCACGTATGTATGTATGTCATGGTGATGCAGATCACAGTATCATTTATGAATCAACTTCATATTTTGCACAAGCATATCGTTTGAACCGGAGTGTGGGCATTAGATATTTAAATTTTAATTAACCTAATCGACTTAGGGCCAACAAATATCCTCTGCTACACGCCTCTGCAACGGGACCAGCAAACGCGACACCACTGGGTAACGTGATGATTGTCACGTAGACCATATTTTGCGTGTACCCTAGAGGAGCGAACATAGGTCAGCGACAGGTTATCCAGTTTTATTTTAACACTTTCTCTCCTCTTGCAGCCATGAAGGCGGCCATGCTGATACAGCAGTGGTACAGACGTTACGTGGCGCGCCTTGAAGCTCGGCACCGCTACACATGGCACATCTTCCAGACTCTGGAGTACGCGGGCGAGCAGGACCAGCTGAAGGTACGTGGACCCGGCGGCAAGGATCACCCCATCAAGAATCTTAAAATTAAGAATATCTTAACTTTCTCTTATTTTCATCAAAAAATTGAGATTTATCTTAATTTTTCTGATGGAATTTGGAGAAAGTTAAGATAATCTTGATTTTAGTTAGGATTTATCTGAACTTTTCTGATGGAAATGAGAGAAAGTTAAGATAATCTTAATGTCAGTTGAGATTTATCTTAAATTATCTGATGAAAATGAAAGAAAGTTAAGATAATCTTGATTTTAGTTAGGATTTATCCTAACTTTTCTGATGGAAATGAGAGAAAGTTAAGATAATCCTAATTTTAGTTAGGATTTATCTTAACTTTTCTGATGGAAATGAGAGAAAGTTAAGATAATCTTAATTTTAGTTAGGATTTATCTTAACTTTTCTGATGGAAATGGGAGAAAGTTAAGATAATCCTAATTTTAGTTAAGATTTATCCTAATTTTTGTGATGGAAATGAGAGAAAGTTAAGATAATCTTTATTTTAGTTAGGATCTATCTTAACTTTTCTAATGGATATGAGGGAAAGCTAAGGCAATCTTAATTTTAGGATTCTTGGGCCCCAGGCCCCCGGAACACCGATGTCCACTCGAGTATACTACTTTTGCGCTTTTACGATCACATTCTTAACCAATTTTTTAAAATAAAATATGCCTCAAATCTGTGCTACTAAGATCATACAAGGTGAATTTAGATTTCAAGTAATTTTCAGTCATTCAAAGTTGTGTGTCTCGCTAGCGAGCCACAACTTCAAATGACTGAAAATTACAGAGCTCAGAGATCCAACGAAAAACGACTTTTGAAAGGTTGAGTTTATGTAAAACAGACTTTATCATGATAAGTTGCGTATTTTGCAGCTGTACAACTTCTTCAACGATTTGTTGGCTCACATGGAGAATTCTGAAGACAAGTCTCTGAAGAAGCAGAATATCTTGACAGCTGTGTCCTCACCGTCCAGCAAACAATCTAAAGGTAACACCCATGTGGCGAGACGAATATATAAAACAAGGATGAAAAAAGATTTTAAAAATCAATAATAAAGATCCATATTTAAAATGACAATGAATGGATAGTAAATTGATTGGTTAATCAATTGAATGTTTGATTGATTACATAATTTATTGTTGGGATTGGAAGTTTGATTAGTTAATTGAGTGATTGATTGATTGGTTGATGATTGATTGATTGATTGATCGATTGATTAATTAATTTTTTAATCAATCAATTGATTGATTGATTGATTGATTGATTGATTGATTGATTGATTGATTGATTGATTGATTGATTGATTGATTGATTGATTGATTGATTGATTGATTGATTGATTGATTGATAAATTGGGTAATTAATTACTTATATGATTGATTAATTGATTGATTGATTGATTGATTGATTGATTGATTGATTGATTGATTGATTGATTGATTGATTGATTGATTGATTGATTGATTGATTGATTGATTGATTGATTGATTGATTGATTGATTGGTTGAATAATTGCTAATTTGATTGATTGATTGATTGATTGATTGATTGATTGATTGATTGATTGATTGATTGATTGATTGATTGATTGATTGATTGATTGATTGATTGATTGATTGATTGATTGATTGATTGATTGATTGATTGATTGATTGATTGATTGATTGATTGATTGATTGATTGATTGAGTGATCGAGTGATTGATTGTTCGATTGATTGATTGATTGATTTATTCATTGATTTATGAATTGATTTATGTTTTGAATTATGGACTGAAGGATTGATTGATTGATTGTAGATTAATAGCTTGAATGAAAAAAATATCATTTTTCAAAGTCTTCTCGCTTGTAATTGTAGGAAGTCAGCTGTTAAATGACGAGAATGAGGAGTTGATGAGGCTGACAAATCCTGACGATATTGAAATCCCCTCCAACTACAATGGCCCGCATATACAGTTCCCCCTCAACCCAAATCACTTACAGTGCCTTATTGAGGCGTTCAAAAATAAACAGGTAGGTTCAAATTTGAAGGAGTTCACCTGACTGAAAACTTGTTAAACTATCAACCCTTTGCCTGCTGATCACGAGTAATTTTCAACCACTCGAAGTTGAGGGTCGCGGTAAAAATAAGATAAGGTTTATTGAATTCTTCTAAAAAAAAGTCTCACAAGAGACATTCAGTAATGAAAACAAACTCTCAGCTCGATCCTTCTGCTAGATAACACTGATTTTGTATAGGACAAATCCCGAGGAGCTCTACATTGTTAGCTGTGAAAAGGGTCCAGGCCGAAGGCCGCGGCCTTTTTCACAGCTAAGAATGTAGAACTCTGAGGGTTTTAACTGATTTAAAACACATCCGGACATAATGAGGATCCCTAAAAATCAACAGCTCTGTCACAACTGATTGATTTTAATACCATAGGCTTACCATGATAATTGGTCTGTACTAGATCAACAATAACTCTCCATTCCCGACTTAGAATGTAGTGGTCGGACAAAGAAAATAATGTAGTGTTTTAATCTTGCAGAAACTTCACGCCAAGTACCTTGTGCAGCTGCTGCACCAGGTGCGGCTGATACTCAGGTCTCGGTCAAACATCACGCACGTGTTTACCAGCGCGGCCAAACAGGTGACAATCTGCGGGGATCTGCACGGCAAGCTGGACGACCTCTTCGTCATCTTCTACAAGGTCAGCGCCACAGGCATCAATAACTGTACAAGTATACAAGTACAACTGATATAGTCTGGGACACAATTATCTCTAGCGCATGTTTTTCGTCGATTTCTCCGTCAATTCTGAAGCGATTTCCTTGCAATTTTGCACAGGCCATTTTCAAGTCATGTCCTATTATCGGTAGAAAATTCGCGAATTTATATTTAATATTTTTAATATTTAATACACCATTTGACATGCAATAAAATTCCAGAATTAGTGTAATGGGTTCATAGAGGGACATCATATTTTCAATTTACTACACGTCAAATGGTCTAACTTTTAGAATACTGCATAATTTACTTTGCGAATTTTTTACCGATTTCAGGACATGACTTGGAAATAGCCTGTACAAAATTGCTTGAAAATCGGTTGATAATTGACGGATAAATCGAAAAACATGCGCTACAGGTAAATGGGCCCAAGTGTCGTATTCTACCCCCTAATTTAAATAACAACTGAATAACGGCGGTGATTGGCTAATCTCGTCATATGACAGGCCGAACCACACTCCGACAGTTATTTCACTTTTGGTGTGAAATATTGTACATTGATACAAGTTTGTAAATAACGTCAATGTTTGTTTTACCACTAACGCGAACGGAGTATTACATTACTTAGAACTCTTTTCGAACTCATTTGTACAGTATTTTAAGGTTTTTAAAAACCTATACCACTTTAGTAAACCTTCATCAAGTAGCCTAATTTA
Organism: Flabesymbios commensalis; assembly: GCA_964017125.1. Classification (NCBI taxonomy): domain Eukaryota; kingdom Metazoa; phylum Annelida; class Polychaeta; order Terebellida; family Flabelligeridae; genus Flabesymbios; species Flabesymbios commensalis. Next base: position 12,474,375 of record OZ024913.1, read on the forward strand.
AGCCGATTTTATGTCTACCTCAATAGGAACCATAAGGGCCTAAACTAGGCTACCTAAATTTAATTCAAGATTATTATAATGAGTGCTCAGTATAGGATAAAGCCCGAGGAACTCTACATTCTTTGGAAAAGGCCGAGACCTAAGGCCGAGGCCTTTTCTACAGCTACGAATGTAGAGCTCCGAGGGTTTTAACTGACTTAAAACACATCCGACCATAATGAGGATCCCTCATAATCAACAGCCCGGTCACACCTGTCTGATTATAGTACCATAGGCCTATCATGATAATTAGTTTGTACTCGATCAACAATAACTCCCCATTCCCGGCTTAGAATGTAGTGGTCGGACAAAGCAAATAATGTAGTGGTATGTTTTTACTGTGGCTCTCTGTTTTCAGAATGGCCTCCCGTCTCAGGACAACCCGTACATATTCAATGGGGATTTCGTGGACAGGGGCCCGCACTCAGTGGAGGTGGCCGTCATTTTATTCGCCTGCACCATTCTCAACCCGATGGAAGTGTTCATCAACCGCGGCAATCACGAGGACCACGTGATGAATCTCAGGTTATTTGTCAATGGATGTGTTTGATGGAAACGCGTTAACAGGATTCCGTTAACCCTTTAACCGCCGGTGCCGCATATATTCGGGTTTTCAAATTTTTATCAGCACATTAAGTACCACATTTTAAATATGTTAAAGATAAAATGTGACATCAACCAGCAAGATTTGAAACGAGTTGACCTCCATTTTGTCAAATCTGAATAGTTTTCACTCACTTGAAGTTGTGGATCGCGTCAGCGAGACACGACTTCAAGTGGGTGAAAAATTCAAATCGAATAATTCGGCGGTTAAAAGGTTAAAGGAACTGGCCCAGGCTGAAATCATTAAAAAATCGGTGATTTTATTTTGGCTTCTTAATATGACCATATGATGTAAACATGTCCACAGACTGGAACTGCAAAAGTTTTTTAATTTTTCTGCTGCGCATTCACCAGTTAGCCTAGATATAGAGACGAAATTCCCGTATTTCTAATTTTTGACGTGGTTGTCAATAATTAGAAATCAAGAATTTCGTCTCTGTATCTAGTCTAACTGGTGAATGCGCAGCACAAAACTAAAAAACCTTTGCAGTTCTAGTCCGTGGACATGTTTACATCCTATGGTCATATTAATAAGCCAATATAAAATCACCGATTTTTGTATGATTTTAGCGTGGGCCAGTCCCTTTAACCATTTGACCGCTAAGTTATCTAATTTATATTTTCACCCACTTGAAGTTGTGCCTCGCTGTCGCGACCCACAACTTCAAGTTGGTGAAAATTGCTCATATTTGTTTATTTTGTTAATTGTAGATCTATTAATATTCGCGAGGTTTTAATTTTCGCGAATTACGCGAGGAGGACAAATTCGCGAATTCAAGAATCTTGTGAAAATTATTAATTATAATAACGCTACTGAAAAAATGGAAATTCGCGATTTCTAAACTTCGTGAAATGTCCCAAAATTACCATATCTACAGTATTTGTTTATTTTGTGACCAAAAATGTGCAAATCTTGATGTTTAAACACTCATTTAATTCCCAAGAGGATCACCAAGTGTCCGAGGCGATTTATTCCGTCCTGTAAAAGCATACAGCAGTAGCCGTTTACTTTTCAAGATACTGCTCTTTGCCTTTACATTACAGTTTTCTCATAAACGAAAAATCAATTCTTCAATCTCTGCATTTTTTCACTTTTAAAATTAATTTGAAGCTTTTGAGATGACGAGATTTCTGCCGGCTTGTTGCCTTCGAAAATGGGGCAGCGTCATCCATCTTTGTATCTGATCTTAAAGGTGATCTATCACCCCTTATATAGTATGAATAAATTTGTGACAAATAAATCAAAGTTGCCACAAGATGGGGCACAAGTGTTTCCTTATATGGGGTGGTTGGCTATCATGTGACCCTCTGAGAGGGTCACATGATAACCAATCACCGCCATATATGGGGTGATCGGCTATCATGTGACCCTCTGAGAGGGTCACATGATAGCCAATCACCCCATATAAGGACATACTTATTCATACCATATAAGAGGTGATAGATCACCTTTAACCTGCATTTTATGCTGTGTGGTGTATCACTGGTATTTATTTGAAAACTACACCAATTGTAGTAGCGGACAGACGGACGGACGGACCACCCTAAAACATAATAATGTTCGCAACGGAGGCATAGGCCTACAAATTGAAACGTAAACGAAAAAGAAGATAGAGGATATAGCCTAAAGTGCCACATCGATATAGGCCTAACGCCAACACTGGTGCCTCTGTAAATGTTGCCGTTCAGGTAAAAGAGAGAGAATAAAATGCCAGCAGATGTCAATAAATATCAGCTTATATTTCTGATACACAAAGAATGCTCTCGCGCATGCATTCTGATTCGACACAATATCTGAAAAAGAACAAATGATGCCTATTCGGAAATCATTTGATATTAATTTGTTTACTCAGTACTCCTGCGTCAATGTCGTCCACCAGAACCGCCCTTGACGTTGACTCAACATTAAACCAACATCGGGTCAACGTCTCGTGTTTGCTGGGTAGTCATATTGTATTGGTGTCGTGGCTCGGCCAGACCTTGCGTGGGTGGTGGAACCCTTCCCTCAACATCGGGATGGCATGGGTGAGCACCGAAATACGGCGGCGCATCATCTAATAACCCCCCTGATAACGCCAGCAATTACGCACTGCGCAGTAAATGTCTCTGGACACGATATGTTTACATTCCCTATTTGTCTCCTTTGTTGTTATGCCATGACGTAAACAGTCCATAAGTGGGTGAACGGCCGTGCGAGGACAACGCAGGGGCGTATTCTCGTACAAGTTACGATATATTGTAGGCGTCGGATTGGTTGAGATGGCCATCTCGACCAATCTGAAGCCTACGATATATCGTAACTTGTACGAGAATACGGGTGCAGGCGTGCATTATACATGGGGGTGGCGCCCGGGTGTGGCGGTGCGACTCGTTCGGATGGGGACATGGCGTGAGCTTGTTCATTTGCATGGGAGCTGATTCGAGAACTGGAAAAAACATCATCCAAATTCGAATTCGATATCAAATCATTTATCATTTCGCGCTATGTGAAATAGATAGATTTAGTTTAAAGTTATGATAGGTTATCATATATTTCTCTAATAAGCCACTACTATTCAGATTTAAGTACAAGTGAAACCGTTTTTTACGCAGCATATTTATGGTGAATGCCCGGCACGGATACTGTGTTTTATTAAATCACATAACATAGCGTTGAATGGCCGTCATCGACGTCATAATCAGGATAATCAGATAATAACAGGCCGCGGTGTCACAGGATGCATCGTCGTCATAAGCACCGCTTTTGCCATGTACTTTTGGTCATGTACTTTGGTGGATTCGCTCCACATTCTGCCTCCGGTCATAGCTCAGGGAGGGGCCCCTGCTGTAGTGCTTACTCAGAGCGCCTCTCTCAACGGATATTACGATTTCGTCCCCACTGGGCTCGCGTATTGTTGAGTGTTCGCCATTACTGTGTCAGGAGGGCAGTGTCATCTGACACACGTCACCATCCTCAGGAGCATCTCATGTCCCAGTTCAGCTCGTATTCATTCATTCATTCATTCATTCATTCATTCATTCATTCATTCATTCATTCATTCATTCATTCATTCATTCATTCATTCATTCATTCATTCATTCACTCACTCACTCATTCACTCACTCACTCATTCATTCATCCATTCATTCATTCATTCATTCATCCTTCCATCCAATCGTCCGTTCGTTCGTTCGTTTGTTCATTTGTCATTAATTCATTCATTCATACGTTGTTGCATCGCATAGAATGTTATAACAACGTCGGGTGAGTGTTTGGTCTTGGGTTATCGGATAATATACTGCTGTGTAGCGCAAAGGTCAGATAATTTTATGAGCAATTCAGATAATTCAATTGCTGAATTGGCGAAATTAAATTAAAATCTACCAGTCGCACTCAGCAAAGTAAAACGAATAATCTCACTCGCTATCAGTAGCGCGATAGAGGCAATAATAATTTGACAAAACAGAGTAGGATTTACCAACAAACACGAAATTTCTTTCTCTCTCTGGAAAGTACTATTTGCCCTGTGCAATATCACCGTCTGCAGGCTTCAATTGAGCTGGCTATCTATGAATTGTTTATAATGCCAACTTCTGTTTGTATAACGCAAACAAAATAATACCTGTATATTATAATTTCGTGTTTTTCTCTAATAATGAAATATTTCATTTACAGGTATGGCTTTATCAAGGAGATTATGTCCAAATACGGGGTAAGAATTTAATCTTGCACATTTAAAATAAATATGTTCAAATCACAACGTCGGAGCCATCCAATCATTAATTGAGGCTGGATTGGTAATGTAATTTTCACTTACTTGAAGTTGAGGCTCGCTAACGCGACCCACAACTTAAGGTGAGCGAAAATTGTTCAGATTTCAGTGTGACTAAGTGTGTTCATTGACTGTCCAGTACGCTGTCATTTAGCCATTGTAATCTTCATCCACCTTAGCCGCGAATTGCTGTCGCAATTCTCGACTTGTAGTAGATGAAGATGACGTTGAAGTGGGTGGCAAATGAAAAAAAATGTTTTGTTATTATTAAAACAGCTCTACGAAAATGTTCATTCTAAAACTCCTAGGTTTTAGGAAATTTAGTCATTATTTAGTTAAACAACAAGATGCTTTGATGCATCGTGAGGGTTTAACCCTTTAACCGCCAAATTATTCAATCGTTGTGTCTCGCTGACGCGATCCACAGCTTCAAGTGAGTGAAAATTATTCAGATTTGACAAATTGGAGGTCAACTCTTTTCAAATCTTGCTGATTATTGCCACATTTTATCTTTAACAGGTTTAAAAGCTGATATGTAATTTGCTAATAAAAAATGTAAAAAAGAATATTGACGGCACCGGCCGTTAAAGGGTTAAAGGGTTAAAGTGCTTATCACGTCTATAGCCGTTCACAGCCCTTTTATTTGACCTTCAAACTAGAAAATTCTAAGGAGTAACAAGCATAAAATGTTTTAGCCCCAGTCGCTGAAACAGGTTTCAGACACAGATTGACCGCGTATAAAATTGTGGGACATTTGTTTGGACTGTCGTATCTGAATATATTGGGGCATAATGAGGTCGATCGAAAATAGTTTTTTTGAATTAGTAACATTTCAGTCCCATTCCCGCATGCTCATCTCAGAAGTCGCACAGTCATTAAAAAGTTATGGACATTTTTCGGACCTTGGGGTCGAGATCGCTCCCAGTCACCGCTATGTTGAGTTTTTCGGGTATAGCAAATACATCAATCCACGGCCTCTGAGTGGACGACACGGCTAAAAATTTGCTAGATTGCCATATATCTTGATACAATTTGTACTTTCGTTAAGTCATTTTCACTCACTCTAAGTTGTGGGTCGCGGCGGGGCGGCAGCAGTAAGTAAAAAAAAAATTTTATAAAGCACAAGGTTTCAAGGGTAAAAACCCGTCTATTGTCGTGATAATATGCATTATAGCGTTGCGTTTTTTCTATGACATGCGAGGCCGTGCTGCAGTTATCTATTATAATACAAAATCCGAATATGTTTGTATGCCATGGTTATGGATTGATGGATCAACTTCATATTTTGCACAAGCATAGGCCTTGAACCAGATGGTGGCCAGTGGACATTTTAATTCAAATTCACTTGATCGATTTTCCTTAATTAATCCAATTGATTGTATCTGCTAACATATCTTCTCCACTGTAAAAACACGCTATACGGCGGGCCTTATATATTGTCACATATAGGCCACACGCCAAAAGTTATCTAGAGCAAACATATGGTGAGCGACAGGTTATCTAGTTGGTACTACTTTTCAGACGCACGCCACGCAGCTGGTGCGCCTATTCGAGGACGTGTTCAGCTGGCTCCCCCTGGCGAGTGTCATAGACAACCGCATCCTGGTGGCACACGGCGGAATCTCCGACAGAACGGACCTCAACAAGCTGGGCAGGCTCGACAGACATAAGGTGAACCGGGAGAGTCCATTGTCATGTTCTCCCTCATTCTCTGGAACTTTGTCACCCCGAAGTGGAAAGGGTGTATCTGCCACTTTGTAAAGTGGCAGATACACCCTTTCAACTCCGGGGTGACGCTCTCTACGATATATCTAACTCGGGATTCCCACGTGATCCACATATTTTTTTAACATTTCAAATCGGAGCCACCGGCGCAGTTTCCAGCATGACATCCCTTCATCAGAAACCTGGGATGTTATGAAAGTATTACCTTGAAATCTGAAGCTGAACATTTTAGCTAACTTAACCCTTGAAGCGCTATAAGCCATGGAGAACAATTTTTTTAAAAATTATCCTACAGGTCTTATTCGGCTCTTTCCGATTAATTTGAATACCTATAAATTATGTTATGGGTCTACGACCATTGAATTTTTTTTTTACTTTCACAGTGCGGGAATTGACTTTACACGTCAGAATCTGACATCTACAGACGTCAGATTCTGACGTCTAACGTCGATCCCTGCGCTGTAAGGGTAACTCAACCTGCAAACTAAATTGAAACCAAATTAAGGCCATTTTACGCAGTCCGCGATTACTGTAAGTCGCACGATGAAAATATGTCGCGATATTTACTCCATTTGTACAGCTCGCCTCATTGTTACCCTTCCAGCGTGAGGACCGTCTTTTGACGTCAGAAACTGACGTCCTTAGATGTCAGGTTCTAGCGAGTAAAGTCGATCCCCATACTGAATGAATGAAAAATATGTAATGGCCGTAGACCCATAACATAGGTATTCAAATGAATCAGAAAGTGCTAAGCCAATTATGATGATTTCAAATTGAAAAAAATCCTCTGGTCTCCAAAGTTTATATAAAATTTACGATATTTACTGTTATCGCGGTACGTGTAAAATTGCATTCAATATGTTGGTGTATGCTAATTTTAGCAATACATCCTGTTCATTTTAAGTATTCTATCGTATATAGCGCGTAGACACGTACTTGGTTCATCAAATACATACACCATAATTATAATAATATGGTACGACGTGCGTTGTTTGTTCTTGGTTTTAGTATCTATCGGCTTTACGCCCACCTCTGACGGACGGGGACGAGAAGGTGGACATATTGGAGTGGCGACAGGTAGGACATTTAATTACGTAATGGATAAGCTAGTCTCTCAATGAATAATACCAGCAAACACGAGACGCTGACACAGTGTTGGTTTAACGTTTGGCCAGCGTCGTAGCCGGTGAGCCAACACTAAACCAACATTGGGTTAACGACTCGTCAACAATTGCTGGTTTCTAGCTGCCCATGCTGCAACATCTAGCAGAGCTAGATAATGATTGAAACATTTAACGGCGACGCGCGACATTAATAATTAGTGAATATTTATTTGCCAAAATTTGCAAAATCTGCTATTTCCCGAGCCTTATTATATATTTGTTTCAGTCATTTACATTTGAATAGATTTAGCCCCACCTAGCAAACACAAAACATTTGTATAACATTTGTACAACGTTTGACCTACGTCGCTATTTATTTGGAATTTGGTCGCTACTCACGACTAAAGTCGTTTAATCTTTTCTTTATTAGTATATAAAAATTGTTATTGTAAGTTAAATTTGTGCTCAATAGACAAGTACTTCAAAGTATTCGGTCTTAAATCAAAGAAATAATAGGGAATTAATTTTTGCCCACTTGAAGTTGTGGGTTTCGGGGCCGAGACAAAAAAATTAAAAGTTAGTGAAAAATTGAAATATCTATAACTTGAAAGTTGATGGTACTGTACTACTATGTAGTGGATAATTCCAAAACAAGAGCTAACCAAGACATTTGAAGTGATTTCAAATTTGAAAACCCTTTGGTCTTCATGCTTTTTAAAACAGTATATAAGCGCCTTAACTCTTCTAGCGCGGGGACCATATTTAGACGACAGAATCTGACCTCTGTATAAACGTCAGATTCTGACGTATGAAGACGATCCACGCACTGATAAAATTAAAATATTCAGAAAGGCCGTAGACCCATAACATAGGTATTCAAATGAAGCAGAAATAGCTAACTGAGATATGTGGTGATTTCAAATTGAATCCCGCTAAATTAAGTTATTTAAATTTTCAACGACTTGAGGTTGTGTCTCGCTACCGCGATCCACAACCTCAAGTCGTTGAAAATTAGTCAGATTAGATTAATTTAAGACAAAATATTTGCAAATCTTGATGTTTTAACAGTCATTTCATTCCAAGCAACAGTGGTTTATTCGGATAATACAACGGACTATGACCGATTATTGTCGTGATTAGCAGGCAAAGGGTTAACCCTTGTCCTGCTATGCCCGGATATATACGGGATTAAGGATGTTTTAGATCAATAAAAATATCACTTAATTTTGATAAAATTGTTTTTAATAGACGCTTTGTTGATCCGATAATTTATTTTTAGACATGTCTATTTTTCATAAATAGTAATATTTTTCGTCATTTGGAGCTGGAAATTGCGTTAGCAATTCCAGCTTCAAATGACGAAAAATACAATTGAAGCAATTCAGCAGGACAAGGGTTAAGGGACTAAACATGTACATATCCCGCGCAGGTTCTTGACATACTCTGGAGTGATCCACGGATGCAGTACGGATGCCAGTCCAACACGTTCCGAGGAGGCGGCAGCTACTTCGGCCCGGACATCACAGAGGCCATCCTCACCAAACACAACTTGAGCATGCTCATCCGATCCCACGAGTGTAAGCTCGAGGGATACGAGTTCACTCATAACGAGCAAGTAAGTCTGACTATGCACCGGCCCTTGGTATTTAAAGGGTCGCAACAGCCACTTGCAAAGTGCAGCTTGATGCAACCCTTTAGATACCAAAGTGAAGGTAGCCTATACAGTGACTATTGTGTCCGTAAATTTATTGACAGCATTTTTTTAAACCAGTCTGTGGTATATTGGCTTTTTCAATTAAACTTAAAGCGACACAAACAGGCTAAAATCATCAAAAAATCTGTATTTTTATTTCGGTTTCTTAATAATTTATAGCCATATGATGTGAACATGTCCATAGATTAGAATTGCGAAAGTCATGTGAATTTTAGGTTGCTTTGGCAACGTAGCAAGTGTGTCGAAAGCCCCATTTATCAGTTATTCTCGTATTTCTTATTTTGGACATGCATGTCCGAAATTAAATTTCGTCCTCATTTCCCGCTTAACTGGTGAATGCGCAACACAAAATATAAAACTTACGCAATTATAGTCTATGGACGTGTTCACATCTTATGGCCGTAATTGAAGTGCCAGAATTAAAATACCGATTTTTTGATGATTCTACCCTGATTGTGTCGCTTTACAACAATCTGACGTCCATAGACGTCCGATTTTGACGTATAAAGACGGTCCCCGCACTGAAATAATTGAAATATTTATAATGGTCGTAGATCCATACCATAGGTATTCAAATGAAGCAGAAAGAGCTAACTAAGACATTTAGCTTTATTTTAAATTGAAGAAACCCTTTGATCTCCATGGTTTATACACAAATATTTCAGCGCTTTGAGGGGTAAAGCGTTCACCCTCTACTGTTTTATGTCACCCTTGTAGGTACTGACTATTTTCTCAGCGTCAAACTACTACGAGGTGGGCAGTAACAAGGGGGCGTACGTTAAGGTGGGACCTGACCTCCAGCCACACATAGTGCAGTACATGGTGACGAAGGGGTTCAAAGGTCGAAAACTCACCATCAAACAAAGGTCAGTGGCGGGGTTAAAATCGTCTCGTTGGATATAAAAGGGTGTATCTGCCACTTTGTTAAGTGTCAAATACACCCTTTCATATCAAAGGGGGCGAAATGGTCAAATTCAGCTCACAGAACGTTTTTTCACACCAATGCGACTTGAATATATCGTCCCCGTGGATATGAAAGGGTGTATCTGCCACTTTGTAAAGTGGCAGATACACCCTTTCATATCGAAGGAGACGAAATGGTCAAATTCAGCTCACAGAACGGTATTTTTCTCACCAATCCGACTTGAATATATCGTCCCCTTGTAGCCTATATGAAAGGGTGTATCTGCCCCTTTGTAAAGTGGCAGATACACCCTTTTATATACAAGGGGGCGATATGGACATCGTCATTTGATAAATTTGATGGGTTGAATAACCCTTTCAGAGCAGGGACCGTCATTATACGTCAGAATCTGATGTCTGTAGACGTCTGATTCTGACGTATAAAGACGGTCCACGCTGAAAGGTTTACCATATATACCACGGTCGTAGACCCATAACATAGATATTCAAATGTAGCGGACAGAACTAACTAAGCTATTTATGATTATTTCAAAAACCCTTTGGTCCCAATGGTTTATGCAAAAATATTTCAGTGTTGTAATGGTTAATGTGTTCTGAATCTGCTACTGCTTTACTTTTCTCTGATTATTCACTTAAGGACCAGTCTTAAATATCGATGCTAAAAATACTCGATCTTTTTTGATAATTTAGATGAGTGATCAACAAAATAATCTAAATCTAAACGAGTTTCGCTAATAAATATAAATCAACATTGAATCAGGCTATAAAAGCATTTTTTTAAGATAGAAATTTGGAGTAATCAGTAATTCTTCTGAACATTGGTAATTTTGAATGGCCCTTTAATTTCATTGCAATCACGCACGTCAATTGTCGTTCCTTTGTTACACAGGGTGGGAATGGTTGAAAATTCTGCTTTTAAAAGTCTGCAGTCACGAATCTATGCAAACAAGACGGTACTCATGGTCCAGTTCAAAAAGAGGGACCCCAAGAACACAGGTGAGTAGAAAGTGGTACAGCGTAGTTTATCCTTTACAGTGCGGAGATCGACTTGAGACGTCAGACTCTGACGTCTGTAGACGTCAGATTCTGACGTCACAAGTCGATCTCCGCACTGAAGGAGTAAACATATTTATAATGGCCGTAGATCCATAACATAGGTATTTAAATGAAGCGGAATAAGCCAACTAAGACATACTTGTGGACCCATGCTATTTACAGATAATTTACAATGTCAAGTATAACTTAGGTCAGAAAGTGTTATCTAAAGTAGTAAATGTATATAATGAGTACAGTGTTATAGGCCAAAAGGTCTGTGGGATACTGCTGCTTATTTATATAACCGAGGTGTCTGTTAAATCTACGACAAGTTTAACTGTTTAATATAAGTTATTGTGAGTTAATGAACGTTCACATGTATTTCGTTGCTGAAGTACTATATATGTTTCTAATATTATCATTGATTTTGTTACTTTTTGTTGGCCTACTGTTATAATTCCCATTAAAGATTATGATCTCATAAAGAAATTCTCAGGGGACTTTGGTCAGAAGAGCAGTTTCACACATGTTTCTATGTGAAATTGACTGTCATCTTGCTTATATGTATCAAGGGGGTTTCTAAACAAAAAAAAGTTTATCGCGTTAAATGTAGTAGAAATATTCAAATTTAATTTATATGAAGCTCTATAGCCTACTGATCCTAACTAAAAATAAAAACATGTTAAAAAGCAATTTTAAAACACAGAAAAAGAGTGAAATAGTTATATTTCCAGGTCGTATATTGCCATGTAAACAAAACAAGTCAGCAATATACACTTTACACCACATATTCCCACGTCTTGGACGGTGAGATCAAAGCAATCGCCGCTAATTTGTGTCTTATAGTCAGGACATGGGGGGACACCTGCAACACTGATTGTCTGCCCGACGCTGGGCCGACGGCATCAACATGTGGCCCAATGCTCTGTAGGAACATTCAACCGTCCTTTAGCAAGTGTTTGGGTACATAGAAAAAGTTTGTTTGGGTTTTAAGCGGATTCATAGAAATGTTGACAAAAAATATTTTTTTAAATCTAAAATTTCTGAAAAAAATAAAATCTTGGGGATACACTACTTCATTACAAAAATAAAAAAACGAAAATTGATGTCATCCCAAGGAGCTGCTTTATATATATTTCGGGACAGTCGCATTTCTACTGTGGTTATTGGCGGCCATTTTGAAAATTGCGAAACAATATAATTAACAAAAGGTGACACCTTCACACCCTCTGGAATAGGTGAACAAGAGGTCTGAACAACCGTATTCCAGAAAAAAATATGTGTACCACCACTTCTGCCAGATTTAAAAGTCATGCTAGTATGTGCATGGGTATACAAAAAGGATAAAATAATCAATCATTGGTGCCCTTTCATAGTAGAATTTTTTTATTGACCCACAGACTATTACTGCTGTTTTCTCTTCAGCGGCAGACAATTTCGTTCTATCCCAGCAAACACAAAAACATTTGTATAATATTTGTACAGCCTCGGCCCAGACGTTGAGCCGGCGCTGTACAAATGTTATACAAATGCTGTACACATGTTATACAAATGTTTGTTTTTGCCGCCAGGTGTGCTGACGGTCACTGAGTGGTGTGACGTCATGTCCACCACGCTGAACATGAATCTACCGTGGCGGAACGTGTGCCAGCGACTGGCAGAGTCGGACAGCAACGATCTCGTCCGCTACGAATCAACGTTCGACGACTATATCGTCCGCTCCAAATACGACGGGGTAAGCATACAGCTGTTTCTAGAATCTATGCGATAAGTTGCCGAAAGAAAAAAATTGACATCAACGAAGAGGACAGCACACATGATAATTTTTGAAACTGTACCCTTGGAAATATTTATGTGTGGTAGTGGTCGAATCTAGAAGTGTTAATGTGAAAAACACTGTAAGCTGTCTACCATGCAAATGCAAACGGCAGCAACTGCTTACTTTGCAAGTAACTAGTAACTGCTGTTTATATATGTTGTATGTCTTGGTCCGTATTCTCGTAAAAGTTACGATATATCGTAACTTGACATGCGTACATAGGCCTCCCACACGACGTTGTTGCGACGTGGAATCAAAATCATTGACGTGGACTCCACGTCTCAACAACGTCGTGTGCCCAGTAGGCTACGACTAATAACATTTGCGTCTACTCTCAGTTACTTTTGTTTTAACTTTCGTCAGAGTAAATAGAAGACATCGGACCAGTTTCGACTCAAAAATGGGTAACCGCTTCAAACATGTTAAATTTGTTTCAGAGTCGGGTATTCTCACAAGTATGTGTGACTTAATGTAGGTGTAATCCTGGGCGCCAACATTACACCGACATCGGGTCAACGTCTATTATCCCAAGTCCGATTAATCCGAAAAATATATAGGTAGCAGCCTGTTGACTAGAGGCCGAAATATGATATTATTTAACGTGATCAAATCCGGGGATCAAATGCGGTTATTCTTGAAATTATAAGTATCATCGCAAAAAAACATGCTTAAATTAGCCGCCATTCGGCTATTTTCTAAAATGACCGCCAATACGGCCGTCATATGGAATCTGCAATGTCCCTACATTTAACAAATATTTACTTTTTATTTAGGCTGCGATTTATGTACCAAATTTCAGGCTTTTATCATCCAACCAACAATTCGCACGTATTCTGTCACAATAAGCTAGACTATTTTGTATATTAACCCTTATCCTGCTAAGTTAATTCATTCAAATGGTTGATAATTACTCATATTTGTTTAATTTGAAAAAAAATATCACCAATCTTGACATTTAAACAGTAATTTCCTTCCCAATAACAGTGATTTTTCGGCTAAAAAAAACAGATTACAAACCACTATTGTCGTGATTAACAGGCAAAGGGTTAATGAGAGATAAGTGTGATTTATGACGGGTTTTAAAATGTTTTTTTCTTCTTGCTGTGTTGTTTTCAGTCCCAGGCGGATCTCACCGTAACAGAAGCTTTATACCGGAACAAGGACAGCCTGGAGACGATCTTCAGGGCCATAGATACGGACCACTCAGGTACGATATGGGAATCAAAGGGTCGGGTCTGCCACCTTAACAGGTGACAGACACGACCCTTTAACCCTTAAAGCGCTGAATTTTTAAATATAAACAAAGGAAGCCAAAGGTTTTTTTTCATTTGAAATCATAATAAGTGACTTAGTCAGCTCTTTCTGATTCATTTGAATACCTATGTTGTGGGTCTACGGCCGTTATAAATATTTTCACTCTTACAGAGCGGGATCGACTTTAGTCATCAGAATCTGCCGTCTATAGACGTCAGATTCTGACGACTAAAGTCGGTCCCCGCGTTGTAAGGGTTAATCCTCAGGTGGCAGTATTTCACAACTGAGTCTGGAAAACAAGTCAGAACATCTGATTTACTCGGACGTAAAAAATTGTGTCTTTTTAAAAGAGTAGGGTAGACTGTTTTGGATTCAGGTTTCTAGTTTGTAGGCATTTGATTGGTCGAGATGATCTCCACCAATCAAATGTTTAAGCCCTGCAGTATGATTCACATTAATCGCTAGCAGTCAATTCTCGACCAATTTCCATGAAATTGCAAGCATTATTTTTATAGTCTTCTGACAACGTCTGGCTATTAAAAATAAATTTAACAGCTCAAATGTTGGTAGCCTACATCAGTAGTCATTCAGCTTTATCATTCGTTGCTGAAATGCTTTCGACTGATGCGATTTTAACCATGAAAAAGTAAATAACCCACTGTTAGTGTAACAGGCAAGTATGAACAACCATGACTTAAACCAGGTGGGGGGGGGGGGGGGGCTGGTAGGCCTTGTAACTCTTACAACGCTGAGATATTTTTGTATAAACCGTGGAGCCCAAAAGGTTTTTCTCAATGCGAAAGCATCCTTAATGTCTTAGTTAGCTCTATAAGCTTCATTTGAATACATATGTTATGGGTCAACAACCATTATACTTATTTTTAATCTTGCAGTGCGGGGGTCGACTTTAGACGTCAGAATCTGACGTCTACAGACGTCAGATTCTGACGTCTAAAGTTCGATCCCCGCGCTGTAAGGGTTAAGAATTAGGGAAGATCATTCACCAGGGTAATTTGAATCCCTGTGTTGTAGGTCACAAGTTTTGAGAACACGTTGTGACTTTTATGTTCCTTTTTTTCCACCCTGCAGGCCTTATATCCATGGACGAGTTTGAGGAGGCTTGTGACATCTTGGGTCAGCACACCAGGACTCCAACATCCAAAGAGGACGTGCTCACCATGGCCAGGAACATGGACATGAACAAAGACGGCTTCATCGACTTCAACGAGTTCCTGGAGGCCTTCAGAATCGTGGACCAGTTCGGAAAGGAGCTCAAGGAAATGGACGAGGAGGGCAGTGCCAATGGGTCCCCCACAAAAGTATAGACGAAGAGGGAACGTAGAGGGCAGTGCCAAAGGGTCTCCCACAAAACTATAGACTAGGAGGGAATGAAGAGGGTAGTGCCAAAAGGTCCCCCACAAAACTATAGACGAATAGGCACGAAGAGGGCAGTGTCAAGACCACCCCAACAGTAGACGAAGACTTGCATCCCGGCAAACACAAAACCTTTTGTATAAAATGTATACAGAGTTTTGTGTTTACTAGGATGTCACAGATATTGAGCAACGTGGACAAGAATGGACCAAGTATGGTACTCTACCCCGGACCAATGGAAGTGTATACTTGCCGCTCAAATAACTGGTATTAGGAATAAAAGGACTGCTTAAATTAAACATCAAGATTTGCATAATAAAGTGCTTTGATCAGATTATAATAGAGTGTGAAATACAAACGTTTGGTTGCAATGGATGATATATACGTTGGATGTAAACGTTGACGCCCTTTAACCCTAATCCTGCTAAGTAATTTTATTTAAATTTTCACCCACCTAAAGTTGTGTCTCGCTACCGCGACCCACAACTTCAGGTGGCTGAAATTTACTCATATTTGTTTAATTTGAGCACAAATATTTGCAAATATTGATGTTTAGACACCATCTCATTCCCAATAAAGTGCTTTGATCAGATTAAAAACGAAAATAGCCGTGATCAGCCGGATAAGGGTTAATACAGGCTAACCCTCCCAGGATTTTATCCACTTTAAGAAAATATCACGTATTTGCTCTGCGAATAAAAATGTAGGCTACATTTTCTGATCACAATATCATTGTTTTCAGTGGTATATATTTTTGTGATTATTAACCCTTGACGGGCTACATTGTAAAATTGTCATTGACGTTGATTCACCGTCGCTGCAGCGTTGTGTGTCTAGTGGGCTACAGCACATTGACTGCTGGGGAGATGATGTTATTGTCACATTTAATAGGCCTTAAAGCCTTAATTTACCAAAGCCGGGTTTGGGGACCGTATCCCATTTACTAGCTCACCAGTTTACCTGTTTAATGTGCCTTGCTACAATATATACTCCTCTATAATCATCAAGTGCCACTTTATAAAGAAACCCAGTAAGCACAATACGTCAAACCAATGCCGGATCAATGATGGTCCACCGTTAACAACGCTGGTCCAGCATGCATTGATGCAAGATAGGTTTGGTGTATCGTTCTTGCTGGGAAGGGACTAAATACTAATATGTTTGCACTCTGATCAGCTGATTATGCATTCAGGAAAAAGAGTGAAAAAAAAGAGTCAAAGATACAACGAATGTATTAATCAAAATAAGGCTATGAAACTGCTTTCATTCCAACAAAGTTTTTTGTCCAGCTCAGTCTTTCAGAGATCATTATTTGCATATAACTAATAAATCCAGAAATTTCAGAGTCAATTGACATTATCATGTTGATATGCTGTTTCAATAATACCATATTTGTGTTTAATGGATGTGAAGATGTATTTCTATTTGTTGTTTTTGATTTACATTTGTTAAAACAATACCGAGCAAAAATAATGCTATGTTTCGATGAAGACTTAAGACGGCGGTGTGCTCAGTTTGTGCCAAATAATTATGAGAAATTTCAGAACAACGTACAACTTTACAATGCTGCAGGATAATTAAAAAAATATATAAGTTTAGAGTGATGAAGGTGTCGGGTTCAATATCCCACCAAACGCGGGATATTCACTCAATGCTGTTTCAATGTTGGCCCAGCATTTAATTTAATTTAATTTAGATCAACATTGAATCAGCATTGGCTGGATGCCCCGTGTTTGTTGGGTTCTTGCCAGATAAATTTATCTGATCTGGGCTGTGTTAATATTGTTCGAAATCGTAGATATTTTCATAATGATAATATAACGGAGCCCTCTCAATTAATATGATTCTTATATTAACTAAATGTGTACTGCTTAAATAATCTTGCTTTTTCCACAACAGAAGTTCATGTTCCACACAGGATGAAAAATATTTTCATCTTGTATGGGAAATAAACTGACCAAAAGGCAGTGGCTGCTCATTTTATCTGTTGGCTTTCTAGAACAGTATTGTTCTTCAACGTGGTTTAATGGTGTGTGAAAGGGGAGCTGGATAGGAACGAATTTATTTGATGGAGATGCCACATAAATTATAACGTTGAATATCCTACACCAAGGACTTGCCTGCACTATGTATAATTCGTTTTCTTGGAGTTGAAAGGGTCACAGTGACTGCTACGTCCCAGCACACACGACACATCCACCCAATGTTGGCCCACCGTCTACGACGCTGACCGAACATTGGTCAAACACTGGGTAGATGTGTCGTGTGTGCTGGGGTGGCAGTTACACTCTTTCTATTCTAAAGGGGAACGATTTCCAAGGAGCATAGTAGTATTCTGCACCAAAACATAGCTGCCGCGTAATGGAAATTATCCCCCATAAACCGCTGAGCACGTGTATACTTGCCGCTCAAATAAATGGTATTAGGAATAAAATGACTGCTTAAACATCAAGATTTGCAAATGTTTGCTCTCAAATTAAACAAATATGAGTAATTTTTCATTCACTTGAAGTTTTGGGATACTTATTATTATCGCTGGCGGATAAACAAACCTCCTCCTACTAACCAAATGTTACTTTTGAGACAATTTTTAAGGTTCTTGTACAAAGTATATATAGGCCTATACATATTGTATAAATAATTTGTATAAATATAATTATGGACTTGTGTATCATCATATTTTAATATTTGCTACGCATTTTGGGATATATAATCAAATGCATTACATTATCCTTTTGTGTGTTAACCCGATAACCCTTTAAGCCCCCACGATGCATTAAAACATGATTTTACATCCCTGAAAACAGATTTAATTTTCCTACAACAAGGGGTTTTAGAATGAAAATTTCTATGAGACTGCTTGACCAATACATGGCATTTTTTTTACTTTCTCACCCACATCAAATCATCTTCATCCACCAGAAGTCGAGAATTGCTATAGCAATTCGCGGCTTGTAGTGGATGAAGATGACAATGGTAAATTCCGGCTAGAAAGGGCTAACCGCCGGTTACGATTATATTTGTTTTTTATATTTTTATTAAGAAATTAAATACCAGCTTTTAACATGTTTATAAATGTTAAAGTTTACATAAAACGTGACATCAATCAGCAAGATTTCAAAATCCCTGACGTCCATTTTACTTGATAATTATCACCCACTTGAAGTTGTGAATCGCGTCCCAAATACATAATTTCGCGGCTAAAGAAATACCTTTTAATCGGGCAATACGGGTGGAAAAACCCAGTGAGCTCCCCTAATGCCACAGAAATATTATAACCTTATTGCAAGATAAATATTTTTTATCAATTGAAGCTTGTTATCAGGTCTGCGAGGCACAATTTCGAAATGGTTGAAAATTCTATTCACGTAAATTAGTTGACGCCATAAGGATTGATCCTTGAAGGGCTGAGTAAATTATTTTAATTTTTTATCCGCTTGTAGTTGTACATGTCCAGATTCACAGCTTTCCAAAATTTGATCCAGACCATAATGCCAATGTAACGATTTTAACCCTCATAACGCTGAAATATTTTTGTATAAACCATGGAGACCAAAGGTTTCTTTTTCAATTTGAAATCATTATAAATGGCTTGGTCAGCTCTTCCGGATTCATTTTAATACCCATATTATGGGTCTACGACCTTTGAAAATATTTTAATTCTTACAGTGCGGGATCGTCTTTATACGTCAGAATCTGACGTCTACAGACGTCAGATTCTGACGTAAAAGAACGATCCCCGCGCTGTAAGGGTTGATGCTGATTTTTTTTCTTAAAATTGTTTGAAGTACGGCTGAAGACGACTCTATGAATGTGATAAGCACTTGAAACGTTAGACCACCTGTTATCCTGTTGGTTACATCCATACACGTTTCAAGCTAGGAAAAAGTTTTAGAATTGAAAATATCCGTCAAAATATTTGGGTGACTTGAGCCATGAG
Source organism: Flabesymbios commensalis (assembly GCA_964017125.1). Classification (NCBI taxonomy): domain Eukaryota; kingdom Metazoa; phylum Annelida; class Polychaeta; order Terebellida; family Flabelligeridae; genus Flabesymbios; species Flabesymbios commensalis. The sequence goes on from OZ024913.1 coordinate 12,493,657, forward strand.
ATGTATCTTGGACCTGTAATCAAGAGTAAAGATTAATCACGACTATGTTCACCATCTGACTGACGTCTGTAGTCGGTACCCGCACGGAGATGGCTCATTGTAATCGTTCAAGTTATTCTTGGAGGAGGTGGCTCCTCCAAGCTATAGATCGTGGTCGGCGAAAATTTCAAGTTGTGAAGCCAAAGAAACCGACGCTAATTTCTAATATATAGACTTTGTTTTTGTTTTCGAATAATTCTACTTTCGTTATTTGTTACTACGCTTTTTGTGTGGCAGCTGCTACTGCTTGATGTCGAGACCGTACCCCATTTATTCCACACTCAACAAATATTATAATTATTTTGCTTCAATGTTGTATTAACGCTTGGAAAGTTGCACAGACGGTAGGCCAACATTAAAAAATAATCGGGTTAAGTGTAGCGTTTGCGGGAGACAAATAATGTGTTTGTTTATAAACATACCTCTGAGATAGGTTCTTCTAGAACTTAGCAACTAATTAATTATTATATCCCATAATAAAAAAAAAATTGGATGGTCGGATTGATGATTAATTGATCAGCCGACTTATTGACTGCTTGTTTGAATGATTTATACACGATTTATTCGATAAATGGCTCGATCAATAAATCCATCCTTTATTTGTTTATTTGATTTGTTGACGATTTTTTTTGTTGGTTGGTTGACTCAGCCGTATAGAATACTTCCCACACTACAAAAGAGGTTTTTTTCTGTTGGCACACCGCGGCCAACGTATCTTAAAACACACCACTACATTATTTTCTTTGTCCGATTACGACATTCCTAGCCGGGAATGGAGAGTTAATGTTCATCAAGTACAGACCAATTATCATGGTATAGGCCTATATGGTACTATAATCAGTCAGGCGTGCCCGAACTATTGATTATGAGGGATTTTCATTATGGTCGGATGTGTTTTAAGTCAGTTAAAGCCCTCGTAGATCTACATTCTTAGCTTTGAAGAAGGCTGAGGCCTTCTTCAAAGCTAAGAATGTAGAGGTCCGAGGGCTTTATCCTTTACACAATATACCATTGTTTTATATCACAAGGCAGTTCTACTACTGGTTGTTGTTATTAGATCATGTTCATTCATGACTTAAACGTTACTTATTGGAATAGCAATCAGTACAGGAATCCCAGCTAGCACAAGACATTGACATAATGTGGGATCAACGTTGGTCCATCGTCTACGACGCTGGACCAACAACATTTCAACATTGGATCAACATCTTATGGTTGCTGGGATACCACGGGTTGTTCTCTTGAGACTGTTGTAACATTTTAATACAAAGATTTGTGGTATTATTTTGTTTTTGATATCTGTATTGCTCAATATTTTGTATTTTACGAAGACGGGAATAAAATATGATGTAACTGTAACTTTCGACAAACAGTGTCTCAATTGTTTTTTTTTGTTATGTCGGATGGACCAAAGGATAAATTCGTCATGCAAACTTAGTGCTCACGTTCAAGATTTTATAAATTTTATTTTATATTTTTAAATTTTATAATAAATACTCTGACGTTTCAGGCATACATGTAATCCTCTGTCTTTGGATGACCTAAGCTTGGTGAATACGCAGCACCCCAGGGGCAGAGTGTATAAAAGTAGGCTAGTTTTCAAAAAACTTGGGCGGACGCTTTCCAGAACAGGAACGGACTCATGTAGGCGCATGGTACAAATGTGAAGTTAGGAGACAAGCTGCACGAGGGTACTGGTCAAAACGATTTTAGCTATGAGCTTAACCCCACCTCCACTCAGTTATTTATTTAATTTTATTTTTATTCTGCCGCAATTCTAAAGTAATAAAAAGTGTTCGCTGATTTTGTCAAATATCCAAGTATGATCTCTCAAAACAAAGCCCAAAACGACCTTATTGTCAGGGATTATGCAATTTTTTAGTCAATTAAATTTATTGAAAATATTATGCCAATATTCACATTAATAACTTGGAGGTTAAATGGTTCAAAAGGAAAGCTATAGTGGAGAGCCTCGTCTTTGAATCTTCTTTGAACTTGATCTCTACAGTTGTCCAAATGGAGTATCAGGTTGGAGGTGAGCCTTTGTAGCCGAAAGGTGGCGTCCTTGGCGTCAGACTGCCAGGGCTCGAATTTCAAATCCTGTGTCTGGATGACTGTTGTTCATCCCATGTATTCAGGTAGCCCCGGAATGACAATTTGAAATCATCATATGTGTCTTTGTTAGCTTTTTCCAATTCACTTGAATACCTATGTTATTGGCTTACGACCATTATAAATACTTTAATTCCTTTAGTCTTAATACGTCAGAATCTGAAGTCTACAGACGTCAGAATCTGACGTATAAAGACGGTCCTCGCACTGAAAAGGTAACCTAGCACAATTTACGTCATTTAGTAGTTAGATTTTGTTTGCAGAAAAACAGTGCATAATAGGAACACAGATAGCTGGTAGTGAGGGACAGTTTGAATGTGATACACAACACAAAACACATTTAAAAATTCTTTATATAATTTTTACACAAGTCTTCAATATTACTGGTGCACATTTGACCAAATTATGGGGTCAGCCAATCCTTATTGCCTATTGATATATCTTAAAAAATATTATTAAGGAATAGGAAAATAAACTTGTATATTGCCTGAATTTGCAGTGGTTTGAGCTCAGTTTTAGTGAATGAATAAATAGATAGCCGATAAGGTTAGTAATCAACAGTTTAAAGTAAATATGTACTATATTTTATCTTAATGACTAAGCTAATATACATTAAAAGTGCTTTAATATCACAAAGTATCAATAGAATTATCATAATTCATGATAGTAATAATTGCACCACCCAACACAAGTAGCAAAAATCATCAGTTCGGGACGTTTATACTCGTATCCCAGCATAAATAATACATTGACCCAATGTTGGGTTCATGTTTTTCCACATGATCTACCAAACAATCGCCCAACATTGTGTCAATGCATTGTGTTGTTGAGCTGGCATCCGGCAGCAAACACAAACATTTGTATAACATTTGTACAACGTCGGACCAAGGTCTCCGACGTTGTTCCAACGTTTTACAAATGTCATACAATTTTTTTGTGTTTGTTGGGATGAAGGAGATTCAAGACGGTGACTTATGACGAATGTGTAGCTTTCCACAAGAAAAACAAGTCGTTTTCATGACAGGGAGCATCTGTTCAGTAGAGTAGTCAGCGGTTTGATTTCCCGTGTTTAATTAGGCTCATTGAGGCGCATGCGAGCTCGCCACAATTCACCTGCTTTAGATTGGGATTTAAATGTGTCACTTTACAAAATTGCACATGCCACTCTTTAGCGATTTCCACTTTAACTATGATGATAAGAGAGCTAAACCCACTAGGGGATTTTTAATATAAATACTAGGTATTTTTTGCAAAGTAACTAGAACTGTAAAAGTAAAATTGGACATGACAATGACATTTTGGAAAATACTTTTGGTAATAAGAACATATATGTAAATCTGGTAATTTTCGAGTGTTTAAATTTCGGAATTTCGGATTTTAAGACTTTTCACGAAGTTTAGAATTTTCTTCTGTAGCGCTATGATAAAACTATTTTTTGCGAGATTCCTGAATTCGCGAATTTGTCCTCTTCGCAAAAATGAATTACCAAATCTACTGTATTTCGAAAAATAAATCTAAACTGCTTACTTTAACAAGTAAACATATAGGATTATCGCACTTTGGCTTCCTCTGTAACGCTCGTTTTATTACATTGACAATGTCTGAGTCCTGAAGTAAGTATTTCAAGGTCACACAACACATGCACTCACTCGGCGAAACACATGCATAGAAGTGTTTCAATTTAGTCATCTACTCATCTTTGATGCTTGTCTTTACCATTTGAGCTTCCAACTACCCTTTCATCTTTCTGGTGCGCCTCCTCAATGCGCGATCGGGCACATCGATTTTAGAGTAAATGATCATCACGATCATTTTTTCCAACAACAAGGTACGCATTCCGGCGCTGGAATTTTGCAATGAACGTTACCGAAATGTGTGTCCTAGCAGTTACTCACTTCCTTGACGGGTGCTGCACTTCATTCAGGTGTATATATCTTACCTGATAATGTTGTATTATAATGCTTTGCAAATAACAGTCATAAAGCGAGTGTTGATTGATTATACACAGATATTCGTGTGCAATGCAAAACTAAAATGTAAAGCATTTTAGTTTTACAATCACCAGCTCTGTCAGTGACATTCAACCTGTATTTAATTAAATAATTGATAAATAATATACAACAATACATATTCCCAAGTTCTATCAGATCTGGGCTGATAATGCGCGGGATGTGGACGGTGTGGCTGGACTGTCGCGTGAGATGTTGGCGCAACGTTGGGCCAATTCAGGTACACATTGGTCCAACGTTATGTTAATGTTTAATGTTTTTCGAGTGTGTGGTGATGTACAATGACGAGCTGGGGAGATCTGGGCGACTTCACACAATGATTCACCTGGAAACAAGAAAATACAATTATAAACCCTCATAACGCCTAAATATTTTTGTATAAACCATGGAAATCAAACGACGATTATTTTTCAATTTGAAATAATTATAAATCAAATCAAATCAAATTTATTACCATATTATATCCGTACAGGATTCAGGGTATATACATTATTGGTGGTACATTATTATATATAATACATTTGATGTACTCATACAGTGCTGCTATTTTTAAAACGTAAACACATAATATAGAAATGTCGCCCGCGCCAAAACCAGAGATAAAAACTACATATTATTATGAATAGTATATAGGTAAATACACTCTGGAAAGCGTAGCAACCTCAAAATTAATACAAATAGAACATGTTTACATATATATCTATTATAGAATTTACATTCTTAGCTAAAAATGCATGGGCCAGCGTCAGCTCCCGAAGCCGTCGCATGGCCGACAACACGCCATACTAATATTATAAATGTCTTAGTCAGCTCTTTCCGCTTCATTTGAATACCTATGTTATGGGTCTACGGCCATTAGAAATATGTTATTTCTGTCAGCGCGGGGACCGTCTTTATACGTTAGAATCTGACGTCTACAGACGTCAGATTCGGACGTATAAAGACGGTCTCCACGCTGAAAGGGTTAACCCTTACACCGCCGAGCGCGACTACAAATATGAGCTCGAACGTCAAGATTTGCAAATGTTTGGTCTCAAATTAAACAAATGTGAGTAATTTTCACGCTCTTGAAGTTGTGGGTCGCGGTAGCGAGACACAACTTCAAGTGCGTGAAAATTCTTTTTTTACTGCAGTTAACCCTTACACCGCCGAGCGCGACTACAAATATGAGCTCGAACGTCAAGATTTGCAAATGTTTGGTCTCAAATTAAACAAATGTGAGTAATTTTCACGCTCTTGAAGTTGTGGGTCGCGGTAGCGAGACACAACTTCAAGTGCGTGAAAATTCTTTTTTTACTGCAGCGCTCTAAGGGTTAATTTATTAAAATTCCACAGTGAGCTTTGCCATTGTGTGATTAAAATACATGCAATAGGCCGACTTCCATATGATGAATCTCAATCGTATCAATATAAAAACTGAGAACAATAATTCAAGATAGATATGATATATAACCAAGTGATTTGGATCTACATCTGTGTCTTCTATTTTCCTCTTTGGGAATTAAGAACTACAAGTATCGAAAATGGCGCCTAAATTGTCAAGTGCTGTAAATAGAACTTGTTTAACCCTTAAACTTATATGATTTAACCCCCCCCCCCCCCACACACTGAGAGCGATCCCGACCCTAAGGTCCGAAAAATGTCCATAACATTTTAATGACTGTGCGACCTCTGAGCTGAGCATGCGGGCATGAAACTGAAATGTTACTGATTCTAAAAAAACTATTTTTGACCTGATTATTCAGCGATATTTTCCGATATGACATTCCAAAGAAATATCCCACGATTTTGTGCGCGGTCAATCTGTGGCTGAAACCTGTTTCAGCAACTGGGGCTACATAGCCCGGACCTTCATGCATGGGCTACATTCATTTTGGTAAATCTGTAGCGCATGCTTTTAGTCGATTTCTCCGTCAATTATGATTCGATTTCCCCTTAGGCACAGGCAATTGTCAAGTCAAAAATTATATTGAATAATTCAAAAGTTGGACCATTTGACTTGTAATAAAATTCTAGAATTAGTTTAATGGGTTTAAAGAGGGACGTCCTAATTTCAATTTACAACATGTCAAATGATCTAAATTTTGCAATACTGTATATAATTTTACGAAATTATCAGGGATATTAGAACTCTGTTGAAAAATAATTCACTAAGAAATCAACATGCGCTACTGGTTAGTTGTGCCCTAGGGTATATAGGCCTATACATACCCGTTGTGTCTATCGTTCAGCTCTATGTTCAGGTGGGTGTTCACGGGTACGTGGATTTCCACTGTGCTCCCGTCATTTAGTATGGACTCATCCTGAAAAAAACATCCATAAACTTTTTAAAAATTCTTCAGACACGATGTGTTGAACCAATGTTGTTTTACTGTTGGGCCACCGTCGCAGACGGTCACCAAACATTTAAAACATAAATAAATACATTAAGCACCATTAAAAACATAAATCAACATACAACGACATTGCTTCCACAACACCCGCCTTGAAAACAAGATTCTCATTCAGAGTGACTTAATTATTCTTCATCCTGCTTGACACGAATAATCTCACCAATATTGGATTATTAATGGCCCACCGTCTGCGACGCTGGACCAACATTAGACCAACATTGGCTCAACGTATCGTGTCAACTGGCATAAATGTTCAAGCATGTTTTAAACAAAATGTTAAAGTAGGTTTCAGTAGATTATGATCATTATTATTTATTCGTTAAAGATTAAAATATTGCTTCCCAATTCTATTCTATATTGTTTTTCATGTTTGATTGTCAGGCAAATCCACTAATAATTTAGTGTAAAAAAATGATAAGATTAACCTGTCTCAGCAAACACTAAACGTTGGCCCAATGCTGGGTTGATGATGTCCGCGACGCTGGTCCAACATCTGCCCGACAATGAGCCAACGTGTCGTGTTTACAGGATTATTTGTATTTGTTTCTCAATCTTGCTGCAGTTGAAGTACATTTAAAATATCCTTTATATTACAAATAGGATTGGTGTGATTGATTATGGAAATGTGATCGCTAATGTTTATTACTCAATTGGATCAGATTCTGATCAAGATCAAATGCTATTTTTACTTTACATTCTGACCCAGAGGGTTTAAGCTATAAATAAAATGCATAGCCCCCATATCATGTTATTTCGGGGATTTGCGACAGAAAAGATTTAACCCAGTTACCCCCACTTCCCTACTCCTGGATTCACCCCAAGACGCCACAAACCTGTATATTATAAGCCACAGCGGTTCTGGTTTGTTGGGACGAGGACCGCTCTGGCTCAGGCGCAGCTTGCTGGCGCTCAGGCACAGCTTCTCGTGTATTGATGACGTCACGACCAGACCTCGCTGTCGGGAATCTGAGCCGGCGACCCCTGGCGGACGTCTGTGTGTTTGTAAACTGGCGCCTTCTGTTAATTCTGGGGGCCGGCAGGGGTCGCGGCGACTCCCGCCAAGCCAACATATTCAACTTCAAGAAAAAAACCAGACAAATTAGTCAGATATAAGAAAAAATAATTTACTAAATTTAAATTTAAATTAAATTTAAATATTATTTTACATAATTTACATAACATAGCATGTCTAGCTCCTTTTAGACGTCTTCAATTGTTTAGAATAAGCTATTTTTAGTGCTCACAAGATACATCATGTACACAGAAGACACAAGACGAAGACTCAATGTTGGTTTAACGTTGGTTCACCGTCTACGACACTGGACCAACGTTAAAACAACATTGATTCTACGTCCTCTGTCTGCTTGATAGTAAAAGAACTGTCTCATGCTGACCATTCAAAGAAGCCCACAATCGAAACACATAGTGTAGGAGCTAGACCATAAGATAGCTAGCATACCAGCTCACTACAGGCCAATCTTATTACATTTATTAGATATAGAAATCACGTCTTTGATTATTAACAATATTATGCTTTATATGTTTTTTGTCTTGTTACTTTTTTCAAACTTCTCTCCCAAAAAAACACGTTATTAGATATCTAGATGGTCGGCTACATGGAGTTTAGCCTACTCTACGGATCAACAACTCTGATTTGTCTTAGAATCACTCTCGGTGCTCTTTGGGCGCTAGGGTTTCCTAACTAATAAAAAAACTACATAATATCATAATCAATATGTTCGCATTCGGATATGCACACACAGGAACAGGGCGCCAAGCCATGGCCATCAATAATAGTAAGTAGACGTTGGCCCTACACTAAATATGCTAAACCAACGCGTCAATGCCAGAGATTCAAGGGTAAAATTATATTTTGTCATTATATCAGAGACAGTGATTATACTAGCCCAGAAAACACAAGACGCTTAAACAACGTCGATTTAATTCTAGTCCAGAGTCGGAGACGATGGACCAGCATTAAATCAACATTGGTTCAACGTCTCGCGTTTGCTGGGATGCTCAGTGACGAGCGCTCGTTTGATGTATTATTAATGATCACCAGTGATATATCATTTACCCAGATAATGCTGGCAGCATTAACACGTTTAAGTTGATTACGTAATGGTTGCGCTTGCCGCCTATCTCCTCTGTGGGATGTACCTGATAATATATCCTTTAATCTATGCGGATGTCGAGAGTACGCATAAAATGCACCGTATTTCGCCTGAATAGATTCTGACGGTGGCGGTTTGGACGCGGGAGCGTCATTATTAAGACGTGATAAAGACGTGACAAGTACGCTAGATCTATCTCATCTAAAACATCTAAGAGATATAGCTGAAGCGAGAGTTATTCTCAAAGGAAAGCATTAACCCTTTAACCTTTAACCCTTTCACCCTTTAAATTTTTACTCACTTGAAGGTGTGGATCGCGTCAGCGAGACACAACTTCAAGTGGGTGAAGATTTAAATTGAATAATATTCACCCACTTGAAGTTGTGTCTCGCTGACGCGATCCACAACCTCAAGTGAATGGAAATTATTCAGATTTGACAAGATGGAGGTCAGCTCTTTTCAAATCTTGCTGGTTGATATCACATTTTATCTTTAACATTTTTAAAATGTGGTACTTAATGTGCCAATAAAAATTGAAAACTCGAATATATGCGGCACCGGCGGTTAAAGGTTTAAGAAAAATATTGACGGGAATAAGGAAACTAGCAGCAATTTTGTTACTCCTACACCCCGTTTTGGGAAGTAAGCTCTTTTTAAAATGTTTTTGTAGATTAAAACATAATGAATCTTAAAGGAATAAATTGTTTTGTAGCATTGTCATAGTCACCGATTTGTTTATAACTATGAATGTGTGCGCAATTATTATATGCATTTGTGGGATATGTTGTGTAGAACATTGTGAAGATCAAAAGTTTTTGTGTGTGATACTTTAAAACAGTGCAAAAGCACGTAGTCTCTCATTATTCAACAACATATGGTAACTATAATTTGTACCAACACATTATTTAGTACAACATCTGCCTTCGAGCAAAAATAGCCATTGTTCTGATACCGATTGGCATGACTCTCAAAGAAAAACAAGTAAAACCAAGTAATTCATAAATATGCCTTCATTGCTGGCGCCTTGGGACGCCAAACGCTCAAACGTCCTCCTTGAATTTTTTTTTTACGGAACAAAACTATTATTATATCATGTGGTGTATAAATGGAACAGGGTGTTGAAAGGGTTAATAAAAAGCTGCCCCCTCAGGACTAAAGGGTCACAACTCACACGTAAAGTGACAAATACGACCTTTTGACGCCAAGTTCTGAGTTGATGTGATGTAGTTTTCATGAATTATTATTTCACCTACCTGAGGTAAATCTCCACATTTCACCAGCTCGTTGTTAAGACCGAAATACAGATGACGATATTTTCCTAAGTCATTCGGCTTATTCTGCTCCCTGTAACAGAATCAAAGTAGAGTCTCAGTAAACTCGAAACGTTGACCCAATGTTGTTCTAATGCTGGCCCAGCGTCTACGACGCTGTTCCAGCATCAAAACAACACTGGGTGAGCGTCTCATGTTTGCTGGGATATGGGAAGCCATGGATATTATTATATATTTATATCATATTGATTTATATTTCATATTCCCCACTTAGCTCACTTGAAAAGCAGAGATTGTGAAATAGTCGAACAGCATACAAGCCTACAAGAAAGCGTATGCAGCGTTAACCCTAGTCCTGCTAGGCCGAATATTAATATAATCGTTTTCAAGCAGTTATCAACGAAATGAAATGTCACGTATGACCATGCAGCATACTTAACAATGTTATTATACATGGGGTCTTGTCAAGTTGAAATCCAAAAATCCAAGAAAAACTCGGATTGGCCAGACCCCATCCATCCACCCCCTACCCATTTTATTTTGGAACATGTACAACAACAAAATTAAAACACAAAAAACACGAAAACCCATAAAATTCCCCCCCAAAAAAAAAAAAATCTGTGTTGGGGCATGACCCACCCACACACTTTTTAGATTTTTTTTAACTTGACAAAACAGCTAGCATTCATCTAGCTAGCGTGTTCATGATAAAATAACGTTTGCTTAATGTATATACCAAACGCATAATATTTTTAAGCACGTTTAAAAAATAATTCTGGGCCTCGCCCTGTGCCAGCGTATACCAGCGTGTATCACCGTCTTTGAAACTTATGCAACCTATGCCTAACGCTCCCCTAGCGTTTGTCAACGTATACCAGCATATATGAGACCCTGGTATATCAGCGTATGAACTAATTGTTCATGCGCTGCTATAGGCTACGCTAGTACTATACGTTATAGTGCGACACTGCATTTAACAGCTACTGTATTTTTTCTGCTCGAGCTTCAAAATTATTCACATAAACACCAGTGAGAAAGGTATTTACATAAATTATTTACAGAGCTGCAAAATGTAAGAAATACAGGGACTTTGACATTTTTATTTAATTGATCAGTTCAAATAATTTACCCTTTAAAGCCTCACGATGCATCAAAGCATCATTTTACATATCTGAAAACAGGGTTAACTTTCCTACAACTAAGGGTTTTAGAAAGAAAATTTTCATGAAACTGGTTTCCCAATACATGGCACTTTTCTTTAATTTTTAAACCACGGCCGCAATTCTCGACTTGTAGTGGATGAAGATGACAATGGTAAATTCAGGCTCGAAAGGGTTAAGTATGCAATATACACTTATAATAATATCTGATCTGAACAATATTTTCAGATAAACTCAGTAGTAGGCATATACATCTAGCAAAAGAGTCGAGATAAAAAAACAATAAAATATACAGTAAATGCAAAAATAATACATAATCTTACCTCAAGTTTCTGAACACCTTTGAGTGTGGCTGCAGTAACACAAGTGGCTGTATTTCATCTATCTCATCAGAATTAACACATATAAGAGAAGCTATCGATGTTTTACGTATCTCCTGGAGCTGCGCTGAAATGAAATACAAATCATTTTGCTGGTTATCTATTTAGTTTTCCACGCTTTCCAGGGTGTAATTTTTGCTGTAATATATGATTTGTGGATCATACATAACTATTTACACTACTATTTTATCTCAGGTTTTGGTGCGGGAAACAAAATGATAGACCCCCTATATTCACATATTTGCATTGTTCAAGTAGTCGTCAATTATCTGTTAATTTATCGCAATATCCAGTCTTTTACTATGGCAATGCCTTTTAATATGATTTTAATTTTATATGTGTTACCATGTGAATTATTGTGTGATTTCAGCAAATTAACCATCTTGTATATACATGTACATATATTCTTTCATTTTCATGACAAATATGTCAGTAATGACTTTCATTTATGTAAATAAATATCTATCTATTTCCTAGACAATAGTACACAATTTGCACTGTCACGCAAAGGCAAACAGCAATAGCCGCTACTATGTATAGGATACAGCCCGAGGAGCTCTACATTCTTAGCTGTGGAAAAGGCCGAGGCCGAATAACTCTCCATTCCCGGCTTAGAATGTAATGGTCGGACAGAGAAAATATGTGGTGGTGTGTTTTAATACTGATGCTGTCCATGCATATCTGTGTAGTTCAGTGCACGTGTTTTGAAACTAAAGACATCGTGATGCGCTTGCATTTATATATTTATATTTCAAGCCGTATATACCAAATCCGAAGTCAATATATATATTCCTGAATTTTGTTTAAATCTCTGTCGCTTGGACAGATCCCAACGTGAGGGCTGTATTGCTTAAAATAGGTATCACCTGTTGCTCTCTGGTCATACTTTGCATCCAAAAACACTATTTTGTTTAACGACAAATAATATGTGAGTGCGGGATCAAGTTGCATGACAGATTTATTAGTTTTAGCAATTAAGCATTGGACTGAGTGAGCAAATATTTATCATCTTCATAGTCATTTTTTGAGTTTGAAACTATCTTGATACCGTATATATTATATACGGTTATTATATACGGTCCTAGTAACACAAGGGTTGAATCACAATGGTCGTCACCATGTGAGGCCTTCCATGTGAGCACATCTTCCAAGAGACCGAAAGTTATAACTCATAAATATAGTCATTATTTATTCCAAACACTTTTCTTGACTAACAAGTTTTTGAGAAAGGTTAAAATCTTGACATCTAATACTTAACCCTTTGACTTCCAGGCCGGGGTGCATGCCAGGATCCAGATATACTAGTGTAGGAGCTCTATTTTTCGTCGACGAAAAATACATAAATGTAGTATATATTTGACGAAAATTTGTGTCATTTTATGGCTACGTTCATTGACGAATGACGACGGAATTTTCCGTCATGTATGGTAGTGAAAAGGTTAACCTATACAGGATGAGAAAGCAGTGTGGTGAGTCGTAAATTACATTGCTCTGCAAAGCCAAAAGGCAGTATCTGCTTACTTGTAAAGTGAACAGATACTGCCTTTTGGCTTTGCATGGCAGTACATGTCCCTTTTTCACAAAATTATGATCCAACAGAAAAAATTTATTGGGAAGAAAGGGCACTAGTGAAATCTGGGTGCTGATTTTGTTGCAAGGGAATTGTTTTTTCTGCACTAAAAATATATCTAAAAATTGAACATGAGGGGGGCACCCTGGATACGTTCTTCACGTGCTGTGAAGGCATTTATCTGCCAGTGACTCCGGGGGCCTGAATCGTTTTCTTGTAGTTGAAATGTTATTTTATCGGTCATTTAAAATCGTGTTATTAAACCAATCAACCAATAAACTTGTTCCAGTTCGATTCACTCCCGCGGGTATGTGACCATTGTTATTAGCGCCGATGACGTCCCACTGGCACACGACGTAGTTGCGCATTGAATCAACGTCAATGAGGTTGAATAAACATCGCAAGAACGTCATGTGCCATTATTTCAAACTAGGCTCTTGATAAAATAACCATTTGAACTTCAAATAAGGATTCGGTCGCGCGTGATCCACGCGTGATCGTCTCACCTGACGTGAATGGGTGGGGGTTGTGCTGGTTGTTCTCGTACCAGAATCTGTCTCCGTGCTTCAAACCTCGGAACTGATTGGCGATAATACAAGAGAAGACTGGCCCAAGGAGTCCCCCCGTCACGGAATACTCTGATATGCCGGCAGGGAACAAGTCGATGTCGTCCACGTGCCTGCAACCAAACAAATAACACCGTTAGTTATTCATCAGCCCTTGCGGCGCTGAAATAAGTAATTAAAATTTTCACCCACATAAGGTTGTGGGTCGCGGTAGCGACCCACAACCTTAAGTGGGTGAAAATTACTCATATAATTATTTGTTAAATTTGTGACTAAACATTTGCAACTCTTGCTGTTTAAACACTCGTTTCATACCCAATAACAGTTATTTGATCAGCTGATAAAACAAATTAAAAACGACTATAGTCGTGTTTAGCGGTGTAAGAGTTAGAATCATTGCGCTGTAGAATAGTGGCTCTACATGAGACATAACATTTAGATCTGTGATGTAAATAGTAACTGTAAATAATAGGTATACATATATACAGGCGAACAACTGTAACTAACAAAACACACCGGACTGTATGGCTGTTGCACTGCCTCGGCGTCGCGTCACTGCCATACAGTAGAACACACGCCACGCCATAACATGGACTCATGTGTGTTGGTGAATATTGCTCTACGTCGCTTTCTGCACACTCCTGGCGATACCGCGATAGAAGGAAGCTCGAAGCCGGGACTATGTCCTTCTCCTATCAAATGAATTCAAGGGTTTTTATGGTGCACATCAGAACCATATAGACAACACTGCACGCTCCATGCAACTGGAGCACTATAGGCCTTTATACACAACCTCGATGACAAATATGATGTACGTTTGACCGGCCGGTATTCAAACCCAGTACCTCTGAGTTTCGAGCCACAACCGGACCAAATGAGCCGTCGAGGCTGGTCCGAAAATCATGTAGTGTCTGGAGTTTCTATGCTTACTTTGGAGAAACCTCTTGTAAAAGCAGCATACTGGTATTTTTTCACACCGGATCTGGAGGCGGCAGGCGGTTGCATGGCTCCTGAAGCTATCCCTCGATTTGCCGCACGCCCGCGGAGCGCGTGCCGCTGGCATAGGGTGTGTTTATATTTTTTTGATCTTCGTCTCTCGCGCCCGGTATGTTTTCTGCTTTACCTCGTCTTTTGCGCTTCAGTGTGTGGGTGGTGTGCGAGATACGCATATATAGGATGTAAACAGCAGACCGTAGATAAATTGATACCCCAACAAACACGACACATTCAATCGATGTCGCAGACGGTGGGCCAACATTGAATGTCTTGTGTATGCTGGCACGACCGTACTAATGCAACGTGCAACATCTCAGCACTTCAAAAGTAATCATTTACTGCTGTTTGTCTGTTTGCTCGTTTGTTTTGGCATCGCAAGGGAAGCAGTTACAGCGATAAGTAACAGGTAAAGTAAACAATTACAGCTTGACTTTGCACGTTAGTCAGCAGTATCTGCTCACTTTAAAAGTAACCAGTTACTATATACTGTTTGTCTTTGTACTATTGTGCGTGTCTTTAATCATGTTAATTGATCATCGCTACATCAGATTGATGCAAGACAAACACGTTTGTATACTGCTCCGCAACGCCAGAAAGCAGATATTATTGACTTTTGGCTTTGCACTTGTATATAGTCATTGAGTGCTCCCGGTGCTGTAAGAGGATCAAAAGGAGCGATATTGAGTTGTTTTGGACATTCAATAAATTACTTGCGGCCCGGTAGGTCAAGCTGATCAATTGTATATTGAATGAAAAAAATGAGGTGTCTTGCCAAAACAGCAGCATCAATTCAGTAGCGGCAGCGACGTTCCTATTCGGGAGAAAAGTACAAAGTGAACAGGTGGGGTCTAAATTTCAATGTTATTCGCTGAGTGTTATATGCATTATACTATTACACTATATATATTTTTAGTAAATTTGGACCAGCAAGGCCAGCCGTCCCAGCAAACGCGAAACATTGCAATGGCATCACTCTAAACAATGTAGGTTCCTCAGAAGGAACCCCTGAGTACTATTACCATGCAACCCTTGGAGAACCCTTGCAGTGTTCTCCAGGGGTTGCATAGTAGTAAATAAATGAAATGAATCGGGCTTTAGGCCGCCTTTGTGCACATATAGGCTAAACTGGGCCAGGAAAACCTCCTGAGGATGGTGAGATGATTGAGATGACACTGTCCTCCAGACACAGGATTCGAAATTCGAGCCCTGGCGGTCTGAGGCCGAGCACGCTACCTCTCGGTCACGGAGGCTCCCCACAATACTGACTTTGCAAAGTAGTAGTACTGAAGGGAACCTATATTGCTTAGAGTACAAGTTGGGCCAGCGTTGTAGACGCTGGCCCAACTACGACGCTGGCTCAAGTTTGATCTGACATTGTGTCAATGTCGCGTGTTCAATGCGCTACCACTTACTTGTACAGTCTCTGGAACCTTCTGATCACTGCAGGCGGCAGCTCACCCCTCAGGTCACGAAACGTGGTTGCTTTTTGCAGACCGCACCATTCACGGTAGAAGTTATAACCTGGAAGAAAAATATCAGCAAGCGTTTTGAAAATGGATACAGAAACATAAATCAATATAATATAGATATATAGTAACATTCATGGCTTCCCATATGCCACTAGGCACAAGACGTTGTATTAATGTTATTTTAATCTTGGGCCAGCGTCGTAGACGGTGGGCCAGCAAGCTTGGTCAACGCCTCGTGTATTCGTGGGAAGAACGCCGCCTACATCAGTAGCGAGGGACCGTTCAGTTTTCGGGCTCAAAATAGCGGACAGAATTGAAAACAATATTAATTAATTTGTACATAGAACATTTCCGAAATAATAAAAAAAACAGTCAGAAACATTTTTTATCCGACTATTTTCTATGGCAAAATATCCAGAATGTCGCATATATATACGTCATGGGTACTTAAAGGGATTCCGTGCAAGTGATGACAGTAATTTTGGTATTTAGTTTTGCAATGAATTAGTTTATCTTCAACATTTCTAAAATTCCAGACAAAACTCAAACAAACTTTTTGTATACGTAAGGGATGGTTGAATGTTAGCACAGTACTGGGCCACATGTTGATCAGTTTTTATGCCCAGCGTTGGGCAGTCAATCGGTGCTGCAGGGGAATCCCCCACTTTCGCATGCCAATTACGTCGATGGCGTTGAAGTAACCTGAACCCCACGGTCTCAGATGGTGAGTATTCGTGGTAAAACGTGTAGTATTATGCACACAGTTTTGTTTACATGGCAATATACGATTTGGAAATAAAATTAGTTTAGTCTTTTCCAGTGCTTTTGAATCAGTAAGCTATATAACTTCATATAAATTTATTTTTCAAAATTGTCATGTGAACATAATTTTATGCAGTCCCTTTAAAGGGTTAAGAAAATAATAGGGATACTTGAACCAATCTGTGACCTCAACTCTAGTGCCGCTGGACCCGTGTAATACGTTTACAAGTTTATACCTAATAAAATGTCACTGAAGATTGTAAAAGAGCCTGGTAAGTAGGCCTAGTAGATGTTCAATTAATTTCATAATCCAGTCAGGGAGTTTCATCACAAATGGAAATATTTTTCGTCATTTGAAGCTGGAAATTGCGTAACGCAATTCCAGCTTCAAATGACGAAAACACAAAGAACCCTTTAGGGTTAAAACCGACCAGGTATCCCTAAATGTAGGCTAAACAGGGCCGGAGCGCCGCACTCACCAGGTATGCCGTGTTCTCGCGCCCGCTGCATGTTGAGAGAGGCCAGGTCCTCGCCAGGCTCCAGCGGGGGGTGCTCTGAAAACAGGTGCTTGGTCACCTGCTTAGTGATGAAGGAATCTCTGGTTTGGGCGTTCATGCCACACATGCCGCGAACCATGGAATCGAACCCGCGATTCGGCGGCTCGTATATCACAGTCGGGTCCCTGAACATCTGAACATCATGCAAAATTGTACATTCAGAAATGGGGCGATAATAGCTTGTGTATTATCAAATTAATAATTATTTCGAAGCATCTCAGCTCGGGCTCAGTAACAAATACTGTTAGTATCTATAGTAACTATTGTATAGGTAAATTGTAAACAACTATTTCTGATCTAGTTGTCATATCAACAACATATTGGTTGCTTGATTGCTTGATTGATTGATTGATCGATTAATTTATTGGTTGATTGAATAAATGAATGAATGAATAAATGAGTCATGAATGAATGAATGAATGAATGAATGAATCAAGGCAATCAATCAATCAATCACTCAATCAATCACTCAATCACTCAATCAATCACTCAATCACTCAATCACTCAATCAATCAATCAATCAATCAATCAATCAATCAATCAATCAATCAATCAATCAATCAATCAATCAATCAATCAATCAATCAATCAATCAATCAATCAATCAATCAATCAATCAATCAATCAATCAATCAATCAATCAATCAATCAATCAATCAATCAATCAATCGATCGATCGATCGATCGATCGATCGATCGATCGATCGATCGATCGATCGATCGATCGATCGATCGATCAATCAATCAATCAATCAATCAATCAATCAATCAATCAATCAATCAATCAATCAATCAATCAATCACTCAATCAATCAATCAATCAATCAATCAATCAATCAATCAATCAATCAATCAATCAATCAATCAATCAATCAATCAATCAATCAACCAATGTTTCCCAGGTGGACGTTGACAAAACATTATACCAAAATCAGGACAAATTACATCGCTTGTGACAGGATATTGCCAGGGAGTTCTAACGGTACAGCGACAACTGCTATATCACTCGAAGGCAGTATCATCTTAACGTGCTATATCACCCGAGGGCAGCATGATCTTACCGTGCTTAGAAGTCTTTGATCTTGTACGTCATAAGCACGGTCCATCATGTCAATGTGACCCTGTATTAAGCTGTGGCCAAATCTGAAGGCCGCCGTGGCAAAGCTGTTGGTAATGGCCGCATTCTTTCTCGAGTCATAGCCTGCAACAAATATCAGAGAACAAATCAGGTCAAGGGCATGAAGAAGTGCAACGTCAAAGAAGATAGCGTCCGCTTGGAGCTAAGGCGTCTTTCGTGTCACGCATTCCAGTAACAAATACTCAAACGCAAACACGAGACGTTGACCCGATGCCAGCTCAATGTTGCGCCGACGTCGTAGACTTGTGGATTAAAGGCGATCAGTAATAAAAGAAACATGGGTAATTGTAAGTATTTATTATTGGTAGCGAGTATATTTATATCGACAACGGAATTAAAGCGAAAACGTGCAGTCATATCAGCCGAATTGCAGGCAAAAAAAGTAAAGATAGTTTTCTGCATGTTTCAAAACCAAAATTTGCTAAAAGTAGAAACACCATGACGTACATGTACATGCCTATTATTCTGTCATGTAAAGCCAAAAGGCAGTATCTACTTACTTGTAAAGTAAGCAGATACTGCTTTTTGGCTTTGTCTGACAGTATTGTAGATGTTATTTATACGACAGGATCCTTTACTATAAGGTCACAATTTGGCCTTCATTTGCTAAGCGGCCTTGCGGTAATAATTAAATTAATTGTGCGGAAAGGAGTTGATTATCAAAGGGGCATCAGGATCAAAGTGACATTCTCGGAGTAATGATGATGCACATCCAGCACACTGATAGGGGATGGTGCTATGTTGCGTCCCAATAATATTTGTAATAACGTTTCAATTTGTAATAAATCATTACGAATTCGAACGCATTTGCAATGCAATTGCGTCATAATTTGTAATAAAGTATTACAAATTGGAACGCAATTGCGTACCAATTTGTAATAATTTATTACAAACCGGGACGCAATCGCGTTACATAAGCGTTCCAATTTGTAATAATTTATTAAAAATTGGAACGTTATTACAAATTAGGACGCAACACTGCTGCCGTACAAATGTAAAAGGCAGTAACTGTTTACTATTAAAAAAAGCAGGTGCTGCCTTTTGGTTTTGCAGAGCAGTGTCTGGGCTTATCCAGCAAACATGAGGCAATCACCCAATGCTGTTTCAATGTCTTCGACGGCGGACCAACATTGAAACAGCATTGGGTAAATGCATCCAAACTGTATATATATTCACCGTTCCAGTGTCCACTGGTCCCCACCGTCAGCCCGTACTGCTGCATGACTACGGGCCCCAGTACAGAGGGCAGAAACTCCCTGTAGGAGACGTGCTGCCAAACAGCAGTCATCAATCTGAATCAAAAAAACAGAATCATGTGAGTAGGCCTTCACGTATTAAACCTTAAAAAGCTGAAATATTTTTATTATAAGCAAGAGAACAAACTGGCTAATTTTCAATTTGAAAGCATCATAAATGACTTAGTTAGCTTTTCCCGCTTAATTTGAATATCTATGTTATGTGTCTACGGCCATTATGAATATTTCACTATTTCACTGCGGGGATCGACTTTAGACGTCAGAATCTGACATCTATTGATGTCAGATTCTGATGCCTCAAAACGATCCCCGCAGTGAAAGGGTAATATCAGGAAATATGGAAATAAATAAATATTTCTGTCGGTAGCGTTTTTGTGATGTGTACCTATAGGGAGCGTTCACAGTGTCTTCTGTATGTGTGTTCTACAGTAAAATAGTCATCTGGGTTGGTGTTAGATTTGTTATAGGAATAAATATTGTAAATGACTAAACGTGTAATTGATTCAATTATCAGTGATTATGGTGGAAATCTTGAGAATCTTGAGATAAAATCGTCGCACATAATAACTATTTTTCATTGATAGCAATAACATAGATAGCGTACTTCGCAGCAACACGTAGAATGACTATACATATATGCCTATTGGGTTTAAGCCATCATTGTGCACATATAAGCTAAACTGGGCCGGAAGAATATACTATTAAAGGATGGTGAGATGAATGAGACCCTCCAGACACAGGATTAGAAACCCGAGTCCGGAGCTCGCAAGTCATTGCAAAAAAATGCGTTTGAATATGAAGCTAAAATAATGGAAAATGCGGGTTAAATCCAAATTATAGTAGTCACCTGCGAGTTTCCTGAAACAGTTTTTCTCCTCCCCAGTGCGGGTTTACATTGTGTAACTGTTCTTCCATCCGATTGTGCTCTCTAGCCAGCAAAGTGTGCATTGAAGTTAAACCGGCAAATTCGTTCACTCTGCCATCACCTGAAACACACAGAGGAAATATTGCCCCTTGGAATCGAAGGGTCCTATCTGCCACTTTACAAAGTGGCAGATACGACCCTTTGCTACCAAGACGATATTTTTTAAATGTATTTAAATCTGTACATAGTCAACAGATTTTCTAATTAAATGGGATATTACAACTAAAAGTGTTTCAATCCCACTTTTCTTCTCTTTTCGCCACATTGGTGATTAAACGGTGCTAATCAAAGTTGCGACCAGCAAGGTGTTTGAACATTTTCTTGCCGCTTCATAAAATTATGTTAATAATGATGAGCTATGTGTCTCATCGGTTGAATTGGCAAACCATTAGTTTTAAAATTTAGCAAATTTATCAAAATATAAAAAGGTTAACCTACTTTAGACGCAGGTTTTTATTCATATTTTAATCCAAAGTGTTTTTTTATTACTGTATTACTTTATATATGAAAAGCATGATGGATGCATTATGCAATTTTGTGATAAATTGATTCCGCTTGGATTCGTATCTACTTGATATATAACAGTCGCAAACTAGTCTATGATACATTATTAACCCTTTAAGTGCTAAATCAAATAATTTAATTTTCCACCCACTTGAAGCTGTGTCTCGCTACCGCGAACCACAACTTCGAGTGGGTGAAAATTACTCATATCAGTTTATTTTGGAACCAAACATTTGTAAATCTTGATGTTTAAACGCTCATTTCATTCATAATAGCTTCAATTAACCTCTTAATAAAACAGATAAAACTCGACTATGGCCGTGCTTAGCGGTATCATCTTCCCCCGCAAGGCCCGCTACTCCCGACGTCGCACGTCGAGAGTAGCGGGCTTGCGGGGGAAGATGGGTGGTATAGGGGTTATTTTACCTGCTTTAAAACATCTGTGCGTTGCGTTCGTGTTTCTGCAATCTTCAAATGCCGGATCCTTCGGCAACAGTGGCTTGTATCTGAATCCTTCTGGGTGCACTGTCATGCGCAACTTGCCTCTACCTTGTTAAAAATATACATAAGGCCCTTTGACAAAAATCAGCGAAGTTGAATGTTAGATGTTAGATGTTATATGTTGGGTGTTATAAGCGTCCATGCTCTATATTCATAAGCACAGTGATGATGGTAGGCACAAGCAGAAATGTATACTACGCAAGCGGCGATGACAAAATGGCGACATTTGCCAAGCATACACCTAGCGTATCATTGTCAATTGAAATATAATTCTATAAACAATGCTTGCAGTGTTTCTACTAGAGACTTCTGTTGGGATATTGGCTTCCTATTCGGAAATCGACGTTTAATATTCACTCACGGGAATATAACACCATCATTGCATCAAATAAATCAGTCCGGGAAGTTATAGTTTATAGGTCACAACATGGTGCATGTTTTAACTGCCTCATTATTTAATTGGAATTTTCAACCGCTTGAAGTTGTGTCTCGCTGACGCGATCCACACCTTCAAGTGAGTGAAAATTATTGACAAAATGGAGGTCAACGATTTTAAAATCTTGTTGATTGAAGTCACGTGTTATCTTTAACATGTTCAAAACCTGGTATTAATGTGCTAATAAAAACTAGGGGGAAACATAATCGTGACCGGCGGTGTCTTTTGCATGCCGCTCTGATAACACTTATATCATTTATGAAATATCAATATTAAATTTGAATTAATAGCCAAATGAATATATCTATAGATAAGAGTATCCAGTCTTTGACGCTGGTCCAGCATTGTACAAATGTTATCGATGGTCTAAAACAATAGTGGGTCAAGTCGACTTGACAGCGAAATTGTGTTTATCTTTTTGCTTAGAACTACAGATTCTAATTGCACTTATCAGCATGTAGACTTGGAATTATACTGTTGAAACACACAGCGACTGGAATTTGACAGTAGATCAAGTTAAGTTATCAGAGTATTTTTTACCTTCCAAAACGATTTAGAGAAGCAAAATCGAGATCAACAAGACACCAAGTTGACTTAGCTCATTGTTATTCCAGGAACACAGAATATGCAGAGATTGTTCACAGATTAACAATGAACTAAGTCCAGGCATTTACGCTGTGTTGTCTTCAAAAGTCTCAGAATAAGAATGCGCTAAGTGCACTTGCACCGTTTTTGTCCCTCCCAGAAACAAGAGCCCATAAGCATATAGCACCAGAATAACAATGTGTCAAGTCGAATTGGTCCTGTGTTGGACAGCTATTATGCTGTTATGTGCTCCTTTTCACGAGAATAACAATGTGCTAAGTCGACTTGGTCTGTTGTTTTAATCTGAATTTGGAATAAATTCAAACTTCAGACATATTATAGGTGACTTAGCTGGTTATTATTCTAAAGGCCAAAAATGTCACTTAGCACACGATTGTTTTAACCCATCGTTATAACAATATTTTGTGTCTGGTGGAATCGCGACATTAATTGCATCCGAGGTGGTCACATTGTACGGAAATCAACAGTTACTTAAAACGAAAAATTATACGTTGCCTTGATGTGCGCACAAAAAGCCCCCAAAATCGTTTGTATGGCGTTCGTATACTGTTCATTGTGAGCAAGGAGAATAGAATCAGTGATTCTATTTTCCTTGTTGTGAGTGAGGGTTTACATCCATCAGATCTGGATAACACCAAGGCCGAGTTAAGCTTCATCACCATGGATCTTGTGGTGTTTGTTTTTCTGCGTCGCGATCGCAATCGGGACGCGATCGGTCTAATCCCAACCAGTCTGCCTTGGGCAATGCTTGACACATATCCCGTGCGACATATCTTCACGTACTCTGTCGCTTCGCGCAGTGCCGAATTGTCAAAAATATTTTTGTGTTGATGAGAATAGCGATAAAGTATAGCTATCCAAATGTAATTTGCATATTTTTGCAAGTTTGTTTAATAATGATAGAAAAACTAAAAACGAACTTCACTACTTTTATGCTTTTAACATTTTTAAGTTAACAAAAAATGTTGCAGCCGGAATTAATTAGATAGTTCATAACGATTTGGACCAGACCATAGACATTAGCAATTTGTTCTCAATTAGAATTACATTATGACATTTTCTGAAAAAAGAGCGATGCTACTGATTTTGTACAGATTGGTCACATTACATTTTCATAGTAACATCCTCATTATGAAAAAAGTGAGAAGCATCACATCGCACCTGTTCCAACTTAGCCACGTTTTTTACATGATAAATGCATACAGTAGAGGACTAGCCTACATAAATCAATAATTATCCTGACACGACACAAGTATTACATCAAATGGACAGTTGAAGTCAAAAGAGCTTTGATCGTTTGTATCAATGAGTAAACGTTTTTACACTAGTAGTTTTGACTAGTAGTAGTTTTTACACTAGTATCGCTTGTGGAAGATTTACAACCAGGCATGACGTGGACTGCAATTACTTATTATTAGTTTGGACGAATGACTTCGTCCAAACTATTGCTGTTGCTATTTTGAGTTTTGGCCAATATTTTGCCATCCCATTTCTCCCAAAGTCTTTACCCGAGCAAATTGAAATTTGACCTCGATAATTCTAGGCTACCCGAATAGGTTGCTATGATTTTTCTAAGCGATCGAACCAATAGCGTGCAAGTACTGCGGGGTTAAAGCTCGAAAAAATCCCATAGACTTAACATTAGCAAATTACCCGGATTAAAAACTGCAATATCCCGAAAACCCGAGGGTTAAACTACCATTCATAAGCCACTTTCCAAACATAATCCAAAAGGGCCGACGAAATCTAAAATGGCGACAAAATTCAAAATGACCGACAAGAAATAAAAAGTGGCCGATGTGGAATTTATTTTGCTAAAATTCAGTCAAATCAGATAAAAAAAAACATTATCGCCCAGCCAGGTTCTCTATTCCACTGTCCAAACTCACTTCATGTTGCTTCAGCAACAGGCAATCTAGTTTATTTTGTTAATAAATTCGAAAAGTTACTCAAATTACAAAATCAATCAAATTATCTATCTCCTTATCTATCTCCTATATTGCTGTCTGAGATACAGATTTATAATAAGTGAAAAGTATAGCTACAATGAGTGGAAAGATCTAGATAAGAACAATATAAAATAACCAAATATGGTACAGCGTCCGTTCATTAGCATTTTGATGAGAATCTCGGTATTTTTATAAATTTCTATAGGTCCATATTATATACTTGTATATATACTTAAGACATTAGGTCTCTCACGGGGGATGAATGGTGTAACCCTGCCTATTGTTACTCTGGGGACTATCAGACCCGAGGATAGCAGAGCTGCGCGAAATGCCACAGAGTTTCAGCATTAAATTGCACAGCGGGACCCAAGTCTCTGGCCGTCTGGGCATGTCGGGGGGTAGATCACCTAGACATGCGAAGGAAAACGAAAGAAAACACTCTCAATAACCTACCATGCCCTATCACCCCCACCCTCTCATCTTTCATCTCATCAATTGACTACAACGTTTTTATTGTATTACTATGTCAGTTAAATGCCATTTATGCCGAAAAATGACGTAAAGCGATGATTTACTACTAATACTATGTATACTTAAATATGATTCTGGAAAGAAAAATAGATATCTTGACCCCCAAAACATATGCTTAGACACACAAAAGCACACTTTCGATTTATTTAGCTCAGAAGGTATACATTTGTAAAAATTAGGAGGTCATCTTATCCGAATCTTGAATTAAAAAAACAAGCTATTTAGAAGTCTGCACCCACCGGATTTGGCTACAAACATATAAGCTAAGAAAATAAAATGAAAATAAAATGAATTATTTAAGTGCTTTGCAAGGTTTTCTAAAAAAATGATGTTCTGTCCCTGGATTTTATCTCATTTTTTCATGTGATTGCCTGTGTAATTTTAATTGGTCTGGGCCTGTAGTTCTACAAAATTATTGGCTGTCAGCCATTTCAGGATTACATTCTCATCAGGTTCGTTATTCACAAAACGACATACCCAGATCTTTGGCTGAGATGGCCATCTCGACTAATCACATGCCACAGATCTGAGTGGGAACACCCGGTGATTGTATACGTTCTTCAGCAGGGGTTCTATGCAAGAGGTTTAGGACGAAAATTGTCTTGGAACTGTTTTAATAATATCTTGTTTTCATTTTCCAACCACTTCAAGTCATCTTCATCCACTACACTACGAGAATTACGACAGCAATTCGCGGCTTATAGTGGATGAAGCTGACAATGGTAAATTCAGGATTGAAAGGGTTAATTAATACATACGTGGTTCCCTGTTGTCCCGGATCGCCTCGGACTCGGCCTGCGTGCTGCCGTAAATTAGAGAGGCGTCCAAATAGGATGTGATCTGGTTCAGTTGTTCCCTGGGACCTAAAAACAACTCAATTTAATACCTGGGACCTAAAAACACCATTTAACTTTTGTGCCGCTGATTCGTTTGTTTCGTTTTTTCATTCATTTAAATGCGTTAGCAATTCCATCTACAAATTACGAAAAAAATATACCTATTTATGAAAATAGAATACTGTATAGACACATCAAATGAGTTATTGTACGAATTGTTTGTGTGTATTTTTCATTCATTTGAAGTTGAATTGCTGACGCAAATTCCAGTTTCAAATAGATAAAAAATAATAATATTGATGAGAAATAGACATCTCTCAAATTGAATTATTTGAATAACTAAGCATCTATCACAAACTATTTTTATCAAATTCAGTGGCATTTTATTTGGTTTGAAACTAGCTTCAGCCCGTGTATATACGGTAACAGCATGATGAGGGTTAATCGCAAACGATTTTATCAATTTAGTGATATTTTATTTGGTCTGAAACATACTTGAATCCCATATATTATGCGCGTCTAGGAGTACGCACATAGAATATCAGCCTAAATATCTCAGTTCTTGGCCAGCGTATACGTTAGTTTGACAACACGAACTTGACACAAATATGAAGAGGAGACATGCGATGCAACGCGTGTCACCTCTCCTTGTTCTGTCATTTTCATATATACATGTATAAAGGACCTGTTATCTTATTGGCTGTTTTTTCTTAAAGCTTCTGTCAAAGCGTTTCTATATATTGTATTACTATGCATTTTCACAGCCAAATGTTTCTTTGATATTTCATAATTAAGCAACTAGTGCAATAGGGGCCTACATTGTGATTGGTTTACCATTTGAATACAGTTATTTTTTGTAATCGTTTGATGATGGCTAGCTCTGGCTACAGCGTCAGCTCTATGGTGATCTTTTCAAGTTGGATACAAATATTTTCCAGCGAAAATAAGCCTCCTGTCGAACGTTGGCTCATTACCGCACCAACGCTTCCAGCGTTGGTCCGGTAATGAGCCAATGCTCGGTGAATGTCTGTCGAACGGACTCCTATGAAACTCACCCAGGCTGCAGGATGGGTTGGGAACCTCTTGCGAACGTACGAACATCAGGCACGGTGCTCGACCAAAATCCGTGTCGTTATTAGGATGGTAGATAGGGAAGCACGCCTGGTTCTCCAATCCTGACGTCTGACAGCCATCCACGCCACATTCCACGTCCTGTAAATCCTTAAGGTTACCTGGACAATATAATGAGGATAGTTGTTCACATAATTATAAATGTTTATTGCGTTATTTGCGTAATAAGAAATGTAAAGCGTTGAGTGGATGTAAATCAGCCATGGATGAATCGATCGATCGACTGACCTACAGACCGACCAGCTGACCAAGTGACCTACCGACATACTGACCTACAGACCGACGTCTTTACTTACTGACATACTGACTGACCGACCAACTGCCCAACTAACATAAAAACAGACTGACTTAGAGACCGACGTCTTTACCTACTGACATACTGACTGACCGACCAGCTAACCTACAAGCAGACTGACTTACAGACCGACCGCTTTCCTTACTGACATACTAATTGACCGACCTACTGACCAACTAACCTACAGAGAAACTGACCTACAGACTGACCGCTTTAATTACTGATATAATGACTGACCGTCCAACTGACCTACCGACAGACTGACCTACACAACAACCACTTTGATTACTTTACTGGCATCTCGACCGATTGATCTACTTCTGGCATACAGACCGACTGACCGTCCAATCCATCTACCGACTGATCGCCATACCAACCGACCGACCAATCGACCGAACGACCGACCGCCCGATCGACCGACCGAACAAACAAACGAACGAGCGGCCGACCGACCGAACGAAGGAATACCCTCTCAACAACCCACCATGCCCCGTCACCATGCCCCAATGACATATCACAAAACCACATACAGTGAGGATGAAATAGTCACATCTGTAAAACATATATTAGAAATGCTATCTCGTAAAGGTAAGCAACAGTAAGTGCAGTTACTGCTGCTTGCCTACTGCTGTACATTGACTTATCAGTGAGTGTCACAGTACGTCACTGATGAAACGAGTGAACTACTGCTGTACCTCGACAGAACCGTGTCACAAACTTGTCAGTTCCCAGCAAACACAAAACATTGGTATAGCATTTATACAATGCTGGACCAGCGTCTAAGTCGTTGGGCCGACGTTGTATAAATGTTATACAAATGTTTGCTTGCTGGGTTATGATTAATAAAACGCAGCGTGGCCAGCTAGAAGCTAAACATCTTCATTAGTGACAGCTGCAGAACACTAATATGCACAGTGACACCATCAATATCATGGTCCTTTTACTTGCTGACGTGGTTGTTATTTTAGATGTAACTCCTGACTGCTATTGGTGTTGTCATTTCAAAGTAGAATTTGCAAAATTTTCAATTTTTTAATTATTCGGATATGACCATTTCGATTTTAGAAATTAATTTTATGTTAATTAAACCTCCTGCATAGTGTAATCTATGCTACTCATCATTATCTATATGGATACATGCAATTAGATATATATATATATATATTGTTGTAAAAAATACGGCATTATACATGTACCACCCCTACCCCCTTACGAGTCGCGAGAAAATGATTCTGCTATTCCACCATTACATTGGAATAAATTAAAAATGGCATGTTTTCGTTTTGGCTCTGTTATTTCTTTTTGGGTGTTTGCATTAATGAAGGCAACATTCCGTTAGATTAACACTTTTAGAAACATCCGTTGGCAACGACGTAATCAGGTTTCGAAAAAGAAAAATTATAAAAAAAATGTCTTTCATTACATTTTTGTCTTTTAGATCCCCCTATTTTTTAATGTTGTCGCCATTTTTGAGAGGAAATTGTTATAGAGTTAACGATTTGATTATTTCCTCCTAAAAATAATTTATAATTAACTAGCCGTAATCTATGACAGAACGTTCTTAACGCGTATTAGGATATTGTATCACATTGTCAAAGACATTCTTAGTTTAATTACAATGTCATCGGAAAACCACAGGTTAACGGCGCTTTCCCAACAGGTCTCATTTCAAAACACGAAGGGTCAACACCTCTATACTCGGCCAATTGACAAGTTTTACATCTGACATCGTGAACATCGCCAAAATACACATGTATTATTCATGGGATGTTCGTTGTTGGTGTAGTGACAGGAAGGAAGGGATTTTCCTCAGTGTTGATCCTTTAAAAAAAAATTAACAGGGGACCCTTCATCTACACCCTCAGCGGCTTGGTCGAAGCTATTATAAATATTGGGATTGTTGTTAATAATTGTATGAATATTCCGAAATACACACTTATCGGGTACATATCTCTTTCAAATGGAGGGTGGAGAAAGTTAATATAGATTTACGATGATATAAGCCTATATAACACTATTTAAAATTTTGAAACTTTTCAAGTTCAAGGCACTTTGGTATGGGCCTTTAATTAGTGAGTGAGTAAGGAGTCTTTGACAAATTACCCTAGTTTGGGAATCCAAACTTTTTTCAGCTTGAATGTAAGCACCATATGTTATCGAAACTGTTCATTCAATAACAGTTGATAATTCTGCAAAAGACAATTAAAAATATATGTTTGTGTTCTAAGTGAGCAGTTATCCGCCAAATTATTCAATTTGAATTTTAACCCACTTGAAGTTGTGTCTCGCTGACGCGATACACAACTTCAAGTGAGTGAAAATTATTCAGATTTGACAAAATGGAGGTCAACTCTTTTCAAATCTTTCTGGTTGATGTCATATTGTATCTTTAACATATTAA
The DNA here is from genome assembly GCA_964017125.1 of Flabesymbios commensalis. Lineage (NCBI taxonomy): Eukaryota > Metazoa > Annelida > Polychaeta > Terebellida > Flabelligeridae > Flabesymbios > Flabesymbios commensalis. The sequence continues at coordinate 12,523,565 of OZ024913.1, forward strand.
AAATGTGGTACTTAATGTGCTAAATGGAAACCGGAATATGTGCGGCACCGGCGGATAAAGGGTTAATATCATACGGTGAAAAACATTCAAAATGATTTGGTTCCAAAAGTGTAAATCTGATTTTTCACTCACGCAGATCTCCCAGTGGCTGCATGGAGAGTTTGCTGATGGCCGTTCTTGACATGTCGTGGTCCAGGAACTGTCCCCACTGCATTAGCATGCTGGTATGTACATGGTGGGGGATGTCAATGTCCCAGTGAATGGTGGAGCTCACCAGCCTGGCTGAGGGCATCTGACCGTGCCGTGACACCCGCGGAGCTTCTATGGCTGAAAAACAAACAGGGGACTGAAAATGTGTTTTCGCTAAATAACGGAAACGAACGCACACCCTCCTTAACAAAATTTTCAATAAAAAAATTAATTAATGCCATTTTTTTATTTGCTAAACTGCGACCAAAATCTTTTCATTTCACGTCTAGGCAGGTGATTGAAGTGCCTACATAAAAAATTGGGAAGATACTAGATAGCGGTTCTTGAGATATCGCATTCCTAAGTCCTTGCCACAGATATGCTACCCTCATAATTATTAGAAAAGGCAATGTTAAAACCCCCCAGATCCTTCAGGCGATGGTTGGATGAAATTACATCACCGACCCCAACCAACACGAGACGTTGACCTATTGTTGGCCGACCGTCATCGACGTCGGCCCAACATCAAAACAATATCTTGTGCTTGCTGGGACATCACCGTACTCAACACATCATCTCAAGTCATTTCTATAATCGGCAGAATGAATCCAGCGTCGTGCCTAAAAATATTTTGATCGGACCAAGAAAGTAGGCCTACTAGATCGTCTTTGTCGTTGCAAGAAGATTCTAATCGGGGTTACACACGGCCACTCACCGTCGGCGTAGTCTGGCGGCAGGTAGCGGGCCAGCGGCGTGTGGGTCGCCCCCCACAGGGGGTTGTCCAGGTTGTTGCAGCGTCCGTCGTACGTCCTGTAGATGGCGTTGGGGTCACACCTCACGTCGCTGGGGTAGGGACAGAAGGTGGCGGTGGGCTGCGGGAACTCCCGGGCGTCTGCGGTCATCACCTTCATGTTGGGTCTCAGCGGCGACGGCATACAGTCCATCACCTCCTGAATCTGAGGGTTCGTCAGCTGCAGCCTGGAGCAGACAGCAGACTTTGTAGATTTTGCCGCTTTGCGTCAATAGTCGCACCTGTACAGGTGCGACTATTGACGCAAAGCGGCAAAACAGATACAGCTATTGATGCAATGTATAAATGTGTGGCATCGAGGTGAAACGATTGGTTTGACCGTTTTATATATATCATATATTGATTTTATATATATATTACTCTGACAAGTAAGTCAGCAATGACTTGAAATTGTGTCAATAAAACATTTATATATCTATCTTTATTAATTCTATTACAAAATTTAAGATTAATCTTAATGGAATTTAGAGAACGTAAAGATATGACTGATGTTAACAGATTCTTAGTGAGACGGGCCATTAGCTCCTAAGATAGCATTGCTTGCATGTCGTCAACTGCAGATTAAAGGGCCACATCTTCCACTTGTGAAAGTGGCATATACGATCCTAGAAAACCCACGTGAAGGTTTTTGTGCAGCATGTGTATAATGCTTAGACATGTCAGTTTTTTATACCACCTGTATAAGAATCAGAGCAAATAAAAGAGTAAAAGTGAAAGTAAAAGAGCAACATGGCACTCATCATATTATAAACCAGCAAAACTGCTCTCACTGAGGGTCCACCACTCTAATGAGTGGCGAATAGGACCGTCAAACTGCGAGGTCACGGAATCGAAACTTACGTGGTCTTTCAAGTACGCCGGTTGCAAACCCGAGGTTGATAATTTTTTAGAAACTTCCCAGCAGACACAAGACGTTAAACCAACATTGATTCAACGTTTTGTGTCAGCTGGGTTGGCTGAAAGATTTTTGACGAGAATCATAGATTACAAAAATAAATATTCATCCCTATAAGGGCCATAAATTCACTATTTTACCTGTGCTTGAGAAGTTTCAGTGTCTTTTCTTGCAGAAAAGCTGCATATGACATCTGCTTTCCGTGCGTCGTGCTCCCTAAAAACTGCTGAACAAATCGGAATGCCTTGTGAGGCCTCTCAGTCCGCCCTGCAAACAAAGAGCACTATAATGATTTGCCTGTGGATGCTCAGATACAATTACCTATCATAAAGTTTTTCAACTGTATGTATACAAATAAAAATAATGTAATGTCTTTATGTGGCCGACTGGCAGAAAACGGTAGTGGGTCGCCTGTGTCGAACAGTTTGATTTTTGTATGCTATAAGTATAAGATTGGTAAGTCAGACCTGCCTCACCTTTCACCACAATGTTTGAAGCAGGTAGGCCCTAGTACATTCTCATCATCGGGCCATAGATAATATAACCAATAAACAGAAAGCGATATTCATTACCAATATTTTATATAATATGCACTCGCACAGTTTTTTTTAATAGCACACAGTTTGAAGATATTTTGAATTCTGTAGCTGTGATTAATATTTAAATTGATTTATTTGCTTCTATATGCTATGTACCAAGAGTACGATCAATAAACTATTATTATTATTAATATTGAATGGTGGAATACGATTATAGGCATATGACATCGTTGGGAAAGTGAGATATCTCAGTAAACACAAAACATCTGTAGAACATTTGAACAATGTTGGCCCAACGTCGAAGCCGTTGGGTCGAAGTTGTACACATGTTATACAAATGTTTTGTGTTTGCTGGGGGGCTTATCTCAGCAAGTCGACATATTATATCAAACCCGGCCTTCAGGCGAGGGGATGCGGTGACGAGTGCTCAGAGATCAGCCAATAAGCATGTGAGACTAATTCAACAAATAATGTTAATATATCGTGAGTTCCAGAGGCAAAATGGCACATGCCACCCCTCGTATTCCAAGTCCACACATTATCCCTTTTTATCGGCTTACCAAAGTTCAATAAATGTTGGGCCACCGTCAACGACACCGGCCCATTATTGAACCAACATTGGGTTCGGATGGGATACTCACCAAATCTCATCTCCCTGCCCATCCTAGACTCCTGCTCCAAAGTGTCGCGCAGCATGGTCATGGCTACCTCTGCTGAGAGTGGTAAAGTCTGGATAACCTCTCTCACAAGCTCGTCTGGTAAAATGTCTCTCCTGCAGCTTGAGCCATCTATCGTGAAATATGGCATTAGAAGTAATAAAACAATATAGCAAATTAGAGCGTATGGATCATGATCAATACGCATGTATGAATGTGCACCATATTTGGAATGGTAACAGCTTCATGGCAAATTTTTATGATAAATAGCAGTGGTACCCATCCGAGCAAACACAAAGCATTTATATAAAAAAAAATTCAACGTCGACCCAACGTCTTCGACGTTGGTCCGACATTGTACAAATGTTCTACATATGTTTTGCGTTCACTGGGATGTATGTTTTGTATCTTGTCATACCATTATAAAAATAATGTATGTGGTCACATTGGGGTGTTTAATTTGTGACAAATAATTATATGTTTTTCACTTTACTTGACCTGCATTATTCTGGTTGAGTACATTGTTTTCTTCTTTATTCTTTACTGTAGCGATATATTAGTCTATAGTAGGCCAAGTCTTCCATTGCAACACAAACAGCGCTGAATTGTCCCTGATGATTCTTTCTATAGCTGCCAGTGTTGTATGTACGTGCGCTCAATCGAGTGACACTCAATTGAATGCAAGTACATATGACACTTTAATTACTAGGGATCGATATCTCCGAAATTGTTGGTAAATTCAGGAGCGGATAAAAAAATCAGCTTGGTACGAAACATAATAAAAAAGATGTGTAAGAGCTAAAGAAGCTCAGATTTTCTCAGTGCTCAACATTGAGATCCAATGCGAAAAAAGTATAACATGTATAATTAGTTGCTAATAACCCTCATGTGTTTTGCTACTTAAACATAAACATTGTCTGTTTAACTGCGGATACTCTAAGATTTCATTTTGCATTAAATGCACCACATGGCATTATTCGAATATATTTCATATAATAAACATACTACATTAAGTCCCAATATTGAGGTTCTGAACAGGTATTTGATATTATCACAGAATAGGAATATACAGCACTCGTCCAATGAAAAAGGTGTGCGCCTCTAGGTGAATACCTTATTCATTGAAAAAGTACCGTATTTTCCATGGTTGGTAATGGTCGTATTCTTCGTTCCACTAGAACAGCTCATTTAGAGAGGTGTCACGTCTGTTGGATTCAGTATAGCATGTTGTGGCGTCACTAGTCACAATACAAGAATAGGCCTATGTCACATAACAAGCAATGAATCAATTAATGGAGTTTTAGGCCATCTTTGTGTACGTAGGCCTGCAGGATAAACTCGGCCAGCAAGAACTTCCTGAAGATGATGAGATGATTATTGTACTCCAGGCACAGGAGTTATAATTCGAGCCCTATCGGTCTCAGGCCGAGCATGCTATATCTTGGTCACGTAAGCCCTCAATAATAATCTTTTTATCAGGGAATAAACATGTTTTCTTTAAAACCTGACTACCAGAGTCCGCTACCTCCAACAAGACAAACTTTCGACGTAACTACTGCTATAGATTAGCTTAGTGGTATGGTGTCTCTGGAATGGCTTCGGCTTGGTTTAAATCCTAACTTTGTGGCAGGCATCAGAAAATTAAAATTGACAAATATTTTTCTGACTCTAGTCTGCTTGAGCATGGAGTTATGGATTGAGTCATCACTTATACGCCTATGATACACAAATTTACATCTCCTGAACAGGTGACACAGCTACTGAGTCACTAAAAATGCCTAATAGCTGTATTACTGGGTATGTGCTTGAATGGCTCAATCCAAACTAAAACTCAATCCTAGCAAGGCTTAGCAAGACTAAGTTTCTTCTCATTGGCTCGAAATCGCAGAGGGAGAAGCTTATTAATCTTTTCCCTCTTGCGGTTTCAGACAATGAGATGAATCTAGCAGATTCCGCAAGGAATTTGGGTGTCTTTTTGACAGTGGTTTGAATTTTCGTCAGCACATTTCACAAGTGTCCAGTTCCCGTTTTTATCACATTAGCGATCTTAAACGCATTAGAAAAAATCTACCTCCAGCTTTAGCAGAACAAATTGCAGTGGCACTAGTGACTAGCAAACTTGACCACTGTAACTCCTTATTATACGAAATTCCACCAACTGATTTACATAAATTGCAGCGTGTCCAGAACTGTTTGGCAAGGGCTGTAACAAATACGTTACGTTTTGGTCGCTCTATTCCTCTATTAAAATCATTACATTGGCTTCCAATCAAGTTTAGAATACAATTCAAAATATGTGCTTTTGTATTTCGTTGTCTTAATGATGGTCAGCCATCTTATTTATCTAGCCTGCTTTTTTTTCTACAGACCCCGTAAAACATCCACGATCAAACGACACAAATAAGCTTAAAGTATCACGTATCGGAGCTAAGTTCGGTGCTCGTGCCTTTTCTGTTTCCGGACCTATTCTCTGGAATTTACTGCCTGCACACTTTCATGTAGCTAAAGATATTCCCTCTTTCAGAAAACTGCTTGAAACGCATTTCGTCGATCTAGCTTTTCCGCCCTAGCTCCTCTGCGTCCCAGCTCCCTGATGACGACCATGCTTATTTCCCTCCCTGGAATTTGATAAGGATGGATTGCGCCTCTGAGTTTGGCCCTCCGAGGAGTTAGGCGCTTTAGAAGTTTTTCATTTCATCTCATCTCATTTCATAGAAGAACGTTCTTCTATATATAGTCTTGCTAGTCCCCAACACCAAGCTGGTCATAATCCTAATTGAGCAGTAGCCAGTGGCGTATACTATGTTAGTGGATCCTCAGCTCAAAAAAAGTGGCAATGTATGTTTTGTATCAGTGGTGTAGCACGAGGTGAAGGGGGGGGGGGGGTTCTTCCTATTTTTTTTTCATTAGCTAAAATATATCAGGCCCGAAGGGGGGCATGGCCCTATAACCCCCTTGTATACGCTCCCGTCTGTGCCTAATCACCTCAGCCTCGCGTCCTCGTTTCACCATCACATATTTATCACGTATTGATTTCACTGTTTTTATCGCATTGCATTGCAATTGCATTGAAATTAGCCATCCCAGCAGGTACAATGCGTTGTTCCTATGTTGATCCAATTTTGGGCCAGCGTTGTAGACAATGAACCAACATTAGATCAACATAGGACCAGCGTATTGTGCCTGCTGGGATATGTGTATTAATACTCACTTGCTATAACCATGATCATATTATTACACTTCGGTATTTAAAAAAACATCAGATGAAAATCATTCAGGGGAATTTCATCCTACATCATAATATGACCATAGCTACTTGACATTTAACGTATAGTCAGCAAACGCTAGATGTTGTCCCAATGTCTAATAAATGTTGGCTCGACGTCTGCAACGCTGGCCCACAATTAATTCAACATCGGATCAAGAGGTCTCGTGTTTGTCGGGTTGTCCATCATGCAGTAAACGCCATAATAGAACGTTCCTACACAATAGTGTCAATATGGTGTAATTTATCGAGCGCATTTATTTATATCAAAGACATTAGCATTCCAAACTAAAAGCTTCTTGCAGAGTTGCAGGTGAAATGTGCTGTGAATTGAATGAGAAAAATTTGAAACATGTTGACAGATGGATATTCATATTTTGCATATACTCAAAGGACTTGATACTCAACCAAATTCTGTGCCCGAAGTGTTAAATATTAATGCTATTGGACAATGGTTCTATTGTTCCTGAAGCTAAGTGGACCGTTTAACGAAACGCCTATAGTATAGAGCAATGTACTAACAAACAGTCGTTAATGTTTACTTGACAAGGAAGAAGTTACTGCTTTTAGTCTCTACATGGCAGTACATATAATAATGGTAACCTATAAATAATGACAAAGGGTAGCGATGAATGCCACTCCCGCTATACTGGATAGAGATCAATTACTGGTTGACACGATATATTGGCCCAACGTTCCTTCAACACTGGCCCATTGTCGTTGACGCTGGGCCACTGTTGAAGCATAGTTGTACCAAGTTTTGAGTGTCATCACCATTAATGTTAACAATAGGAACAGTGACAAATGATGACGCTGTGGCCCTGTGGCCACCATAGTTGTCTGGTTAGCATTGTAATATCGTCCCTTTGGATATTAAAGGGTGTAAAAGATATATCCTTTCATATCCAAGTGTACGATATTAATCAAAATTTACGCAAACTGTTAATGACATGAAACTATTGATTTTATAGAATTAATTCAGGTACATTTGCAGCAATGACAGCAAACGTGGCATAATATACATTCTTATGAACTGTGCATGAAATGTAATTGGAGAGGATTATCTGAACTATCAATCCGTGCAAGGTGTGATTTTCAAACTAGGAGTAGACATTCACTGAACGAACAAATTGATAAATGAGTGAATGAATGAATGAATGAATGAATGAATGAATGAATGAATTAATGAATTAATTAATTAATGCGTGAATGAGCGAGCGAGCGAACGAACAAACGAATGAACGAACGAGCGAACGAACGAGCGAACGAACAAACGAACGTGACTTGTTTGTGTTGTTGTGAAATTTGCGAGCGCTCTGAGGGTGACCCATGTCTTACACAGACCCCCGCAAACTCTATGTTATATCCATGTTGGACCACCGACTGCGACACCGGTGGTTGTTTATTATTGTGATTTGTAAAAATAGAGGGAAAACGTTGTTAAATCTCACCGAGTAACGATATGTTCCACCTTTTCTACGCTAGTAAAAAAATACTACAACATGATTATAATCATCCGTTGGGCTGAAAGTGTTAGGGGAAGTAGATTATCACAAATCACTTCACTGACTATGCGTTGTGCTAGTTTATGTCCACCATTTTTTCCTTTGCAGTTCGAAAAATTGGGACAGAACCAGTGCACATCTTTGAAAAAATATACCAACATTTTCATGAAAGTTTTTATCTAGAAAATACATTTAATTTTTCCTTTAGTTCTGCTAAAAAATTCTATAGTAATTTTATTGGTTAAAGCATTAGATAATATAATTCTGTCCAGCTTACAAAATATGTTTGAAATTCATGTCGATTTACTATACGGTCCAGCAAGAGAAATGAAATGAATCGGGCTTTAGGCCACCTTTGTGCACATATAGGCTAAACTGGGCCAGGAGAACCTCCTGAGGATGGTGAGATGATTGAGATGACACTGTCCTCCAGACACAGGATTCGAAATTCGAGCCCTGGCGGTCTGAGGCCGAGCACGCTACCTCTCGGTCACGGAGGCTCCCCACAATACTAACTTTCACACGTGGATGGGGAAGAAACAATTTTGTTTCTTTCAAACCGCCGAGACCGGGAACCGAACCCCGGACTCTGGCGTGAAAGGCAGCGGTGCTAACCACTACCCTGGGGCCCCCGCCCTCCAGCAAGAGAAAAACACGGGTTTTGTTTGGCGGGTCACAATAATTGCTCTTGCACTGATTCAGAGAGACACAAATGTACATCAAATGCAGGAGAAGGTTGTGGACTGATTTACATGTTGACTAATAACACTAAAATATGTCTTCAAATGACAGATAACCGTATGACATGCATTACTACATGTTACATGTATTCTCGTAATCAGCCGTATTCTCGTACAAGGTGAAAACACATAGGACGCGAGCGACACGCGACACGCGATAGTTGCGCGAGCGTTGCGCGACAGAACAATTTCTACCCAGCTTTCTTCTGATTCACAAAAATCCTAGAACTGTCCCTATTCCTGAAGATAAGAATGAGTATGCTCAACAGGGCTTATTTACAGTGTGTGGTTCAAATAAATTCAGGTCTCGTATTTTTATTAATCAGTTAGTGATTATGATTATAATATTAAAAAAATGAGAAAAACGTCATATACATATTCTACGTCTTAATCATATTGATATGACACAACCAAACGATTGAGATAAGTTGCTCCATTTGGTAGAGTCACACAATCCTTTCAGTATAAATCCATGATGGATAACAAGTATGATATGTAATTTCTGAAGAACTTTGTGATATGGAACCTATTTCTAGACATGTAGACTACTATAACCTTCAACACTACAAGAAGATAAAAAATGATCACCCTCAGTAATCGTGGAAATATTTTTAAATTTACTTGTGGCGTAATATTTACATTTGATATGTTATTTCTGATCAAATTGATGGCCCCACAATACCACACAAACATCACGAAGGTTAAATATTGCGATCATTTTAAGACGGCCAGATAACTAAGCTCCGCTTCTCCTAATGGAGTAAAAAAAAAATATGAGACCCCGTTAAGATACCCCGTTGAAAGGGATTATATTGCAATTTGTTTGAGTTTATCCTGAAAATAGCCACCAAATGACTGGACAATAAAGTTTTTTTGTGACACTGGTTCCTAGAACGACATTTTTGATAACAAAAAAAAAATCCTACTAGAATGACAGTATTACCACCAGAAATAAACATAGCGACACAAAGTTAATCAGAAACGAGATATCACATGTGACTTTGTGACCACTAGTAAACAAATTAAATTTCACCGTGAATGTTGGTCATCATTTTTGCAACCTTCAGGTGGTGTTTGAAGGTCACAGAAGCCTACAATTGTAATTTTAAGTCTAAAAGGGTTTCCACGCCTCACAATTAGCCAGAAAAGAGGAATTACACTTGATTATCGGATTCTTAGTTAAAAATCACTTTTTTCAAAATCGCTGTTGGCGGCCATATTTGATTTTTGCCGTTTGCGGCAAAATTCGACACACGTGGACAATTAAGAGAACAAAATATGGCCATTGAGGGAGTGTCGGGCAAGTTTCAGCTCTGAAACCAAAATTTGTGGCTTATCGGTCATTACTAGTATATAGTTGATTGGTAATGAATGTAGAATGACACCAGAAAATCTGAAAAATGACATATTCCTCTTATCTGTAGGCCCACCCCCCAAAATCTATTTCCCATCCATCTACTAGAGTAAAGTTTTGATATGTTATTCGAGAGATAGCAATGAGATATTCCAAGGAAAACAATGATGTGGCAATTATTTAGATGTGTATTGATGAATGACAGGATTCGTAGTATAGTGATTACTGAGGTATGTATACATCTTCTGGGTCTAAAGACGGTCCCCGCACTGAAATAATTAAAACAATTATAATGGCCGTAGACCAATAACAGAGGTATTCAAATAAATAATTCAACCTAAATTAAAATAACCCTTTGGTCTCCATGGTCTATGCAGAAATATTTCAGCACTGTAAGGGTCGAAACAGCTAAATACGTACGGCCATAGAGTTAGAATATCTTTTACTTCTATGGTAGCCCACAGCTAAGGTAATATCATTATATGATAATGTTATATTCAATAATATACCTCATTGAATATTATATTGACACTGATTAGGTTTTTTTGTGTGAAATGTTATTGTTATGTGGTACAGAAAAGGTTCTGTTTTAAGATCAGTCATAGGCTCCGACGGATGTCAAAAAGTTCATATGCTTCTAACGTTTCTAATGGAAAAAGTTAAAATAATTTTAGCCCCTAGAGCACTTAGCACTAAGTCACTAGCAGTTGTGTCTCGCTATCGCGACACACAACTTCAGGTGACTGAAAATGTATGTGACTTGTGAATATATATCAGTGTTTCAAGATTGAAGGCATATTTTACTTTTAATAACTGGTTATACAAGTGCTAGTAAAAACACAGAATGTCCACTGTAGTCGACATCAGTGTTTCAATGGTTAATAAAAAAAATGTGATAAGTCCTAGTTCTAGAGTGTCTGTTCTTACCTTAAAAGAACACAGCACACGGAACTGAACAACTCATTAATTAGCTAAATATATATATCCGTAAGATCATCTAATCTGCTCTAGCAAATTAGCTAACAATGTTACGAAAAATTCGGCTGTTCAGAACTAAACACACTATGTGGTTAGCGATATTTTGAATAATAAGCGTATTGGAGGCTGGAGCATTTTCATTGTACCAACCTTGCGCATCCGTCACCAGCGTTGTTGTTAAAAGAGACAGCGACAATATCCATGACACTAGCATTCTGAAAATACAAAAATCAGCTACAGACCTACTTTCGTGCATATTAATCAGATAAAAAATTCTATATATCTTGCAATCATTCTGAAGTGAAGTATTGAGCTCACTCGTAATACTGAACGCCGCTCCCACCCTCCCTCCCTCCCTCCATTGTATTTTCAATTATATTTTTACTAATTATAATTGCACTTATAGTGTATACGTTAAGAACGGATCGAGATAGCTATGCGTTCTGCTAAAATCCAAAAGTAAGTATGGCTATGATGAATTCATAACAGCGTAGATACCTAAAGATCATATAGAACATCTAGAACAGATATGTACACGCATGGTGTACACATTGTGTACATATATGCTCTAGTCATATGTCTTGGCGTGATATTTACTCACATAGATGTTAATTAGCATGTGCCATTTGTGTTTTTATATAAATATTTTGAGCTGAAATTATTTACTCAAACTTATCATACATGTATGAAACATAAAAGTAGAATTAATATTTAAAAAAAACATGAAAAATAACACCACATATAAGACAATTGACGCAATAATATAAAGCATTAAATATTTAAACCCAGTAAACAAAAAACATTTGCATAACATTTATACAACATCGCATAAATGTTACACAAATGTTTTGTGTTTGCTGGGAATCGTCACCTTGTTATTACCCAGTAGGGCGGGGGCCCTAGGGTAGTGGTTAGCACCGCTGCCTTTCACGCCAGAGTTCGGGGTTCGGTTCCCGGTCTCGGCGGTTTTGTGTTTGCTGGGAATCGCCACCTTGTTATTACCCAGTAGGGCGGGGGCCCTAGGGTAGTGGTTAGCACCGCTGCCTTTCACGGTTGAGTTCGGGGCTCGGTTCCCGGTCTCGGCGGTTTGAAAGAAACAAAAAATGTTTCTTCCCCATCCACGTGTGAAAGTCACTATTGTGGGGAGCCTCCGTGACCGAGAGGTAGCGTGCTCGGCCTCAGACCACCAGGGCTCGAATTTCGCATCCTGTGTCTGGAGGACAGTGTCATCTCAATCATCTCACCATCCTCAGGAGGTTCTCCTGGCCCAGTTCAGCCTATATGTGCACAAAGGTGGCCTAAAGCCCGATTCATTTCATTTCATTACCCAGTAAATTATTATACAAAACATTTGTAAAACATTTGTATAATGTTATACAAATGTGTTGTGTTTCCAGGGTAAAGCGTCGTATCTGCGACGATACAAAGCAGCAAATACGACCGTTTATCACAAAGTGTCGTATTGAGCGGAAAAATGAATTTTCCAATGTTGTTTTGATATTGGTCTACCTTTAACGATGCTGGCCCACAGTTAAAACAACATTTATCTGGTTCAATGGCTCGTGTTTGCGAAGAGGTCATATACTGTTTCCATCCTTCTTAGGACATTATTTAGCATAATGAGCACATTGCAAGAGTAGTCTCAAGGCTGCCTCATAAACCCTTTCGGGGCGGGGACCGATTTTAAACGTCAAAATCTGACGTCCTCGCACTGAAGGACTAAAATATTTAAAGTGGCCGTAGACCCATAACATAGGTATTCAAATGAAACAGAAAGAGCTAAGACATATATGATAATTTTAATTTAAGAATATGGTTCATATAATAACTATTTCAGCACTTTAGGGTTATAATTTATTCAAGGGCGCCATTATAATCAGGACATTATACACTCCCAGTGAGCAACTTTAAATATTAATTAATATCGCCGAGGGCAAAGCTGAGCAATAAAAAAGCACCCGCCGCAATAATTGGCAGGAAATGTCATTCTTAACTAGTCTTGAGCTTGTTCGTTTAACCCTTACAGCGCGGTGATAGACTTTAGTCGTCAAAATCTGACGTCTGTAGACGTCAGATTCTGACGTCTAAAGTCTATCCCCGCACTGTCAGAGTCAAATTATTTGTAATGATGATAGACTCATAGCATAGGTATTCAAATGAATTTAATGAATCGGAAAGAACTAACTAAGACAGTTATAATGACCTCAAATTGAAAAAAACCCTTTGACCTGCAAGGTTTTCATTTAAAAAATCAGCGCTTCAATGGTTAATTCAATAGAGTCGTAAAGATATATATTAGGTCCACGTATTTTGACCCTTTGCCTGCTGAGCACGACTAGTGTCATTTTTAATCCATTTTATTTGCCGGTGAAATCACTGTCATTGGGAACGAAATGAGCGTTTAAACATCAGGATTTTCAGATATTTGCTCTCAAATTAAACAAATATGAGTAATTTTCGCTCACTTGAACATTAATTGGAATCGATGCAGTGCAATGGCTTTACTCACCGAATGAGAATTCTGGTCTTTGGTATTATACGTGTATGCCATGGTCAGGGCTGTGGTCAATTACAAACATCCTTTATAATTATAATTACGACTTCCTAAATATAGTGAATTACAATTATAATTACAATTATTTGTTATAAAAAAATCAATTACAATTACAATTTTAATTATTTTTATTACACAAAAAATGGCTCAATTATAATTAATTACAATTACAATTATAATTAACTCCAACCCTGGCCACGGTATATGACGGGCAAACATTATTCAGCATTTCAAAAGCATCCACAACGCGATCCACAACTTCAAGTGGGTGAAAATTTTCAAATTTGACAAAATGGAGGTCAGCAAAAGTTTGAAATTTTGTTGAATCATATCACGTTTTATATTTACCTTGTTCAAAAGCTGGTATGTAATGTGCCAATGAGAAATAAATAAATAATATAATCAGGACCGACTGTTAGCATGGTTAGAGGGCCAATGAACATATAGTCACCATAGGTGCTTTATTGAGAGCTAATGAATTGCTCATATCACATCATAGCATATATACATAGGCTAACCTAGGATGGTGAGATGATCAGATGAAACTTCTCTCCAGATACAGGATTCGAAATTTTTTACTGCCCGGAATGAAATGTAATTTTACATAAGAATGTGAGATGAATGAGATGACACTACCCTCCAGACACAGGATTCGAAATTCGAGCCCTGGCGGTCTGAAGCCGAGCACGCCACCTCTCGGTCTTGGAGGCTCTGCACAATATTGAATCTTTACGAGTGAGCGGGGAAGGTCAGAGTGGGGTTCGTACCCGCGATCTCGGACTTTCCAAGCTGGCAGATTTAACCACCGGCCCAGGGCCCCCGCCCTGGAATCGTCTTTAGGCGAGAGTTAAAAGCAAGCGACACCAACAGCGACTGCTAGAAAATAGTAATACCAGTAACTCAGTAAGACAACTGGTGGGGAATAGACTGAGAATCAGAGGTTTCAAATGGTTTCGAGCCTCTCATTTGTCGGGTGTAGAATGCGATACTTGGTGCAGGAAATCATGCTATAATTTTGATGGGCAGAATAAAAAAGTGTCTTTATCTGACCTGTGCGTGCTGTCGGGCAATTTTCACCCTGCATTTATAACTTTGATATGCAAAGACAAGCAGCAGTAACTGCTTATCTGACAAGTAAGCAGTTACTGCTGTTTACATTTTCGCGACATGAGCTATGGACGTGTGTATAGTAACTATGGAAACAGACGAGCGGTTATTATTCAACATTTTCAAATGGAGACACCATTGCAAAACACTCGAGAATCAGACGCATCTTAAACAAATGCGATAATACAAACACTATTATACCGTGCAGTAACTGCTCACTTCAACGGTAAGTAGTTACTCGTGTTCACCATTACATCATACGGTTGTTGGCCGCTGCACTGAGATATTGATATGTTAACCTCAGGACAAGTGATCATGGTTTATGACCTGCCCCTTGACGCCCATTATGTAATAAAGCATACACCACAACCCCCTGGCTACACTGTAGCCGTGTGACACTGAGAAGAGCTAGTTATCCCTTAAAATTGAGAGCTGCAGCTACGTTCATGATAATGTTTGAAACGCGCATTATTCACGGAAAAGTAAAAGTATTTATAAGAATGTACAGTTTCAGTTCATTGTGAACCGCCAAATTATTCAATCTAAATTTTTACCCACTTGAAGTTGTGTCTCGCTGACGCGATCCACAACTTCAAGTGAGTGAAAATTATTCAGATTTGAAAAAATGGAGGTAAACTGTTTTCAAATATTGTTGATTGATGTCACATGTTTAAATGGTGGTACTTACCATGCTTAATGTGTTAATAAAAAAAAACTGGATATATGCGTTACCGGCGGTGAAAGAGTTGGAGACCCTATGTAGCCACACATGTGAGTGTTCAAAAAAACCACTCGTGTCCATGGTGACTCTGACAAATATATTTGTTTTACTTTAGCGAAGGCCGCTCCTCAATTTACCTCCTAATCTCTGGGTTGACTTCTGAAACCATACATAACCTCTAAAAACATGACCAACTGTAATGACCTGAGGTGCTCAAATCTGTCTGACTTAACGTGTTTAAGAATGCATATTTTTGCTGCAAACAAATACAATCTCATCGGCATTTGTCTCACCATAAGCTGTATGATTAAGATTGACTCTCTCTGAAAAGAGGGTTCTTGGAGCTTCATTACTGTACAACAAAACCGACAAGAAACGCGGCAGACCCTACTATGGTCAGAAGGCAGCCCTTTTAATAGCTGCTACCAATCGTGGAATCCCCGCTAATGCATGTTTTCAAAGAAATATCATATGTCTCCCCTATAGTTGTTTCAGTATTGTGCCTCTGGGCTAGGCACTTTATCCTCACGTGCATCATTTTACGCAGGCGTGAATGAGCACCTGGTATAGCAGAGATGGCAATGTGTCCCATTGGTTTCTAACGACGACTTAATCGCGGGGATGTATAGGCCTACTTCCCAGAGAGTTAAAATGCACATGAATAAACAGGTCCAATGACCAGGGGGTGAACTTTGAAGTCGGCTGTTAAGTATTCAGATTTGATATCAGACTATAAACTTGTAATTCTTACCTTTAACCCTTTCAGCGCGGGGACCGTCTGTAGACGTCAGATCTGGAGTCTAAGGACGGTCCACGCACTGAAAGAATTATAATATTTATAATGGCCATAGACCCATAGCATAGGTATTAAAATGAAACGGAATGAACAAACCAAGACATTTTATTATGATGATTACAGGTTAAAAAAACCCTTCGGTCTCTATGGTTTATGTAAAATTATTTCAACACTTTGAGGTTTAACCCTTTCAAGCCCGAATTTACCATTGTCATCTTCATCCACTACAAACCGCGAATTGCTGTCGCAATTCTCGATTTGTAGTGAATTAAGATGATTTGATGTGGTTTAAAAATTATAGAAAATTGACGCGTATTGGTAAACCAGTTTCATGGAAATTTTCGTTCTAAAACTTTTGATGTAAAATGATGCTTTAATGCATCGTGAGGGTTTCGAGGTTTAAAAAAAGACTCTATATCTAGTCACCTTGGATCTGAAAGGGTGTATCTGCCACTTTGTGAAGTGGCAAATACACCCTTTCATATCCAAGGGGACGATTTATGCTGTCCTGTAAAGACTAGGATCAGTAACTGCTCAGTTTGGAACGTAAGCAATTACTTCTATATATCTTTGTAGGGCAGTATACTTTACTCTACAACAAATCACCTTCAAAAATCTTCTATTCTAAAATGCAAGACGAGCCTGGCTAGATGTCGTATATATCTATCACATGGCCACAGTGGTTTCACAGTTCTACGAAAGTACGATATTGTAAAACCCCACACAGGCCGTGGTTGTATGAGGTAATGTTGTGGCAGGGCGTCAACCTGGGGCCACCACTTTTATGACAAGCAGTGCTCCTAATGATGTATATTGTCATCGCCAAGGGCGGGAATACGGCAAACCGATCTTGAAACGACAGGGTATAGATGATAGAATAAATAACTTTTTTTAAAATTATGTTTGTTATTTTGTGTCCACATATACCTCGTGTGAACGCACTTATCAAAATATAATTACAAATAACATACCTTGTATAGAAAACATGCGATTTTCATGTAAATCCTATATCACAGGATCGTTTCAAGATACGAAAAGCCTTAAACACACCTAAAAATTGCCACAATGGATTATGCAACAATATAATTTGAAAAATCGGAGATATTAGAGATATTTTCCAGATTCTTTCTCGGATTGTGTTTTTAGTCGTGTAAAGTAAATGGTTCATTCTTAGTTATAAAATATACCTGTATTTTGTAAAGGCTAGCACTTTTTCTTGCTCTGTCAAATTATTTGTGCTTATTTTTCAGTTATTTTCAGTTGAAATTGCTCACGCAATTTTCAGCTTTAGATGACAAAACATGTTTTGTTTATAAAAAAACATATAGCAAATTCAATTGAATAATAAACTAAGCATTTCCGTGGCATTTGTGGCTTAAAGTAATTTGAAAACGTATATTTACGGACCTAGCAGAACAAGGGTGCATATGTCATGTTTTGTATAATTGGTACTTGGTGAATTTTTTTAATAGCCAATTAATTACCACCTTTTAAACATGTTAAAGATAAAATGTGACATCAATCAGCAATATTTGAAAACAGTTTACCGCCATTTTGTCAAATCTGAATAATTTTCACTCACTTGAAGTTGTGGATCGCGTCAGAGAGACACAACTTCAATTGGATGAAAATTCAGATTAAATAATTTGGCAGTTAAAGGGTTAATGTTATGTTGTTTTTAATCCTTTTTAGTATTCCTATAAAATAACTAGTTTGGCAGGGTGAAATTTCCAAATGTATATAAACCTAAATGACACCCACCTGTGATGTTCCAATGCGCAGGTGAGTCCGGAAATTGAAGTCACTTAGATCGAGTAGGCCTATCCGCCATGAGAACGGCGTGTCTGTGGCTACTCTCTTATATGGATGTTCAGGCTGATTAATCACAGTTCGCGGCTAATGTTTACATCCATCTGTCGCTGTGACATGCTGCAGATATTCTGCCGAGTCCATCCTCGTCGAGCAGGTCAGATCGTAAAATGCTGCGGCGGAATCAGTGCGTTATGGACGGCTCTCTGTAACGCGGGGCGCGGTAATTGTTGTATGTGGTGACTTGAATGCAGGCCGCGGGGGAGCATGTATTAATGGCCTGGCGCCTGGCCGTCAGCTGTCACATATCACGCACGTTTCCTGCAGAATCGTCACCAAGCAGGCACAAGACGTTGATACGGTGTTGGCTTGATGTTGGCCCAGAGTCGCAGACGCTGGCCCAAGATCAGATAAACGTTGGATAAATTTCCCCTATTTTTATAAACGCCGCTAGTATCAACACTGAACTTTCAAATGCGTTACCCACCACTGGTTCAACGTTGAATCGTCGTGCGAGACGTTGGTCAGTCGTAGAGTTGACAGTGTCACGCGACCGTCTGGCCATCAGACGTCCGCAGACAAATTTGCAATAATTGAGTCTCCTAATTGTTTTTATTTTTATATTGTATTCAGTATAAATACCTGATTTCCTGATTACGTATCGAGTGTTAGAATATGAAAGTTGGATAAACCCACCACACAATTTTAGTCAAGGTTGTCACGTAGTGCAAAATTGCCTGGTGCATTACCAGTTGATCAATTTTATTTAGTATCGTTTAACTATTTATAGACTTTGTGACAATCATCACTTATACTAGGCGGTGAGTTTATACATTTAAAACCTCAACTTTTACAATTACATAATAATAATTGATGACCCACTTTAGTGGGTAAACCATGGCTTGAATTATTGCATGTATGTGCTGAGACTGATTCTGTAAGCCATGGAACAACTCGCAATCGCCATCATGAGTCTCTTTTCACCCTGCCAAGCACGTCTCGATGCAGTTTCTACGTTTAGTTGGTTTGGTCCAAAACCAATCGTCATAAGACTTGAGTACAGTGGATGTACAAGACCATGGCCGAATGTTCATTTCAAGTTGGTCCACCGTCGCAGACATTCGGCCATGGTCCGGGTGTACACATCTGTATAAATCTCATGTGGTTTTAACCCTTTCAATCCTGAATTTACCATCGTCATCTTCATCCACTACAAGCCGAGAATTGCTGTCGCAATTCTCGACTTGTAGTGGACGAAGATGACTTGATGTGGATAAAAAATTAAAGAAAACTGCCATGTATTGGTAAGCCAGTTTCATAGAAATTTCCCTTCTAAAACCCTTGGTTGAAGGGAAATAAATTGTGTTTTCAGGGGGGTAATATGATGCTTTGATGCATCGTGAGGGCTTAAATGGTTTTAATGACCATCCTCCATTTCTGAAGTGCTTTAAATCACATTGTGATACATTTTGACTTATTAGCAAACATTTATGTATAACTGATGAAATGGGGCGGTCTTATTTGCATATCTTAGCTCGGAGCTAAATCACTTCAATTTTATGTTCGTGCGCTCGTCGTAATCAAATTACCGTTCTGCTCCTGCTCGTGCTGCTAAAATCAGAACCAAGGTCACCGAATCATCAGCTGCACGAGAATCCTCACAGTCAGCGAGGCCAACCAAGGGGGCAGTCCCACGTACTACTGGTACTATACTGCACGTAAACCTCCGACGAAAGGGGCACGTACACCATCGACAAAAGGGATAGAATTTCGAAGCTCATTTCCCGCTCTGGGCATTCGGTTTTCGAAAAAAAATCAGTTTCAAAAAAATATTTATTTATCTATCATTAGGGAGAGCCTCCGTGATCAAGAGATTATGTGTTTGACCTCAGACAGCCAGGGACGTTGATTGATTGATTGATTTATTGATTAATTGATTGGTTTATTGATTGATAGATTAATTGATTGATTGATTGATTGATTGATTGATTGATTGATTGATTGATTGATTGATTGATCGATCAATTGATCGATTGATTGATTGATTGATTTATTCATGCAGTCGCTCGTTCGTTCGTTCGTTTGTTCGTTCGATCGCTCACTCGTTCGTTTGCTAGCTCGCTCGTTCATTCGTTCGTTCATACGTTCGTTTGTTTTTCCATTTGTTTGTTTGTTCGTTCGTTCATTTGTCCATTCGTTCATACGTTCGCTCATACGCTTGTTCGTTCGTTCGCTCGTTCGCTCGCTTGCTCGCTCGCTCGCTTGCTCATTCATATGGTGGATATATCCGTACATCATACTAGGAAAAGGCTATTAATAAGCCGGAGAGACGGTAAAGCAAGACGAGCAGGCATGATGTGATGTAATGTATGGGTGTTAGACGCTTATGAGCAAAGAGAACACATGTGTCAGCTGACCTGACTGATAGCGGGCCATCTATTATTATATACCTCAATAAAAAATCAGATGTCATATCTAGTAAACACAAAGCAGCCGATGTAGGTGTGGGCGCTTTGCCAGTCAAAAGTGACATTAACTCTTTAACCGCCGTTGCCGCATATATTCGGGTTTTCATTTTTTACTAGCACATTAAGTACCACCTTTTAAACATCCTAAAGATAAAATGTGACATTTGAAAACAGTTGACCTCCATTTTGTCAA
>OZ024913.1:12551644-12729507 GCA_964017125.1 Flabesymbios commensalis
TTGATGCAAATTTAACAGTAAAATTGATTGTGACTCCAAATTACTAGAAAATCCAAGATGGCCGCCAGTTAGATTATCCTATTACTAGCCAAACAAAGAAACATAATTGCCCAACAGACCTTTCTATGTTTTTGGCTTCCCCCATTTCAAATATGAATACGATCCCTATTTATCAGCAACCTTCACCATATCATAAAATCCAAGATGGTGGGCATACAAGTTTATTATTATCAGCAAACCAAACGTAACATAATAACAAGTAAACTACTTCTAGAGTCTTTGATTTGATACATTCAGCTCTCTTATAGTTACAATGCAATTGTATAAATTACAGCAGCTATGATTCAAGATTGTGAACAGGAAACTAGTTCTTATATTCATTATTTAACTCTCTGCTGTCCATTTTTGCACCTATTTATAGCATAGTTATATTTGTAGTAATGTACTGGTGGTGGTATAGAGTAGAGTGCATGTACAATAATGACTACTTGCAGCAAGAATGGCTGCTATCAACTGAGAGCTATGTTGCCTCTGCCAAGACGAAAAGGATGAACGGCCTTGCTTCATATGCGAAAGATCATGGGGAGGGGGGGGGGGGATTTGGTTTGAAGGTGTCATGGACTCAACTTGATGAAGGTCGGGGTATTGCTAAAACAATTCAAGTACACTGCAATGCCTAAATATCATAAAGTGTATAGAACATACTGTAGTAACTCTCGGCTGAATAGCTTCACTGACAAAAATGATTCTGCTGACCCAAATCTCACCAAAAAGAATACGTTCAGCTCTAGACTATCTGATCTACAGAAGTATCCTTGTTGCATATTATGTGATGGACAAGACAGACATAATCTACTTAAAATCGTAACTGATCATGTAGACACAAACATAAAAGCATGGGCTAAGAGAACTAACAACTTTCAGCTTCTCGGCAAACTGATTTCCCAAGCAGCTAATGCCCATGCTGGTGGCACGTATTATCTATAATGTTACTTGCACTTGAGAGACTTAATTAGCTCGTGCTGAACATCGCAGAGTATCTGCGGGTCCTTTTGTCCTCACCTTCACTTCAGTTGCTATTGCACAAATTGTTGCTTTAAAGATTCATACAACTGCAAAATGGGCATGCGTAGGACGGTCAGGCGTAGGCCTACATTAGCCTATAGAGTAGGCCTACACTTTGACGGCATTAATATCAGCGACTAAACTAATTACAAGATACTACTCCAACGAGAAATTGGCCCAATGCTGTTTTAATGTTAGACCAACGTCTGCGAAAGCTCTCACTGTCAATATGCTGTGAGTCAACTGTTTCCAGACCCCCATGGTAACACAACCGTTTGCGTCTCAACACAAATCCCACATAAGATAATTGGTGAATTATTTCCTCATAGATGTCGCTCAACTTCAGTATATAGAGTTTATATGATTTGGGAACTTGCTCTCAATGCGGCGATGTGTATGAAATGCATATAGTATTTTTATCTTGGCGGATAACTGTGGATGTAGGGTGACCTGTATAGGCCAATAGAACTCTTCTTGCAGAGGAACAGGGATTTCCCTATTCTGATAACAGAGAACCAGACGGTTCGCGTTTCAACAAATATCTTTTGAAGATCCTTCCTAAATAATCTTTCCCTGGATATAATTCTCCCAGGTCAAGGAAGGCTTTATCTTTAACAACCAGAATGTTGGACACCTGCTTGCTGAAGCCCAGAGGTTGCAGTTAGATTAAGATGATACGCATTGTTCTTGATGCGTGCAGTAGACACTACTCAGAAAATGATGTCTCTTTCACATCTGATTCCCTAACTCATCCAATCCCCGGACAATTGGAAGTGTCATCACGTACATACTCCAAGGTGCCTCATCGACGAGTTACAGGCAGAGCTACAACGCGGAAAGTGGTAATCACAATTTCTCAGATAATTTATAATACACGCAGTGGTACATACCACGCATCAAAGGCTACAAACATTCGTCATAATGAGTTACACGAAACCCCTTTGCACCAGGCCCTCAAGCTGCATAGAGGGTTGAGGGTAAGAGGAAGAAAGTCATCAACAATGTCAATGCCTTCGGGGTTTCTGTATCTCAATGTCGGGTAAAATGGTTTGTCTAGGATGGAGTTGTGCTACCCACAAATATACGCTGTGGTGCATTTGTGACCTTATATCATGTCTATGTGGACAACCTTGATAAGGATAACCGAGGTATTTTTTCACAGAATGCGTTTCATGTCACAGCTATCAGTGTGACGAACCATCTATCTTGCGAAAACAAAGGAGTACAACGCCCGATATCCAGCTGAATTTAACAGAACACAAGTTCCTGAAGCATACGCAGTGAATATCTAAGCAATAGCTTGCATGTACCACGTATCTCAATTCACGACCATCTCATAATCTCTTATATGGATCCATAGTCAAAGATAAGTCTTGGATGTCAGAATGAGGCAAGGCTTCGACTTTTCACGTGTGAGAAGAAGAAATTAAATAGCCTTATCACTAACACAGGCTCTCTGATCACTGTCAACACATCCGTCAGACTTCCATGATTGGGGGTGGCAATTGGACAACAATCGTCGGTTGCCTTTCTGGAAAAACCTTGGTGACAGCAACAAGGCATGCTCACTTCTTCTGCATTGTGGTTGTGCGAAATAATGCACAGGTAACAGTAACTGCAAGTACAGCAGAGTAGGATGGTCTTGAACTGAATTTGCTTAATCAAAAGTTTGATTTGTCATGATTAGAAGCAGCAGTAAAATAATTATTTTTCAAGTGTAAATGTTTATGAATCAGTCACAGAAGGTGATCATTTTTGTTGTTTACTTATTACATTATTGTGTGAAACAACTCTTTTCTTAAAGAATAATATAAATATACGTACTCTTAAGTGTAAAAATTAATGAATAAAGGCTTTTGTTGAGCAATAAATCTTGATTTTAAGTGAAAGGCCTAAAACAAACCAATGTCAAAGAGTAAAAAAGACACTTTTAAGTTTAAATTTGTTATTCGCATTATATACAAGTGGCCATATTGGATTTTGCGAAATCGAAATCCGATTCGACTTCACAAAACAAATAAACATCAAAAGGAGAATCGTATTAATGAGTAAAGGCTTTTGTTGAGCAATAAATCTTGATTTTAAGTGAAAGGCCTAAAACAAACCAATGTCAAAGAGTAAAAAAGACACTTTTAAGTTTAAATTTGTTATTCGCATTATATACAAGGGACCATATTGGATTTTGCGAAATCACAATCCGATTCGACTTTACAAAACAAATAAACATCAAAATGAGAATCGTTGGTGTCGAAATCTTGAGAAAAATGTTTTGATTGTAAATAGGCCTACAATACGTTTGGTTTGGTACTTATGTTATTGAATGGCGGCCATCTTGTATTTTCCAATATGTCTTAGTTGTTTGATAATTATGCGAATTTGACTTGACCAGTAAAGTGAAAATATGTTTTTTGGGGTGACGGCCATTTTGAAATGTCAAATACGGTGACCTCATTGAGAATGGGCTTTGGCTGTCAGCTGATTTGAATTCAGCAGGTCCAAAACTATAAGTGTGCAAAATTCCATGCTTGTGGACAACTTAATTTGCACAATTTAATTGGCCAGGAATAGAAAAAAAGATATGTGTTTTTGGGTGGCGGCCATTTTGAAATGTCAAATACAGCGACCCCGTTGAGAATCGGCCTTGGCTCCCGGCAGATTTGAACTCGGCAGGTCCCAAACTATAAGTGTGCAAAATGTTATGCTTGTGGACAAATTTGCATAATTTAGTTGGAATAGGAACATCTGTTTTTCTGGTGGCGGCCATTTTGAAATGTCGATTACGGCGACCACATTGAGAATCGGCTTTGGCTCCCGGCATATTTGAACTCAGCAGGTCAAAATCCATAAGTGTGCAAAATTTCATGATTGTAGTCAAATGTGCACAATTTCTCCCTAACAGACCCGGCTATTATCACAAATGTCTTAGTTAGCTCTCCCCGCTTCATTTAATTACCTATGTTGTGGGTCTACGGCCATTAGAAATATTTTAACCCTTACAATGCGGGGATCGATTTTAGTCGTCAGAATCTGACGTCTACAGACGTCAGATTCTGACGACTAAAGTCGGTCTTTGCGCTGTATAGGTTAACAATGCTAGATATGATCATACATTTACGCTTAACTATCTGTACACATTTTTCATGTTGCAGCTTTATTTTTTGTTGGTAATTTTATGGTATGATACATACTATGCATGACCACAAAATTACTTATTTTTTAACTTTTGTCTTTCCGCTATAAGAACCTTAATAATTAACAATTTTACACATGATTTTCAATATACACATCGCAAACACCTTACATATTTGAAATGAAGTCTTTAATAGCTATAATTTTAAAAATGTTTGTCTTCTATCGGTTATGTTAAGGGTAATTGGCTTATGATCTGTGAATGCCAATAAGGTTTGGCACATAGGAACTCCTGGTTGCTAGTGATATTCCTCACAAAATAAAGAATCAGTATGGACTATTGGGCTATTAAAGACTCCATGTAGAGACATGCTTGGTGGCTGGTTATAATACATGTACATATACATGTAGCTGATGATGTACTGTATGATTTTATAAAACTGACAAAAGTCAACACGGGACGCCGGTCCAATGCTGCCTGAATGCAGGTGCAGCATTCACTCACCTCTTGTTCACCTTGTCTATGCGGGCATATTGAAATAAATAGAAATCTGGTTCAGCTCATGTATAAATACAAGAAACATGAAAGATATACCCGAGGCAGCATCAATGTTAATTCAGATTCAATAATGGGCGGTTTTTGTGTGTAAAGTCATGAATTTTGAGATCCGCCCAGCCCAGAAAATGTGCACATTTTCAGCTTTTATTTTGAAAAATAACTGATAATTAGACTAATAGACTAAAAAAATCCGTTAAATTATAAGATGATTCGTTGTGATATATACTTAAATTATATTGATAAACTGTAATCACTTCATAGGGCCTTTAAATTTGAAATCATGATATATGTCTCAGTGAACTCTTTCTGCTTTATTTGAATACCATGCCATCATATGGGTCTACAAACATAATACAATTTTTACTATTTCAGTTGGGAGTACCAATGTAAGACGTCTAAAGGCAGCCGCAGGCTCCACGATAATGTGTACCCCCAACCGAGTGCATCTGAAAATAAAATAGTCTAAATTGCAGAATGAACAAACAACATGTTTTTGATAAATTTGATATAATTCATTAATTGTATAATGTTAAAAAAACCCCATTTATTCGGTCAGTCTTGCAATGGGAAATAGAGAGGAAGTTTGTTGTTTTAATAACAGTCACTTACAAAGAATTCACGTTTCACCGATACATAACATTCACATAAATTATAGTAGCACAAAGTATCATATTATTATCGTTATTTTGCTTAATATTTTTTCGTTTATTGTTGATTTAAGAAAAATCAGAATGCTATTTTTATGGCACACACATACAGCTTCGAGCTGCTCATCACAGGCCTACAGGTTACATGGCGACTACCATCATATTATCCCTGGTCATTGGACCTGTTAATTCATGCACCGTTTCAACTCCCCGGGGAGCATGAACAACACTGCAAACGTTTGGAGCTAGTAATTTTTTTTACTCATCGTATATAATTTCTATCTCTATCCCACCAGGTAAGCCTACTCATACCTGAGTAAAATGGAGCACGTGGGTGTTAATACATCAATGTCTCAGCGTGGAGAAACATTATACCCGGTAATTCTTTGAAAAAAATCTTGGCCCAAGCGAGCCTTAAACTCGCAAGGCAGACATGCAGCGGCTAATTGCAAAGTTAATGCTTTAATCATTGCATCACGTTCCTCATTCCATAAAACAGTTTGTTCTAAGTATGGCTATTAATCAATTTTGTTACTTTTCGTTTGATAAATAAAAAAAAATGACAAACTTCTCGTTCAAACAGATTGGCCTTTTTGCAATTACCATGCATATATAGATTATTTCAGAACAAAATTTAATGTGTGGTCGAGATACAAGTGCTCTTTAATTTGCACATTTCCTTCATTTCTAGGTGGAATGCCTCAACGTGCGCTCCTCAAATAAATACAAACTATTTAAATTAAATCATGTTTATGAAGTATAATATCACCTTTTAAGCACACCTATTTCCTCTTTCCCATAATAAAAAAATTACATGTAATTTGTAATACTATAATGCTAACCTTATGGTACATATTATCGGGATACCTGCCTAAAGTCGGTCCCCACGCTGAAAGGGCAAATATAATGTAATTACAATGTAATATAAATGACAGTGCGGTCAAGAAAAAATGTTCATTCACTATGGTAAACCAAAAGAGATGGATATATTTGTAAAATAGATGTAAAAACTAGACAGTAACTGATTTACCCTAAGTTCAGTCATCTTCGTAAGACAGCTGTGCCAATTCCAAGCTCATTTTTTCCTAAAAAAGGATCTTTTTGTGAATAGGAGAACAAGAGACGTTCAACCACTGTTGGCTTAACGTTGGAAAAAAAACTTCGACCCTGGTCCAACTAACTTTAACGTCAATGACATTGATTCAATGTCGCAACAATGCCGTGTGCCTAGTGTGCCTTACTATATACTGGCTGCTGTATAATGCATGTCACCTCGTCTCTCCAATGTTTCAGGGAGACTGAAATTGCACATTTTACGTAACACCCAAACCCAATACTTTGAGAAAAAAACTAAACCCCACACAATCAATTGTAATTAGTGTACGTTGATTATAACATAGGTACAGCACACAGAATTCAAAATAACACAATGAATAACAACAAAGTAAACATTAATAT
Source organism: Flabesymbios commensalis (assembly GCA_964017125.1). Taxonomy (NCBI): domain Eukaryota; kingdom Metazoa; phylum Annelida; class Polychaeta; order Terebellida; family Flabelligeridae; genus Flabesymbios; species Flabesymbios commensalis. The sequence goes on from OZ024913.1 coordinate 12,558,503, forward strand.
TTTTTTATTATAACATTGTATCCTGTATTTCGCGGCATAGAGACAATGACAAATATTCACGCAAACATAAATACAAGATTAGAATGTAATAAAAGTCATCAGTTCTAGTGGATGAAATAAATTCCATTAAATTTATCAATCGACATAATTTACAACCATTCATTAGCATTGTGTATAAAGGTGATTTTGATTGTGAAAATACAAACAAGATGTGAAATGTGGAAGAGAAATTTGTGATCACAATATAACATTGAAAACAAAGAGCAGTGTATTATTTCACCCCTAAGTGTTGAATTAAACTTAAGTATACATTTGTATCGGGATTGAGTTAAACATGACTAAGCTGAAAATAATTGTGTAAACCATGGAGACTAAAGTTTTTTTTTCAATTTGAAATCATCATAAATGTCTTAGCTATGTCATTCTGATTCATTTGTTTACCTATGTAAAGGGTCTATGGCCAATAAAAATATTTTAATTTTGTCAGTGCGGGGACCTTCTTTATACGTCAGAATCTGACGTCTACAGACGTCAGATTCTGACGTATAAAGATGGTCCCAGTGCTGAAGGGGTTAAACGGACAAGCTCACCATCTAGCCTCAGTCATGGTTGTCACAAATTCAAACGTTGGCAGCAGGTACATGAGTGGTTCATGAATTAAACCCTTTAAGGGCTAAGGATTAAACTATAATTGCTTTTAATTCCTAAAAAAAAAAAAATTATTGGTCGATCAAATCACTGGTATTCGGAATGACATGTACTGTTTGCAAATGTTGGGTCTTAAATTAAACAAATGTGAGTAATTTGCAACCACTTGAAGTTGTGTCGCACTACTGCGACCTACTTCAAATGGGTAAAAATTTAAATAAGTTAACTTATATTAGGGTAAAGGGTTAAATTATAATTGTTAAAAACTTGATGATAAGATAAACATTTTGAAATTAAGAAATAAAATGTAATAATTGCAAATGCACCAGGCGAGTTTTTATTTTTTGACAACCATGACTAAAATTAGGTGGTGGGCTTTATACACAAATTGTCTCTAAACCCTTACAACGCTGATTTTTTTATGAAAACCTTGGAGACCAAAGGGTTTCAATTTTAATTTTATATTATAAATGTCTTAGTTAGCTCTTTCCGATTCATTTGAATACCTATGTTATGGGTCTACAGCCATTAGAAATATTTTTTTCCCTTACAGTGCGGGGATCGACTTCAGTCGTTAGAATCTGACGTCTACAGACGTCAGATTCTGACGACTGAAGCTGATCCCCGCGAAGGGTAATTTCATGTGGTAATAGAAAATATTAAAACTTGCAGTAATGAGTTGTACTCACATACTTACCAAGGTAACAATATATAGATCATCATATGGCACTAAGCACGAAGTATTTTCATTAAATTGACAGAATTAACAAAATTTAACTAATGTATATATTCATGCAAATATCAATGCTTATATAAAATAGACATGATGCAGATGCCTATTTTTGCTCACATCAAATTTCACTCAATAGATTAAAAATTCATGACTGAATATTCATCTTTTGAGTAAAAATATGAGAGTAAAAAGGTACGATGAAATAAAAATAGCAAAGAATCATTCAACACCTACAAGTTATGTTGTAACTTGTGGATTAACCCTTTAACCGCCAAATTATTCAATTGGAATTTTCACCCACTTTAGGTTGTGTCTCGCTGACGCGATCCACAACTTCAAGTGAGTGAAAATTATTCAGATTTTACAAAATGCAGGTTAACTATTTTTAAATTCTTGCTGATTTATGTCACTTTATATCTTCAACTTGTTTAAAAGCTGATATGCAATATGCTAATAAAAAATGTAAAAAATGAATATAATCAGTACCGGCAGTTGAAGGGTTAAAGGGTCGTATCTGTGACTTTACCAAGTGGCAGATATGACCCTTTATTCTCTAGGTGTAGATACATATACATCAGCAGTCAAATGGCAATGTGGATACTTGAAATTGTACTAGTTGAACCTGCGTATATATGGACAGATGTTATGGACGGATTCACCTTTTAATTATGGCACATTTTATTATTATGTTGAATTGACGCAATAAATACAACATCCCCTGTGTCTGTATGTTCACAGAACAACCACGGGAATAAATCACAGTAATTTTTATTTTAAGCCTTTCCGTGTTATTTAACATGTTTATTGCTGAGGTGGATTTAAAAAAATCGACAATCGACAAATTTCATAACACTGCACCAGAAAAAAAAAATTCCATCATATATCTCACAGCCATGAACATGTGTCGAGGAGATGGTTGGGGATGGATATGATCATATAAAGCCACAATATTTAAACACACACTTCACAAAGATTGGACAAAAGATGCTTTAATATCGGGTATAAGGATTACAACAGGTTGTTCTATGGAAAACGTCCTGACAGATATATGTTGTATGAACATATTCTCAGTTGTCCATAATAAACACCTTTAAATTTCGATGTGCATGTTTCTAAACCTTTTTCACTCAATAAAATATTGCAATACTGTAATGAAATATATGATATTCAAAACGAGTACCGACATACCTGACATCACAGCAACATTAATACAATATAAATACTTCCACTTTCTCAAACTAACAGTTTGAAATTTAAATAGGGTTGTCCACTGGACATCTCATTCATGACATTAGGTTGCCCGGTGACAGTTTATATTGTCTGGGATAATAGAAAACACATCATTTCAGACCTTTCAATTAACCTATTTAATTCTATACAATAACAGTTAAATCACAGCAGACAAAATAAGACCCGAACAAAATATCAAATACAGCATTCATGTACAACTAAAATTAACAGATAATTAAGTCACAATAAGCCCTTAAGAGAAGATTATGCGCATGTTGAACGTACATGTACACTTCAGTCGTAACATAACGTCAATAATACCAACATATCATACAGCTGTGTACAATAACCCTCTAAGCCCTAGGTATTTCTTCTCATGTTAACCCTTGTGCTGCTAGAACCGTATATATATATAGGTACAATTCTACATATACTGTGAAAATTTATAAAATAATTTGTAGTATATGCTCAATTAATCCAATAATTCGGTTTGGGAGATGTCTATTTTTCATAAATGAAAATGTTTTTTCATCAAGCTGGAAATTGTGACAGCAATTCCAGTTTCAAACGCATGAGAAATAGAAACAAACAAATCAGCAGCGCAGGGGTTGATTCACTTGAAGATGTGAAGTGCTGCTGCAGTTTCCACCTCAAAGTGAATGAAAATTACTTGTTTTTCAACCTTTTCAAGCCTGAGCTTACCATTGTCATCTTCATCCACTACAAGCCGCGAATTGCTGTCGCAATTCTCGACTTGTAGTGGACGAAGATGACTTGAATAGGGTGGCAAAGAACAAAATACATTGTTATTATTTTAAAAATTTCATGAACATTTTCATTCAAAAATGTGAAATTAAGTCATTCTTCCGAGATGCAAAATGATGCTTTAATGCATCATGAGGGCTTAATTAAATACTCAAGTCTAATATCTCAAAGTGAAGCTTAAAACGTTCATGTTGTGATGGATTATGCAAAACTTTGACCAAATCCTGTTTTTATGTCGAATCACCGTCTACAAGGCCAGTCCAGCATACAACAAACATTGGGTCAATGTTTTGAAAATTTTTATTAAAAATATCCAATTTATGCGACCGGGGAGCTTAAAGGGTTCATACACTTCCCAGCAAACACAAAACATTTGTATAACACTGATACACAATGTGAGCCCAACGTCTTCGACGTTAGTCCAACGTTGTATAAAAGTTTATTGGGTTACATCATCACCTAACAGAACGCATTCATACCGTATGGCCGTGTAGATTAAGCACTGGGTGTGAACACCTATGGTGATTATCAAGAATAAAAACGTTATACAGTAGAACCTGTAAACAACAACCGTACCTCCTCTAAATAAGACCTGCAGTGTCATATCTCTCTCTGGCAACACATTATTTGTCTGAGGAATCAACTATTAACTCTTGAAATTGTTTAATTTTCACCCACTTGAAGAGCTGTGTTTCGCTGACGGGCGACCCATAGGTTCAAGTGAGTAAAAACTATTCATATTTGTCAAAATGAAAGCCATTTTTTTCAAATTTTGCCAAGATGTATTCCACCTTGAATGGTACCGGTACATTTTTAAGTGCTAAAAATACAAAATGAACCTTATTATATTTCTGATTAGTGCCTAAAGGGTTAATAGCTCATTCACTTCCTCAGACATCTAAACATGTTGAGGTGACATTATTGTAAATCTTCAATAAATAAATAGACAAACTCACTGAATTGTGAATGATATTTCACACACTTGCAAGCTGTGGATCAAAGTATCCTTGTCTATACTGCTCTGAAAAGCCAAAAGGCAGTATCTGCTTACTTGTAAAGTGAGCAAATACATGTACTCCTTTTTGGCTTTGCATGGTAGTATACTCTGGAAAGCCAACAGGTAGTAACTGTTACTGTTTTTGACTTCCAGCGCCAGTTGAATTATTCTATCTTGCTCCATTGAACCAGCTTCAGCCATAATTTCATGTTGGTAACATTTTTTTTTATATAGCACTTACAGTGTTAACTTATACTTGGACATCTATCAACCCAGCTGGACCAACAAGGCCGAACGCCCATCATTCAGTGTGAGGTTCAGGTTGATTTCTAGACTGCTGTAGAAGGCCAAAAGGCAGTATCTGCCTTTTGGCCTTCTAAGTCAGTAGTACCAGTAGTACTGGGCCTTTCTACAAGAGTATACTGGGCCTAACCTGTAAACAGCTTTTAACCCTAACAACGCTGAAATATGCAATGAACAAGTTAATTATGACTTATAAAAAAATACGTCCGAATATAAATAGATGTTATCTTCCCTCGTTGTTTCCTCCATAAGAGACCAGCAGGCATTAGTGACCACTTGGCAGTGCCAAACTGGACAGCCCAGTTGCCATGACAGATACTTGGCATGAGTGACACCCTGGCATGAGTGACCATCTGGCATGAGTGACCATCTGGCATGAGTGACCACTTAGAATGAATTACACCCTGGCATAAGTGACAACCCGGCATGACAGACATCTGGCATGAGTGACCAACTGGCATATATGACACTCTGGCATGAGTGATCATCTGGTATGAGGGAGCAACTGCGTCTTTGACGTTGGTCGCTGGATTGACAGGGCCGACAACTTGCCAAGTGTGACCACTCCACTTGGTATATAAAACCACTGCTCATGAACGATGACCTGCCACGAGCAGGAATGTTGTAAAGGTGGTGCCTCAGAACAAATTCTACCATACAGTTTTATCTTCATGTCTTGATACAAAATATAACTCTTGAGCACAGAATCATATGTGTGTTTCTTTTAACGCAGCAAAGTCTTTAGTACGTTGTGAGTTTGTCTTTTTTCTCCGCCTGGGCTGGTGGTCCTTGGCGAGAGGACGTGAATCTTTGTGAGACAGGGATAATGAGCTAAATTTGTCCTCTAAACCAGCAGATTTGCCGCTGTCAGGTGACCAGCGACTGTGTCCCATCGGGGCATCGTAACCACCCGAGGGTGTGGACACTCCATTGGGGACGTCGTTGTTTTGGCTTTGTGGATACTTCATTCTGTCTGACATGGCTGTGTGTGACGGTGCATATGGCTGTGTGGATGTCACTCTCATACTGTGGTGTTGACTGTGCAGGCTATTATGTGAATTTGGCAGTGGGTGAAGTCTCTGTAACACGGTAAAAGATTAAATTAAGTCAGTTCAGTAGATTATTATCTATCTTAGAAACTTTTAAGAGAATGGCTGCATTACATTTTACATTCTGATGCACTATATTATATCATTTAAAATCAAGTTCTGAATGAATAATCTTTAAAATGCCAAAGTGGTCTTTCAAAATTACAGCCACGTAAAAATTGTGGGGGTGAGACAAGTGAGTGAAAATCACTTTAATAAAAACTACTGAATGCAGTTTTTTTGTCAATTTTTTGTGAATACTTAAATTACCAGAAAACATAGTTAGTTAGTAAAAAGGGCTAAAAAACTGTCCAAGAAAGACAACTCTGTGACTAGTACTTTCAGACAATCATTTAAATATTTAAAATAATAGCACCTCCATTGAAATGCAGCATCCCGGCAAACGCAAGAAGCTGAACTAATGTTCGAATAATATTGTCTCACCATCTACAATGCTGGATCGACATTAAACAATCATTGAATCAAAGTCTTATGCTCGCTGTGATTCGTTATTATTTGCAGCCATCTGCTAGTCTTTTTGTGGTTTGATAACAAATGAAATTGATAACATAATTTCTGGTAGATGTTGAGAAAAATAATTCTAAATTTGCAGGTGTCTGTTAATAATAAATAGAAATATTTTTCGTCATTTGAAGCAGGAAATTGCGTCAGCAATTCCAGCTTTAACCCTTAGCCGCCAAATGGTCAATCATAATTTTCACCCACTTGAAGTTGTGTCTAACTGACGCGATCCACAACTTCAAGTGAGTGGGAATTATTCAGATTTTACAAAATGCGGGTTAATTCTTTTTTAAGCTAGACTTCACATTTTTATTTACCATGTTTAAAAGGTAGTACCTTATGTGGTAATAAAATATAATATTCCCGGGACCGGCGGTTTAAGGGTTAAAAGAATGAAAAATAGAAATAAAACAAATCAGCAGCACATCCAAGATCTGCTGATGGATTACCTGGTCTGGTGTTTGTATGACTTTTCTCAGCGGTATGGGGGTGCGTGTGTGGTAGGTGGAGTCCCACATGCCGGCGTTAACGCTGCCGTCCTCCCTGTAAGGATCCGCGTATTTGGACTCCCGGTACTCGGGCTGCTGGTGCTCGCTGACGTGGTCCGCATCCATCGTGGTCTGGTGCTGAACCACACGCTTCATGGCGGGGCTGTGACCAGTCGGCTCTGTGATCTACAAGTGGTTGAAAATTACTCATATTTGCAATAATTTGACCAACCATTTACAAATCTTGATTTTAACACTCATTTCATTCCCAATAACTGTAATTTAACCAGCTAATAAAACAGATTTCAGGACAAGGACTGACTGTTGACATCACCTTCTGCTGTGAAATGTTGTCCATTATACTGGAAGGTTTATATTGTTTTTTTATTGAATTTTCATGTTAAGCTAGGATTTTAATATATTGATTTTTTTTATTATAAAACATTATTTTCTTTCTTTTGCCTATGCATCTGAATAGATAATGGGTTTTTTTGTGACCCAACTTTGTTCGAGCCACCTTCTCAGGGCCAGACTAGCACAGCTACATAGCCCTGCTACACAGCTTTGAAAATCTCTTCTGTAATTGAGAAGAACTAAGCTTTGAAAAATAAGGGTTTCTAGTAAAATGACTTAGAATTATCATCATAATGATCCATCACACCCCGACTTCGGGTTGTAATAATATCACTGGCTACATCAGGATGTCGCCATTTTGAATGAACTGGGTTATGCCGTCGTGACAACAGAACTAATTAAAAACTCGGCCTCTCGTGATAAATCACAGGTTTTAGCTATAGTTTTTTGTTTTTTAAGAGACAGGAATGTAGTATTAATGACAAATTTAGAACCAGGTAAGTAGAATAGAACCTGAATTCCAGTGTATTATTTAGGATTGAAAACTAGAATTAGGAACCCCGGTTTCAGTATTTCGAAAATGAATTAATTAAGTATGAAAAAAGAGTGAAAGTACCACAATAACTGGGTGGAGGCGTGATGAAATATATCAGAATAATAATAATTATATCAGAATATAATGAAGTCAATATGATTCTAAAAGTATTTGAATACACACATGTTTTTTCTTTCTCCTTCGCTTGACATTCGGAGCGGCAATTGAGTTGGAATCTGGTGGTCCAGCTTGTCGCCTGAAAACAAGAAAATAGACAGTGTAGGAGGCATCTATGTATTAGCTATAACCTTTTGAGCACGACAAATTACATATTTCTAATTTAACTTGTGCTTTTTCTGACAAGTAATTTTTCAAATCTGAGGCCAAGTATTATTATTTCTTTTCAGCGCGGGGACCATCTTTATACGTCCGGTTCTGATGTCTGCAGACATCATAGACGTCACTGTCTTACGTATAACGACAATCCCCACACTCATACGGTGTATAATCAAATATATATAATGGCCGTAGACCAATAACATAGGTATTCAAATAACGCAGTATGAGTTAACTAAGACATTTATGACGATTTCAAATTGAAAAAAAAAACATTTCGTCTCCATGGTTTATACAAAAATATTTCAGCGCTGTAAGGGTTAAATAGTACTGAGAAAAGACATGTTTCACCTTCAAAAGGTATTATTAAACACTTTAAGCACTAAGCAATTGTTTTTAATACGTCTTTAAAAAATATCAGTTTTTGTGAGATAAATTTATGTAGCATCAGTAATGTTTGTGAATATTTGGTCTCAAATTAGCCAAATATTAGTATTTTTCAACCACTCAAAGTTGTAAAGCGAGGCACAACTTCAAGTGGGTACAAAATAAAATTGAGTTAAGGTGGTAATAGAAAGGATTGAAAAAACAACATCCGTGGTTGTGCTTGTGCTTGGTGCTAAAGTGTTAATACAGCTGTGCCAATTACATATAGCTGATTGCTGTTAACGATAAATTTATTGAAGGCCAAAATGTCAGCAGTCACATGTCAGTGATTTAAAAAACATTTTTTCTCATGTGGGTGATTTTACAATTTATATTATCCCATGCATTAAAATATATATACACTGTATGCACAAAAACTAATTTCCATAAAATAAACAAATGAGGTTAGCTTTACATAATCCCTTACAGCCCGGGGACCATCTTTAGACATCAGAGTCTGATGTTTATAGACGTCAGCTGAAGTCTATCCCCGCACTCAAAGAGTAAAAATATTTATAATGTCAGTAGACCCATAACATAGGTATTCAAATGAAGCGGGAAGAGCAAACTAAAACATTTATGATGATTTCAAATTGAAAAACATACTTTGGACTCCATGATTTATATATATATTCGTCCCTTTGGATATGAAAGGGTGTATCTGCCACTTTGTAAAGTGGCAGATACACCCTTTCATATTCAAAGGGACGATATATTTCAGCGCCTTAAGGGTCAAGGAAGTATAACTGACCATTGCATGTCCAGAGGACTTCCATATCCATCAGGTCGATGCGCCAGGTGATGTGTAGGAGGGTATTTATGAAACATGCGAACATTACTCTTTGTACCGTTCTTCATGTTATGGTGCGACATATTCTCCCCTGATGAATAAAAAGTACATACTAAATAGTAACGCACAACAAGCATATAATTATGGTTACCAAAGAAGACAATTATTGAAAGTTATTGATTTGAAAATTAATAATTTGAAATTTTTTAATGAAGACAAGAAAAGATGCCATGCTTTTCTTTCATCTTCACAAAGGACCTAGTGATGTGTTTTCATCTTGCTTAATCTATTTGAAGCTTATTGGAACATTCACTACTAAATGAAAGTAATCAATCAGTCCAAGAAATTAACAAGGGGCCTGAAGTCCTATATCATCCCCCGCCATAAATTAGGTTAGACTTTTTGCGGTCACAAATATTTAAAAAGTCAATTTGTGGTGGCCATTTTAAATTTAATCAAAATCACATGCACATTTCCAGATGGTGGGTAATGATTATACAATGTGAATTATTACTGACTTTAATTTTGAAGTTTATCCATGGTGGCCATTTTTAATTTTAGTAAAACCTTGAAAAAATCACTTGCACATCTCCATATCCGTTTTAAAGTTTTTGTGCCCACAAATTTTTTTTTAAGTTGACCTCTGGCGGCCGCTTTGAATTTTGGTAGCATCTTTGAAAAATCACTTGCACATCTCCTTGTTGCTAGGGATGTGATGTTGAAATAAAATAAAAAATTAACCAAATATTTGTTGTTGCTAGGAATGTGATAATAAAATTTGAAAAAAAATTAACCAGCGGTTTTTAAGTTTTCGCAACCACAAGAAAACGTGAAGCCGGACAAAATCCTGGCGCGACTAAAATCCCCATTCCCCTACTATACTGGCGGGGGATAAAAATGGTTGACATTATCACGAAAATCACCATGACCAAATATCATTATGTCAGTCGGGTAGATAGATATATACATCAATCCAGTGATTCTGATTGACTGTTCCAGGGATTTCACTTTCAGAAGGACAACAAACAGATTCATTTTTTTAACTTGTTCACGCTAAGCACAATTAAAGCAGTTTTTTAGCCTTTTTATTTAAACTTTAACCCTATCAAGCCTGAATTTACCATTGTCATCTTCATCCACTACAAGCCGCGAATTGCTGTCACAATTCTCGACTTGTAGTTGATTAAGATGATTTGATGTGTTTTAAAAATTGAAAAAAGTTGCCATGTATTGGTAAACCAGTCTCATGGGAATATTTATTCTAAAGCTCTTGGTTGTGTGAAAATTCAGTCTGTTTTCAGGGATGTAAAATGGTGCTTTAATGCATCGTGAGAACTTAAAGGGTTAATTAAACAAGAATATTTCAAGGATAAATGAGTCTAAATTGGTAATTTTTTTATTCAAATTGTACAAATATGAGAAACTTTCACCCACTTTAAGTTGCGGATTGGGGTAGCAAGACATAACTTCCAAGTGGGTGAAAATTTCTATTATTCAACCTAAAATTGAAATCAGTCAAGCAGAACAAATCTTGAGAAGACTTCAGTATAAAAACTAACGGTGTCTTGTCATGAAATGAGATATCTTTTTTGGTTCCTGAATGAGATCACAGTGTCAGCTATCTAATGAACATATTTATAGGGTAATGCAGAATTACTAAGAATTTTTAGTTTTAAAAAAGAGACCCATAACTCAAAATACATGCAGTTGCTGCCGTTGAAGTTCATAGCCGATATTCTCGTACAAGATACGATAAATAGTAAGCTTCAAATTTGTCCAGGTGGCTATCTCTACCAATCCGAAGCCTACGATATATCATATCTTGTATGAGAATACAGCCCCGGAAGATAAAAATTATGAATGTTATCCACACTATGCGTCCCAAAGACTGCTTTAGTCACACAAAAACACAGAAACAGAATTCAGCAAACGGGAGATGCTGACACGGTGCTGGTTTAATGATGGGCCATAGTCTGTGACACCTGCTCAATATTAAAACAACATTGTGTCACCGTCTCGAGTTTGCTTGGAATAAATTTAAATTGAACCTTACCTCCATGCTGTGCATAATTACGTCGGTCTTGGGTGAATGACTCGTGTTGAGTTGCAGGGATCTTTTCCTTGTAGCGAGGAACATGTCCGGCTGATCCATCTTTTTCCGTGTATCCCTGAAGAGGCAGAGCAAAAAAAGTGTAACAAACGCAAATAGTCATTATTCAGTAAAACTGATGAATTGTCCTCTTGGAGCTAGAGGGTCGTTCTGCTACTTATTAGAGGACGCGTTCACTCATAGAGGATACAAAGATTAGTAGCTTGTGCATTGCAGTACAGTGTGAATAACTAACTGATTACATCACTCGCTCACTTGACAAAAAATAATGCCTTCTATGTTAAAAACAGGATATGTGGACATATATAGACTCGCCGTTCTCTTTCTTTCGCGCATTGGCGAGTGGGTGAGTGCCAGTAATGCACACTGCAGTAAATCTAAAGCAGGTAAAAATTATAATGCGATAAATTTGCAAACAGCAGTAACTGCTTACTTTCCAAGTAATCATATAACCCTTTACCCGATACTGATTATATTCTTTTTTGACATTTTTTATTAGCACATTAAATATCAGCTTTCAAATATGTTGAAGATAAAACATGACATTAAGCGACAAGTTTTCAAAATCGCTGACCTTCATTTTGTTAAATCTGAATAATTTTCACCCACTTGAAGTTGTGGATCGCGTTAGCGAGACACAACTTCAAGTGGGTGAAAATTCCAATTAATTAATTTGGCGGTTAAGGGGTTTATAACTGCCGTTGCCTCAGCACAGCGGTACAATACCTTCATATCTGTCACTCTGTCTGCGTGAGCATTTGCAGACTGTAGATCAGTATTCTTTCTTCTGATGCTGGAACGTATCTTCTCAAGTTCTTTTTGTTTGGATTGGTTCAAAAACTGGCAACAAACAACAAAAGTTATACATGGTAAAATCAGATAAAAATGTGAAGACTATGTTTACATTGTGCCACAAAATATGTTTCGTAAAAACACTAAATATTACATTGCTAATTCAACATGTTCAATGCCAATTTCTTTTTTCATCCAAGCAAGATTTGGGGTCCAGGAACTACTGACATCAAGCTAAAAATTTGTTATAAGTAACAAAAATTCTGTTCAGTTTGATCACTATTCATTAGTTTCATTACATGAAGCAGATACATGTATATATAAACCATACAGAACTGACATAGGATATATACCAGTAGTCAATTTCTATGACATTATCACTGATCAGCCAGTTACATGTACATGTACTAGCCTAATTACCAGTACGTTGTCCCCTTGGCGTTAGAAGGTGCTGAACTGCCACTTTGTCAGGTGGCAGTTTAGCACCTCCTAATTCCAAGGGGACAACATGTACTTCCAGATCTACAAGATTGCATTGGGTGACCTCAAACAGAGGTGGAAAAAAATGTATACAAGTGGCCTTGATTCGGCTGCAACGTGTCCACAACGGCGTTGCTCGTTTGGTCACTCGGACTAAGACACAAGATCACATTACCTCTGTGCTAAGTGACTTACACTGGTTACCGGTTAGTTCAAGGATTGACCTTAAGCTCTGCCTGTACATGTACAAGGCATTGAAAAAAAACTCAGGGTTTCCTCCAAAGCATCAAAGCATCATGGTACCATGATGCTTTGAACTTGTACCCGACGCTTCAGTAATTCCCATGACGCTTTTTCAAATGCCATGATGTTTCAGTAAAATCAATAAATGCTCCCCCCAAACTGCCATATTATCAAATGCTTAGTTTTTATTTTTTCAGTCTACACATGGCTGCAACAGTGGTCATTCTAAAAACGGTAGAGTCAATATAAAGCTTAATAAACAAATGAAAGAAAGACCTTAAGGTTTTTCTACTTTATTATTTTACAATGTCATAAAAAATGACATGTAACAGTGCAAACAATGGATAAAAATAAGTTCTATAAGTTACTACAAGGTAGATATGAAGAAGTTTTCATATTCAAATTTTCCCGGTATGCCTCCGGACCCCAGACCACACGCGCCGCACTGAACCCGAACGGGCAGTTACCATGATGTTTTCTCATTTTTCTGGGGGAAACCCTGAAACTGCTCCCATTTACATCTCGGATAAGCTCAGTCTCTATGAATCTAAAGGATCCTTACGCTTCAGCTACGCTGGGCCTTTATACATGTTAGTGTTAGACGCAAAGAGGGGTCAGACTTTGATTTTGCGATCAAGGGGCCTCGGCTATGGAATAGCCTACCGATGGATTTACGCCAAGCTCCATACGCTACGAGCGCTTGACTGGTTTTGAAATCTGGACCGCGCTACAGAAATAAACTAAATAATAAATAATGTAGTCAAAGGAACTTTATCCTTAAACTAGACACGGACTCCGATGTTAACCCCTAGAGTTCTGAACTGATGAATTAAAATTTTAAGTCACTTAAAGTTGGGGTTTCGCTACAGAGACACAAACATCACGTCACTGTGTTAGCCAGAGACCAGTGCACCCATTTTTTGGACGGGTATAATGTCAAAATGACTGGCAAAAATTGTCCAAATTACATTATAAAAGAGAAAATACACGGGAAACTAATGCAAAAATTAAAAAAAAAAAGACGGGCAGTGGTCTAATCCTAGCAAAACAGTGCATCACGTGACTAAAAATTATGTTTGTTGAATCACCCTACATGATCATTGCATGATCAAGATCTGCTGAAGGCAGGTCGAAACGTCACAATCGTTTCACACCAACACTACTAAGTCCTAAAGTGAGTAAAATTTAACCACTTTCTTCATGAATCCTGGAACTGTGAATAACATATTCTCTTCTTCATGAATCTTGTAATCATGAATCGATGGGTTTAAACAATAGTGTGCTAAGTGACATTTTTGGACTTTAGAATAATAACCAGCTAAGTCACCTAGAATATGTATAAAGTTTAAATTTATTCCAAATTCAGATTAAAACAACAGATCAAGTCGACTTAGCACATTGTTATTCTCGTGAAAAGAAGCACATATCTGCATAATATCTGTCCAACACAGGACCAATTCGACTTGAAACATTGTTATTCTGGTGTTATATGCTTAAATGTGCTCTGTTTTTGGGACAAAAACGGTACAAGTGCACTAAGCGCATTCTTATTCTGAGACTTGTGGAAACAACACAGGGAAATGCCTGGACTTAGTTCATTGTTGATCTAGGAACAATCTCTGCATATTCTGTTTTCCTGGAGTAACAATGTGCTACGTCAAGTGGGTGTCTTGTTGATCCCAATTTTGCTTCTATAAATCGTTTTCGGAGGTAAAAAAATACTCTGATAACTTCACTTGATCTACTGTCAAATTCAAATCGCTGTGTTTTTCATCAGTATAAGTCCAAGTCTACATGCTGATAAGTGGATTTAGCAGACTATATTTCTAAGCAAAAAGATAAACACAATTTCGCTGTCAAGTCGACTTGACCCACTATTGTTTTAGACCATTGGAATAACATATTCTTGACAAAAAAAAGGTGAATTTTTTAAAGGTAAGTCAAAATGTATATGGCTGTCACAGTTTTGAAACACAATTTTTTTCAGACTCTTTTTCATTTATTTGAAGCTGGAATTGCTAAAACAATTTCCAGCTCCTAATGACGAAAAATAAGTATATTTATGAAAAAATAAACATCTTCAGAATGTATTTATTAGGTTAACTAAGCATCTACCACAGAACATTTTAGAAATTCGAGTTGAATTTATTGGTCTGAAATTTGATTGAAAACAGATATAAATATGCTGAATGTAAATACACATATGCGAGAACGGATAGACTGAGAGACTGGTGACCGACAACCAGACTAAATACATGTGTGTTTCCACCCTTGCAGTAAAGTCCCTGGCCCAACATGCTGGGCTTCTGAGGCATCTCACCTTGTTTGTTTTTCTTTCAGGAGAAGGAGTTCTCTCTCTTTCCATTTCTGCACCTCCGGCTCCCGCCGTGAAATTAACAGTGTACGTGCTGTAGCGCCCAATGTTACACTGACTCAGGACAGTTGGGTTCCTATCAGGTTTAACGTGACTGCCACTGCCGTCCTGCGCATTATTTCTGTTTATCCTGTGTGGCGGCGGATTAGACCCTGGCTTGCTGAAGGAATTACGTCTTTTCACAAACTGGTCGCCGTTGGATGTGTAATGAGAAGGATTCTTGTTCTCAACGTCTTGCACAAATAAATACGACTGATTGTCACGATTGTCTTGTTTTTCCCTCTGCTGCGTGATCAGTGCCTGTGAGTTACCTGTCCACCGGTCATTCTCACTAGATGTAGCCGATGACGTGGTACATTTAGGGGAGAGATGATTGGTGTTGATAGCTACAGGCATTATGGGGGTTTGCACAGTAGGTGACTGACTGTCATTACTGTACACAGAGTTTCTGGTGACCAGGGGCACCAAATCCACACCGTTTGTCTCCCTGACATTTGTCTTTAGTCCACGTAAGTCCAGTTTTAGATCATCCTTCCAGGCAGCTTGGTCAACCTCAGGTTTAGGAGGGGTGTGAAGCACTATCGCTTGTGACATGTCTTCTATTTGGCTGATGGGGCTATGTGCGCCATGGCCGTCCTGGGGCTCGTTTCGTGGAGAAGACGCCTGCTCAAAAACCTCACTGCCATTGCTCAATTTACTACAACAGACATCACATAAAATGAATAGATATATCTCATACCATGACCTTAAAATAGTTGTTGTCATTAACCCTCTTGGCACCAAGGTATTTGTTCTCATTTTACTCACCTTAAGATGTGAATTGCTGCGTATTTCCAGAAACGATGAAAACTCCAAAATTTTAATAAATACCCAAGTAAGATACCAGGTATCTGCGGTAGCGAGACACAACATCAAGTAGGTAGCAATTTAAATCAGTTAACTTGGCGCTTGAAATAACCTTGTAAAATATCCTACAAGAAAACTTATTATGACCTTATTTTGATTGATTACACAACTGTTTATTTAAATAATTTTATTTAAAAATTTAAATCAAATGTGACACATTAATGTCACAAAAGGGTTAAAGGACCAAACAACTAGATAACTACATGTAATTACTGGTAAATAAAGGCCTAATTTTAGCCAGTTTTATCAATACCACACAGCTGCAAAAAAGTAAAAATTACTGGTAGCTAAATTGAGTGGTGTAATATAGGCACCAGTTAAATATTTTAAATACGCACATTTATCATTGTGGACATCTTCAGTTTAAAAATTAAGACGATCAGAAAGTAAATGGGCAAATAGATTTCACTTACGGAACATTAGATTTTTGTCTCATTTGTATTTATTTAGTTTGTGTCTATCATTCAAGCTATAATTGATAAAGGTACTAACTAGTCTATTTGTGTTAACAAATAATTACTGTGCATATATTAAACAGCTAAAGATTATATAAATTAGGCTAGTTTAGCTCAATTATAAATATTTGAATTGTGCAAAAGGAGGTAGAACCATAGGAGCTGAAATGAAACTTATATACTGGTAAGTGGCACATGGTCACCTTAGTAATTAAAGTGTGTCATAGTAATTAAAGTGTGTCATAAAAGGACTCTTTAGTATCAAGGTGTCACCACCCAGTAAACATAAGATGCATTTAATGTTGGGCCACCATCTGTAATAATGTTCCAATCCTAACATGGATTGTTTGTTTGAAAAAATAGACGTTACCAAATATGAATTACATGTGTATTTGATTAGCTGAGCATCTACCACAAGACATGTTACACATTTTAGTGGTATTTTATTTAGTCTGAAATTTCTAAGCAGCACAAGGGTCAAACCAGCAGTGGGTTACCATCTAGTGTTTGCTGGGAATATAACACTTTAGCTCAAAGGGGTCAGTGTAAATATTATAACCACACCTGGGATATACCCAGAACCAATTGGTTAAATTTACGTTGAATACTAAGTATGGTAGCTATTATCAGATTATGACCTAAAAAAACCAAAAGGATGACATGCCATGTAGAAAGACTTCCACCAGTGTCCAAAGTGTTACAAGAGCATACATGGGTAAGTGAGTCGGGTTTACAACCAATTTTGTGCACAGATAAACTTCCCGATGTGGAAGGGAGAAAGACTATTCCCAAGACAACCTTTATCAACAAGGTCTGAGGCAAAGCATGTTACCTGTCACATATGCTCCCCTCCTGAAGTGAGAGACACCAAGCATAGCTGAATTGAAAGTCTTGCAATGAAATAAATTATTCTAAAAATCTCATATTAGTGCCAAACGAACCTCATTACTACAAGTGTTGATCCACTTAAAAACATGATTGAAACGGTATACGGGCCTAGCATGACAAGGGTTAACCCCTTAATCACCAAATTATTCAATTTATATTTGTACCCACTTAAAGTTGTGTCTCGCTGACGCAATCCACAACTTCAACTGAGTAAAAATTATTCAGATTTGACGAAATGGAGGTTTACTTTTTTCAAATCTTGCTGATTGATGTCACGTTTTATTTTCAACATGTGTAAAAGCTGATAATTATGCAATGTGCTAATAAAAAATGTAACGAAACAAATATATATTCGGTACCGGCGGTTAAAGGGTTAACACTTTTCCTACCCATACATTCCTTGTCACTTGCACACGTTGGAAAATGGTTATTTTAATACCTGGGCCTGTATTCTGGTACAAGTTACGATATATCATAAGCTTTGGATTGGTCGACCCATCTCGACCAACCTGAATTTATGATAATTTATTATCATTACTTGTTTGATAATACAGCTCAGCTCTGGCTACTTCCCAGCAAACACAAGACGTTGACTCAATGCTGGGGTCATGTTGGCCTATCGTCAAGGATGCTGGGCCAACATTACTCCAGCATTGGGTCAACATCTTGTGTTTGCAGTGCTTGACCTAGTCAAGCAGATACCAAAAAAACTAGTGATTTCACAGATGCTGTTTTGTACTAGATGCATTCGAAATTTGCGAAAAAAAAGGTCCTTTCAAGATTGAATTTAGAAGATGACACATAGAGCATGACACAGAGCATCACTAGCAGAACTATTCATGGTACATGTACTGTGCAGTGGCAGTTTTGGATTATCTAATAATTACATTTTGTAGATGTATATTTGTTCATAAAAATAATTATTTTTCGTTATTTGGAGCTGGAAATTTTTCGTTATATGGAGCTGGAAATTGCGTTAGCAATTCCAGCTCCAAATAACGAAAAATAGTCTGAAAAAAATCAGCAGCATAAGGGTTAACACTTTAAGTGCTAAGCATGAATAGAGTTGTTCTAGATCCTTTTATTGACAGAACAAATCGCTGATATTTTGAATGAACTGATTGTTCAACCCTTTGCGCTCTCACGATGCATTAAAGCATCATTTTACATCCCCGAAAACATACTTAAATGTCCTACAATCAGTGGTTTTAGAACAAACATTACCATGCAACTGGTTTACCAATACATGGTAATTTTCTTCAATTTTTAAACAACATCAAATCATCTTCATCAACTAAAAGTTGAGAATTGCGAAAAGGTTAAACAAATGCAAATATTTGGTATCAAATTAAACAAATTAAAATATGAACATTTTTAACCATTTTGAAGTTGTGGGTTGTGGTAGCGAAACACAATTTCAAGTGGGTATAAATTTAAATAAGATAACTTAGCGGGCAGAGGGTCAATATCATATATTGACAGATACTAATGTATGTCTTTAGGTGTCACCTTTGCTCAGCAGTTCTTTTACCACGTTGAATACTCTTGTTACGATAGAGCAAGGCCTCTGTTTTGAATGCAGGATGAACCAAACACTCTTCTATATCGATTCTATCATTTGGATCAAGTTCAAGTGTACCCTGCAATAGAAAATTGATCGTAAACAAAATTGGCAAACTCAGGGAAGGGGGCAGTACATATACAATATATTAGAATAAACATAAGTGCAGTTATTGTACTAGATGCAAAATATTTTTAATAATATTTTTTAAAGTGGTCTCCATACTCTTGTCTCATAGAGGTCATTCAATTTTGATTTATATCCAGGTTTAGTTTTACATGGTTTATCCTTGTAAAATTGCCAATGGTACGTTATATAAATAATAATTACAAAGATGAAGGTGTTCATAAATTTGTTGCCATTCGGAGAACAAGAATTAGTTGGTTGCAGCAGCCTGTTTGCAGCAGCCTGTTTAGAATAGGATTATAATTATTATAGGATTATAATACAGATACATACCCTTTTAGTAAAATCTTCAAGTGCTGCATTATTAAATTGCATTATTTTACTTATGCAATTGTTAGCTACATACTAAAATTATGAAAATAATGTAAAATTTTGAAAGGTAGACCTGTTATAATTTTCAATTTGTGTTTTACTCGACATAAATATGATCAATATTTCTGTTGAGAAAAAAAGACAGTTGCAGCAGTTGCAGCAAATGGGATGCTAGCTAGCACGAGCTACTAACCCAATGCTGGCTCGATGTTGGACCATCGTCTTGGACGTTGGCCCAACATTAAACCAGAGTTTGGACAGTGTATCATCCTCGCTGGGATACCATTAATTACCTTCATAAAGTCAACAAGTATGGCACTGAGAACACCTGGGTACTTCTTCTCTATACTCTGCTCTTCGGAAAATTCGGGAAACTTAAATAAAAAACACAATGGCGTAAACAGGAAAAAAATCAGTAGTGTAAACATTAGTGAATAAAAACAACATTATAATGAATGATATTAAATCAACTGTACAAAAATAAGTTGGATCAGTAGCTTGTGGTATGACTAAAGCTTGAATCTGTAGATCAAATTAATTTTACCATAACTTTTGTCAAATTGTGTACATATATAACACTATCTACCCATTTTTTCATCTTGATTGAAATATGAATTTCTGCTTCAAGGTGACCTCATTTTATTAGCTGAATAACTCATTCCTAATAAAAATTGTGTTTGGTCAAAATAACATCTCCCAAATTGACTCATCTGATCCCGACTGGAGACATTTCTAAATCCATTTTTATTAGCCAATTAAATCACTGTTATTTGAAATGAAATGAGTGTTCAAACATGTTGAAAGATTTGCAAATGTTTTGTCCCAAAGTAGCGGTAGCGAGATACAACTCAAGTGGGTGAAAATTTGAACAAATTAATTTTGCAGGATAAGGGTTAATGCATATATAAACAGACCCAGCAGGAGAAGGGTTAACACCAGCATGGTTAGCTTTTAACCCTTGTCCTGCTAGGCCTGCATATACACGTTTTTAAGCATGTTTTGGATCAATAAAAATATCACTGCCTACTTCAAATTGAAGATGTATATTTTTCATAAATATTTTCGTCATTTGAAGCTGGAAATTCCGTTAACAATTCCAGCTTCAAATGAATGAACATAGAGACAAGCAATTCAGCAGGATAAGGGTTAACCCTTATCTTGCTAAGTTAATTCAATTAAATTTTAAACCACTTGAGGTTGTGTCTCGCTACCACGATCCACAACCTCAAGTGGTTGAAAATCACTCATATTTGTTTAATTTTAGCACAAAGATTTGTAAATCTTTATGTTTAGACACATATTTCATTTCCCAATAACAGCGATTTTGTCAGCTAATAAAAAAGAATAAAAACAACAATAGTCGTGATGAGCAGGATAAGGGTTTAGTCATATATGCACCTTGAGACCACGGAACCGCGGATTAGTCATGAACAGTTGCATCTGGTCAGTAGGTAGCGTGCCGACCATTCGCTGTATGGTGTAGAGCTGGTCTATCTCACTTTCTCCCGGGAACACAGGTTCTCCTGTGGCCAACTCGCCCAGTATACAGCCGATGGACCATACGTCCACCGCCTTACCGTAGGGCGCCCTGCAGAATCAAATAGGAGCTCAATGAATGCATATCATATTATTAATATGGAGCAACTACAAAACAACACAAGTGCTCCAGATAACATTTATATCTTAGTAATTAGACATCAACTCTTTAGAAATACACAAATTTGATAAATCATTCGGGATTTATGCGCATAGGTTTATTTCGTTGTGTAACTTGACATGTCATGTTTGTGGTTCTCATGCTGTTACTTTGTCCTGCGTGATTTTGTCACGTCATACCTATTTTGTCAATGATAGTTTCACCTAATTCCACGGTTCATAGCTTAAAACATTTAGAATTATAACTTCAATAATCATATTTGTTTTGATAATATGTGACATTTGTTAATAGTTCACATTTTCAACACAAATTATTAATTATTATCAAGCACCCTGGTCATATGTTTACTCCTTAAAACGTTGAATTAATTTGTAAAAAACATAGCAACCAGAGTTTTTTCAATTTGTAACCTTCGAAATTGCCTTAGTTAGCTCTTTCTGATTGATTTGATTACCTTTGTTATGGATCAGGGCCGTAGCCACCGGTCCGGTGAATGACTTTGCCTAAATGCACCATTTGGAATGTCAAATTTCTAAATATATTTACTCTTACAATGCGATGGCCGACTGTAGTCGTTAGAATCTGACGTCTATAGACGGCAGATTCTGATGACTAAAGTCAAACCCGCGCTGTAATGGTTAATGGTGAATCTACTCACCCGAGGAGTAGTTCAGGGGATCTGTACCATCTGGTGGCGACATACTCTGTGTAGTTGGCACTTCCCGGCTTGTTAATAGTCCTAGCAAAACCTGGCAAAATACATTAAATATTAGTAATAATATACGCCAAGTGGCAATTTTTGTTCTTTGTCAAAAGTTATATTTTATCACTTCATGCTCCCAAGGAGATTTATCCAGGCTAGTTTAGCCTATGGAGTGACCCAAAGAAGAAGAAACAAATCGTAATCGCATGAAAACAAAGAAGACAATATATATAGGACATAGAATTTATAATAAGTAAGCAGTGGTAAACTCTTGGAACACTGCTATCAATTTTACAAAGCTGTCTGTGCATTTATAATTTCGAAAACAAGCTGTAACACTGACATATGTTGTGAGTTCAAGTTCATAAATCTGTGTAATTTACAGTCACTTGAAATAGTGGATTAAAATAAACATCTTCTAAATTGAGCTATTTGACTAACTTAACATATACCACAAACTATATTATCCATTTCAGTGACATCATATTTAGCTTAAATATGCTCAAAACCACTGTGAAACCATGCATACAGCTTCAGGGTTCATACTCCCATGAAGAAACAGAATTCCAGGACTTTTCCAGGACCTAATCAGATTTTTCAAGGACTTAGGGTCTACGTGTACACAATAACTCGTACATTTATTTCCCAAAAACATTTTACATTTTATCTTTTGAAATTGATAATAAAATCGGGCAGGTAGATCTATTTCAACTTGTTCTAAACAGGGTAACTTAATTATTAGACTCTAGCAGATACTATTTTTGCAATCTCTTTTCTCACTAATTAAAATTCCAGGACTTGCAAGCACTTTTATCAAAATTCCAGGACTTTCAAAGCCTGGATTTTTATTTTTCAAATTCAAGGACTTTTCAGGATTTCCAGGACCAGTGCGAACCCGGAGCTTAAATTCACATCTCAAGATGAAATAAAAAGAAAAGAACTGCCTGAAGGTGGGGGGGGAATGGAAAAACTCATCTGGAAAATAATACTCAACATCTATCTGCCAACGATTTGCCAAACATTTACTAATAGTACAAGGGTTACCCAGCAAACACCAGATGTTTATCCAATGTTGGCTCAATGTTGGTACATCATCATAGAAAATAGGCAAACATTGAGCCGGCATTGGATAAATGACTTGTGTTTACTGGGTGCCTCTAATTTGGATAACCCTTCCACACTAACGCTTACTTTATAAGCTACAGGCTATTGCTCTCAGCTTATAATTAAAGTTGGCTCTGGTGGGTAAAGGGTTTGGGAATTAGGCCCAAATTCATCCTGTCACTGATTAACTTTTCCATATAAATAGCTTAACCCCTTGAACGTCAACTTATCAATGGTAATTAAAATGTTAACTCGCAACAACTTCAAGCGAAAGGAAATTAGCATTGTCAAATCAAAGGTCAAGTATGTTTTAATCTTGCTGCCTTTTTTTAAAAAAAAATAAGTTTTCATTAAAACAAAAATAGTTGTGATTGGTGTTTAAAATATTAACTTACATTCAATCTAAATAGGCTTAAAAGGTAGTTACCCAGAGATGCCAGTGGGTCATGGGGAAAAATACAGATTGACTTTTTGGAAGTCCAAACAGGCCATTTTTTGGCCAAGTTGGAAAATTCCAGAATTCTGTCTAAATCCGGAAAACTGGCATCTATGATTATTACAGTTGATAGCAACCAGTATCTTTGTTGTTTTGAAGGGATCATGTTTGTGCACGGCTCAATTATTTGGAATTAGTATTTTTATTTCATTTTGAGTAGGAAAAGGTAATTAAAACAAGCATTTGCAGATAAATATTTAAAGATCCCTGACATAATTATATTGGTGTTAAAAATTAACAAATTTTACACGCTTTCAGTTGTCATTTGGAACAGGAATAGACACAAATTTAAACTGGTAAAAAAATAAATTTGAATTAAACATTTCAGCGATTGAATCAGTAAAACTTGGAAGAAAAGTAATTATTTTATTCTCACAATTTGTCAAATATGAGTCTTTACATGGTTAATTCAAATATTCCAGCACTGTAACAGTTTGAAAAACTCACCAAAATCACAGAGTTTCAGCATATCACTCTTACTGATCAGGAGATTCTCAGGTTTGATATCTGTTGTAAAAACAGGCAAAATCTGTGTTAGAAAAAACTGATAAGCTCATTACTAAACATGCTAAAGCCTACTCTTTTGCAGTAAAGAATCCTGACGATCTACCTGGCAGGTGCCATAATGTTGCTACCAAACACAGGATATCGCTATAGCGCCTATTTTGACCGGTGTGTACGAGTTAATGATCACTAACAAGAACAATGAGCACAAGATTAGTATTACAGGCATAAAGCCTATTAAAATATTTCAGAATGAATTTAATAGACAGAGAGACAAATGGATACATTTATTCATATACAATACTTACAAGCAATCTGGAGACACTCACTATGAGACCTGCGCTTAGCGCTTAGCCCTTACAGTGCGCAGATCAACTTTAGTCATCAGAATCTGACATCTACAGACGTCAGATTCTGACATCTAAAGTGGATCTTGGCACTGTAAGAGTAAAAATATTTATAATGGTCGTAGACCCGGACCACAGGTATTCAAATAAATCAGAAAGAGCTAACTAAGACTTTTATGATGTTTTCAAATTGAAATAAACCATATGGCCCTTATAATTAAAAAAAAATATTGCACAGTTGTAAGGGTTAAAGTGCTAATCACGTCCATAGCTCTTTTTCAAACTATTCACTTCTCCTTCAAACAATAGAATTTGAAGGAAGAATGAGCATTAAATTTGCTACATAAACATATGTTTTGATTCAAATTCTACAAAAACAGTTTTTACCCACTTGAAGTTGTGGGTCGCAGCAGCGAGACGCAACTTTAACCCTTTCAAGCCTGAATTTATCATTGTCATCTTCATTCACTACAAGCCGCAAATTGCTGTCGCGATTCTCGACTTGTAGTGGATGAAGATGATTTGATGTGGTTTAAAAATTAAAGAAAATTGCTATGTATTGGTAAATTAGTTTCATGGAAATTTTCGTTCTAAAACCCCTAGACTGTTTTCAGGGATGTCGTGAGTGCTTTAAAAGTAAAATTTTAATCGTACAACTTAGCGGTGATTTAACCTCTACAGCGCGGTGATCGACTTCAGACGTCAGTTCTTAGACGTCATATTCTGACGAGTAAAGTCGATCCCAGCACTGTAAAGATAGAAATATTTATAATGGCTGTAGGTAGAGCCATAACATAGGTATTCAAATGAATCAGAAAGAGCCAACTAAGACATTTATGCTGATTTCAAATAGAAAAATCCCTTCAGTCTCCATGGCATACACCATATATTACAGAGCTTTAAGGGTTAACCATTGAAGCTCCAAGACGCATTAAAGCATCATTTTAAATCCATGAAAACAGACTTCGATTTCCTACAGCCAATGATTTAAGAACGAAAATTTCCATGAAACTGGTTTACCAATACCTGACACTTTTCCTAAATTTTTAAACCACATCAAGTCATCTTCATCCACTACAAGTCGAGAATTGCGACAGCAATTCGCGGCTTGTAGTGGAGGAAGATGACAATGGTAAATTCAGGCTTGAAAGGGTTAAAACATCACTTCACATTCCTAAGGCACAAGGGGTTGTCAGAAGTCTCTTACCCCTGTGGATGATGTCATTGATATGACACCACTGGACAGCCTGACACAGCTGATACACGTAGCTGCGCGTCTTCTCGACCGGCACGCCGTTCGGCATCTCCTCCAACAGCTCCAGCATATTCTGTCAAACAATAAAACCTGATCGGTCACCAATCCGTTAGATTATATTAATCCTTTAAGTCCTCACGATGTATTTAAACATCATTTTACAAAACATACTTAATTGTCCTACAACAAAGGGATTTAGAAAGAAAATTCATATTAAACTGGTTTACCAATAGATGATAATTTTCTTTAATTTTCCACACACTTCTTCCACTAGAAGTCGAGAATTGTGACAGCAATTCACGGCTTGTAGTGGATGAAGATGGCAATGGTGAATTGAGGCTTGACAGGATTAAATAAAACTGAAATCTTTTAGATTGACTTTAAAAAAATGAAATGTAAGATACGTCTGAAACAAACATCATTTTTTTGCAGTATTTTGGCACAATGTATTGGAATTTAGCACAATTTATATCATGGGGTATTTTAACCCTTTCAACACTAAATTAATTATTGGTGTTTTTCCTCGTTTGAAGCTGGAATTGCTAACGCAATTTCCAGCTTCAAATGATGAAAAACACTTTTATTAAAAAAAAATTAGATGTCCAATAAACATGATAAATGGTAATAAAGGATTTACCTGATGTCTACACAATGACACTTAATGCAACATATTTGTTATAAAATGAGCTGTGCAGCATATCACGGTCGGTAGTGTTGAAAGGGTCAGGCAGATTGAGAATATGTTTGAATCGTTTTCCTGTGCATAATCAAACAGTAGTAGCTGCCAACTTTTCAAGCAGGCAGTAAATGCTGTTTGCCTTTACAAATTATATTAACAAAAATTCAGTCCCACTCTTAATTCATCACTGATCAACGTTTTGGCAGCATAAACTATATAGATAGAACCCAACAAACATGAGGCAGTGACCCAATGGTAGTTGTTGGGCTAGCATTGGTCATGGTGAAGCAACATCACACCTATTTTGGGCCAACTTCTTGTGCCTGCTGGAATCAAAATGGAAATGTAAAAAAATCTTTTTCCAGAGGTTTAGTTAATTTTAATTATTTAGAGGTCGAGTTTGTAACACATTTTCATCTTTAACAGTCAGCTGTAAAAAGTAAAAAAAACATTACTTTCACTCGTTGTATGGAAAGTGTCAACACAGCTAAATCTGCTGCTTTTCTAAAGCTACAATAATAGATTAATACCCACATCAGTAATAATCAATCAGCTTAGCTCCATCATAAAGCTGCTTAACTGTTGAAGTACTACATTATTACTATTTTTGCCACTTTTCATTTATTTGAATCGCCAAATGAATGAAAATTACATCTAAAATACACGTATAAAAATATAAAATTTGTGCTCAATTTATTTCTCACACTCAGAGGTACAACTTGCGTATCAAAGGAGTTGACAAAATTCGTTGTTTTTGCAATGTTTCATATTTTATCATATAGCCAGAAAATAAGAATTCTTTGTATGAAACGTACAGGCAGCAAAACATATTGCCGGGATGAAATAATATGGTTTTATCGAAAGCCTGTGGAAGGATGCTTTCCGAACCCTGAGAAGCATGTTGAAGCTTGGGATAGGGTCACCTGCCCGACAGTTACTAAATTGAAAATAGGGAAGCCGAGAAATAAAAAAAATGACTTGCATGAAGAAAAGCAAAGCTGATTACATCGGGTGTACAGAATCTGGCACTGGAATAAATTATATTAAAGCTTGACGATAGTGAATGCCTTACTGTGTGAAAAACTTGCCCGTAGTATGTCCAACCATGCTGTATTAGAGCTGTCAGTTAGAAAGACAGCCACATAATTTTTAATATTAGGGGATGAAGCAAGTACACGGAAGAATACAACAATTAGGGGCGAAAGAATACCTAATCAACAATTTTTTCCAATAAACATTTCTAACAGAACATTATCTTCAAATTATTTAAAAAGTAACAAATATAAGTAATAAATTATGTAAAAACACATAATTATAATAATTGTTAAGTATTTAAATACACTCTGTCTTTGTTTAATAAAAAGGCACAAAACATCAGCAGAAAAAATTCCAACAATTGGATGTGTACATATGTAAATAGAAATTAATGTTTCAATGAGCTGAAATTATAGATATCAATACTGTGGACCAAAAACTTACTCGCTCGACATATTCAAAGACCAAGTATAGTTTTCTTTTTCGCCGGAAAGCTTCCCTCAGGTCTACAATATTGTCTTGTTTGAGAGCTCTCAGCACCTTAAGCTCCCTCAGGGTGGTCCGCCGCACATCCTCATTATCTGCAACACCCATTAAACACAATTAACCTTTATCCTGCTAGACCCGTATATATACAGATTTAGGCATATTTAAGGCAAAATAATATGTCACTGAAATGAATAATATAGTTTGTGGTAGATGCTCAGTTAGTCAAATAACTCAATTTAGAATATGTATATTTTCAAAAAATATAAATATTATGTCATTTGAAGCTGGAAATTGCTTCAGCTAAAATAAATAGTACTAAAATTGATAAAATAGTTCGGAATAGATGACAAGTGATCAAATTATTCAATGCCCATAAATAGAAATATTTTTCGTCATTTGAAGCTGGAAATTGCGTTAGAAATTCCAGCTTCAAATTAATGAAAAATATCCTGAAAATGATGAGTTGATCAAATTATTCATTTTAGGTGGTGTCTATTTTTCATAAATAGAAATATTTTTCGTCATTTGAAGCTGGAAATTGCGTTCCAGCTCTAGCAATTCCAGTTTCAAATGAATGAAAAATATTCTGGAAAAAATCAGTAGCGTAATGGTTAACCCTCACAGCGCTCGAAGAGTTTTACATAAACGATTGAAACTAAAGCGTTATTTTCATTATAAATGTCTTAGTGAGCTCTTTCCTCACTGAAAGGGCTTATTACAATCACACGTAGCCGCTAATCATGACCATCACTTGTGATCTGTTTTCTTAACAGGTTAAGTCACCCATTGGGAATTAACTTATTTCAGACAGAGCCTGAGATATCTCGGAAAAGCTCTTCAGACGGTACAAGACGGAGTCCAACATAACTCATGTTTCGTGACTTCATAAAAAGTACATTTAACAAGACTACATAAGTCCAGGAGCTCCCGCGACGAATTAGAATTTGATTTAAGCAATTTTGTGTAGGGTTTGTAATGTAGTCCTAGGCTAGGTCTAAAATCAAGACGCAAGACAACTAGGTCTAAGAAGCTCAGTCTAAGAGTAAGATAAGAACTAGACAGTCTGTCAGAGATTGCAAACCTCCATTTAAATTAATGATCCTAATCAGTATCCCAGTAATGGTCTACCTATCTGGCACGGTTTACCTGATATCAGGCCAATCAAGGTAACTAATAGCTGATTTACGGTCATTTTGAATTCGATATAAACTAGTTAAAAACTTAGGGTGCATCCTCCCCCGAAACCTCAAATTTTGTTTTATAGTAATGGACTAACATCAAGCACGGTTTACCAAATATCGGCCATGTGAAAGTGAATAATAGCCTAAAGGCGGCCATTTTGAATTTGATCAAGTCGAAATTTTCCAAGATGCATCCTCAGCTGAAATCTCACATTTCATTCTATAGTAATGGTCTAGCCATCTAGCACGGTTTACCAAATATCGCCCCTGTCAAAGTGAATAATGGCCGATAGGAGGCCATTTTGAATTTGATCAAGTCAAAATTTTTCAAGATGCATCCTCTCCTGAAATCTCACAATTTGTTTTATAGTAATGGTCTAGCCATCTAGTACGGTTACCAAATAACAGCTATGTGAAAGTGAATAATGGCCGATAGGCGGCCATTTTTAATTTGATTCAGTCAATTTTTTTCAAGATGCATTCTCTCTTGTAATCTCACATTTTGTTAATGGTCCAGCTATCTAACACGGTTTACCAAATATCAGCAATGTGAAAGTAAATAGTGGCCGATAGGCGGCCATTTTGAATTCGATTGAGTCGACAGTTTTTAAAAGGCATACTCTCCCGAAACGTCACATTTTGTTTTATAGTAATGGTCTAGCTATCTAGCACGGTTTACCTGATATCAGGCCTATCGAGGTAAATAATGCTGATTGTCGGCCATTTTGAATTCGTAAGTTAAAAATTTTCAGGGTGCATCCTCCCCAGAAAACTCACACTTTGTTTATAGTAATCAGGTAATGGTCTAGCCATCTAGCACGGTTTACCAAATATCAGCCATGTGAAAATGAATAATGGCCGAAAAGGCGGCCATTTTAAATTTGATCAAGTCAAATTTTTTCAAGATGCATCCTCATCTGAAATCTCACATTTTGTTTTACAGTAATGGTCTAGCCATCTAGCTCGGTTGACCAAATAACGGCCATGTGAAAGTGAATAATGGCCGATAAGCGGCCATTTTGAATTTTATCGAGTCAAATTTTTTCAAGATGCATCCTCTCCTGAAATCACACATTTTGTTTTATAGTAATGGTCTAGCCATATAGCACGGTTTACCAAATAACGGCCATGTGAATGTGAATAATGGCCGATTGGCGGCCATTTTGAACTTGGACGAGTTGAATTTTTTCAAAATGCATCCTCTCCTGAAGCCTTACAATTTGTTTTATAGTAATGGTGTAGATATCTTGAGCGGTTTTCATGATATTCCACAATATCAGGCCTGTCGAGGTGAATAATGGCGGATAGGCGGCCATTTTGAATTTTATCAACTTCAAATTTTTCAAGATGCATCCTCTCCTGAAACCTTACAATTTATTTGATATTAATGGTGTAGCTATCTTGAGCGGTTTTCATGATATTCCGCAATATCAGGCCTGTCGAGGTGAATAATGGCCGATAGGCGGCCATTTTTAATTTTATCAACTTGAAATTTTTCAAGATGCATCCTCTCCTGAAACCTCACAATTTGTTTTATAGTAATGGTGTAGCTATCTTGAGCGGTTTTCATGATATTCCGCAAAATCTTTCAGTCGGATTTACCGATGTGATAAATTAGGTCAAAGTGCTGGGTCAACTTCAAGGTCAAGGTCCAAAAACCTGAAAAGGCACAACTAGGGACCTTAGAGAACATGTATGTGCAATATGACTGTCATCGGCCCAGTACTTTTCGAGATCTGCTCCGGAAACGAAGTGCGCGTCAAAACGTCTAAATAGGTCATAGTTCTGAACCAGAAGTAGGTCAAAGTTCAAATACCCCAAAAGGCACAACTAGACCCCCTAGGGGTGTTGTGTGTAAAATTTGAAGACAATCGGACAAGTACTTTCAGAGATATGCTCCGGAAACGAATTGTTTACGGACGGCCCAACGGCCCAACGGCCCAACGGCCCAACGGCCCAACGGCCCAACGGCCCAACGCCGTCACATCATCATTTTCTCCTCTGCAACCTTGCGTATTGAATTCAGATTAAAAATATTTTAACCCGTCCATTAGCCACCTGGAAGTAACCCACATACCAAAAATTGTTATCCTAGCTTATTTTCTCACAAAGTTATAGGCAAAAGAAGAGGCCAAAAAAAAACGGAGGTAGAATCCATAGCTCCCTTCGCTCACCTACGGTGACGGCGGGAGCTAAAAAAAAATCAGGTCCACAGAAACATGTATGTAGTGAGAGGTCCGCGTTGAAGGAGAATGTTTTACCATCAAGATTTACAAATGCTCGGTCTGAAATTAAATTTTTACCTATTTAGAAGTTGTTTATGCTGTACAGAGAGACACAATTTTTAAAGAAGAAAAAAATTCAAATTCTTACACTCAGAGCTATAACTTATAAGGCGATAGTTTGTTGAATAATTGGTTCTCAAGACCGCTGAGTCACGATAATGGAAAGTCAATATAAAAATAAAATTAAAATTGTGTCTTTTTTTATTATTATAATACCGCCAACCCGCTAGTTATTGATATAAATTGTAATAATAATGTCAATTATGCATTTTTGTTAATAAAATAAGTCAATATTAAAAAAAAGTGTTTTTTTGTGCAAATTTACCGTTACAAAATCAAAATAAGGTTTAGTCTTTTCCCGACCGTCCGCTCTGAATCTTGAATAAAAATTCTTGAAAACCAATTAATAAAAAAACAGGTGGTGGGCACAATTCAGCATCGGTGTATCAGCCCTACATATTCAAACTCATTACATCACTTGTAGCGCAGGTGGCCGGCCTGCTCTAACCCACAACCTCTATGAACGGCTAGCCCTTGTTTCATTCAGGCAAAACAAATGGTTAAATCTTGAAAAGGAAATTTTGATAGAGTACAGTTATTAACCCTTAGGACAATGAAGTCGCGTACAGCAGAAATTCTCTGTTTTATTAGCACTCGTATAACCAGTTGTTAAACATGTTAAAAGTAAAATATGCTTTCAATCCTGAAACACTACTATAGGTTGGACCCTGATTTCGCAAATCACACAATTTTTCAGTCACTTGAAGTTGTGGATCGCGGTAGCGAGACACAACTTCAAGTGACTGAAAATTGTAATTTGATAACTCAGTGCTCTAAGGGTTAATATCCATATATCTATTACTGTAAACTTGGAAATGAAATCTTGGCGCCCATTTTATATTGGTGACTTTGGCTGTTTGATAAAAAATGCCAATGTTTCTCTCTGTAGTATAAGAAGTACTTATTTATATAAATTGTAACTAGAAACATTGTCAACTGTAAAAATAAAAATTCATGGACATTTTTAAAGGCCATTTATTATCCCAAGTACTGCATGGTGTGATTCAGGTGAGTAATTTCAACAATAAATTACTGTGAGGAATTTTCCCTTATCCAACTTTTCACAAATGAGGAAATTCACGGGTATTTGCAGGGAAATTTCTTGAGGGCCATACAATATGAGTACTGCTGTACTGCTTTGCAAAGCTAAAAGGTTTAGCAAGGCAGTGTAGGCCTACATGTATACACGATGATGCCTACCTTCACTATCTTTGAATTTCTTAATTGCCACAACTTCACCGGTTTCCTGTTAACAAAGAGGAAATTATATGGTCAGCATATACAATCAGTAGAATGAGAAACACTTTGATCATTAATAAAGTTATTACTCTCACTGCATAAAGGTCTGCCCTGAAAAAAGCTAACAGCAGTAACTGCTCAATTGAAAAGTAAGCATTTGCTGCTGTTTTGCCTTTGCAAGGTGACCTGATTTTATTCCTAAATGTCCTATCGAATAAAAAAGTGCCTTGTTGTGAACAGGTACGGATCCAGTCGTCTATAAATGGCCGCCCATTTAAAAACGGCTGTGCATTTTTAAGCACTCACAGCGCACTTCCGGCGAGTGTTTATAAACACCTGGTCATTTATAAATGGTCGGCCAATATGACAGGTTAACTATACATTTTACTTCATAATATCGGGTATTTTCTCTTAACCCTTTAAGCCCTCACGATGCATTAAAGCATCATTTTACATCCCTGAAAACGCACTTAATTTTCCAACAACTAAGGGTCTTATAATGATAATCTCCATGAAACTGGTTTACCAATGCATGGCAATTATTTTTAATTTTCCACCCACATCAAGTCATCTTCATCCACTACAAGTCGAGAATTGCGACAGCAATTCGCGGCTTGTAGTGGATGAAGATGACAATGGTAAACTCAGGCTTGAAAGGGTTAATTATCATGATAATACTAGATTTGGAATAATGTATAAATTGACACCACCCATCACTACTTAGTAATAGACTTGGGAAGCAGAATCTGTGAAATACGATGCTTTAATTGGTAAAAATTCCCGGAAATAGGTTTTCTGACCACTGACCCCCACTTCCCTGAATTGTCATTTTTTTCTAATTTTTGCATATCTGCGAGTGCATTTCCTCCTTCATAGTGCAATCTGGACAATTTTTGCCCGTCATTTTGACTTTATACCTGTCCAAAAGACGGGTGCACGGGTCGCTGGCTAATACAATGGTTTCTGGTACAAACTGTTAATACCATGAGGTGGTACATGTAGCTATTGATGACCAACATGTATGTGTAATTCGCATTTTCTATGTGCAAATTTTTTTGTACACTATTTAGTGCACAAAACAAGAGCTCAACTCACAGATTTCGGACATTGATCTTACTTTCTAGGTGAGTTATACAATAATGTACCTTACAAAAACAACAAAACTGTAGATTATCATCTGAATATATATATATTGACTATTAGATATACATGTATATTGCCCGTGTTTAATAGCACTCGCCGGGAGTGAGCCGCGGCGACCATTTATAAACGACTGGACTCTTACCTGGTGAAGGATTATACGATCTTCATTCAACAAATTTTGTTTATAATATGGCATGTGATGCATAAATGTGATAAAAGAGCTTAACTCTTTAAGCCCTCAGGATGCATAAAGCATCATTTAAAATCCCTGAAAACTGATTTAATTTTCCTACTACTAGGAGTTTTAGAATGAAAATTACCATGAAACTGGTTTACCATTACATGGTAATTTTCTTTAATTTTCTACCCACTTCAAATCATCTTCATCCACTACAAGTCTTGTAGTGGATGAAGATGACAATGGTAAATTGAGGCTTGAAGGTTGTCACAAATTCAAACATTGCCAGGTGCATCATTGAATTTTAACATTTTTGTTAAAATAATATTCTAACAATAATATTTAAATCTATACTATAATTTAGAATCCGAGCAAACACTAAACGTTTGTATAACATTTGTACAACGTCGGCCCAACGTCTTCGGCGCTGGTCCAACATTGTACAAATGCTATACCAATGTTTCGTCTTTACTGGCATAGCGGTTCTTAGGCTTCGTCCTTCGTTGTACGCTCACCCTGAGAGAATCGCTATTTCCAGTCACCCGATATATACCCCCCACACAGCATTTGCATTAAATCAATTTACATTAAATCCAACAATGAGAGTGGAGGCACTCATAATAATTATGGGAGATTTCCTCAATTTGTCACACACTTCAGGTCATTTTCATCCACTACAAGTTGTGAATAGCTCACCTTGTTTCTTGCCTTTAATACTACCCCATAGGCACCTGTAACACCAACAAACACATGCATAATCAACTAATAAATACATGGATTAACTATTGAAGTGCTGAAATATTTATCACAAAGGCTAACTTCAATCAGCGACAAAGGATAAAACATTGAATTATTAAGGACTTTTCACTTTATCTGAACAGACTGATAAATCCATTATACTGTTATAAATATTTATCAACTCCAGTGTGGGGACAGATTTCAGATGTCAAATTAATCCTTTTAGTGCGGGGACAGTCTTTATACCTCAGAATCTGACAGACCACACACTGAAAGAAATAAAATATTTCTAATGGCTTAAGACCCATAACATAGGTATTGAAATGAAGCTGAGAGAGCTAACTAAGACAGTTATAATGATCTTAAATTGAAAAACTTTTGGTTTCTGTGGTTTATACGTTATAATGGTTAATCAACAAAATAAATAAATTGAAAATAAAATACTCAAGTGTAATATTAATTAAAGCTCAAAATGCATTGATATTAGTCATTCTAATGGGCAGTGTAATTTTCACTTGAATAATTTGTTGATATTAAAATTTAAAGAAATGACACATAATTATACAGAGTTAAAGATTTTTTTTTACCCACTTGGAATTTAATGTCTTGCTCCAAAGATTTACAGCTTCAATCAAGTGGTTGAAAATTACTTTAATATACACAATGATGGGAATCAAAATATGGGGATAGCAAATTTAAAGCTCTTATCTTTTAAATTTTCTTGTTTAAAGAAAAAATTAAAAAGCTACAAAGCTCACCTTCTCCTACCACACCCAGCACCTGGTACTTGTTCATCACATCATACATGCACAGATGATAATATGTACGCTTCGGGTGCCGACAGCACCTTATATGTACAAATCAAACCACACGAGCTGAACGGCAAATATCAACCTTGGGATGACTGAAGCAAAACACTGAAACATACAAAAATACATTTAATATAACATGTATAATGGTGACACAAAACTATTACATATTATTTCAAAGTAAGTCTTTTTGGATTTGTATGGCACTATTAGATCTTAGATTTGTTTTTATCTAAAACAGAGAAATAAATCATAGTGCTCTAAACTGGTAAACAGTGTTTAATATAAATAGCCTTAACTTGTTGAAGTTAAACATGTTAAAGGTTGTCTATGTCACTTTACAACTTTGTGGCATGCTTACAACACTTAGATGTCAAACGTATGTATGTTGATAAATAAATTATTGCTGTTGGACATATTGTTGGTTCAGCGTCGCAGACCAACGTTGGACCAACATTATATCAGCATTCATTCAGCATCTCATGTTTGCTTGTTAACATATCCATTAAGTCTTAACGCTAATCTCCAACATTTTAGTTCTGAAATAAAGGTCTACACGGTGTACCAAGGGAGACATGTACTAAATCAAAAATCAATTTTCAAATGAGTATTAAATAAAGAAGTAAAACAATTGAGTACAGCAGGATCAGTAGTAATATTCACCATCACTACACAAGTTACCTTTCACTCCTGAAATGCCAGTAGAGATCCAATCTACATGATCTAGTGGTATACTCACAGTTGAGTCTGAGGGCAGCTGCCATGGCTCAGCATGCTCCCTAGCGGTGTAATACAGTGTTAGTCCTGCTCCGAGGGTCTGAATACAAGTACTGCCGACCAGCCACACTTGAAACGCAGCGACCACGCTGAATTACGGGCCGAATTCTTCTTCCTTGTTCACACTTTTTCCGCCTGGAACCCGTCTGAAACAGAGAGGAGCATCAGGCGTGCCAGTCAGTAGTTCACAGCGCCGGGCAACGCCGTGATCTGAGACTGAACGGCGATCTCTACGAGAGACGGGACAGAAGGAGGAAAATGCGCGGAGTAGGCCTACACAGAGTCTGCTCTGGATCAGTCCCCGAAATTATGTACATTTATCTCCCTGACATTCCGCGGGGCAGAGCACACACATACACTGTATGTGGGCCACGAGCTCCCGGACACACTGGCGGCTGCTCAATGCTGGGCCAACGTCTGCGACGTTGGCCCAGCATTGATCAGCCGCCGGGCCTCCATCTCTGACAAGCGCAGCGTCCCGACTTACCCTCAGACACTTTTATATCCAGGAGAACTTTACACGTCGCAGACAGACATATCTGTTGTTATTTGTATAAACTGATCATATTTCGATGTGTTCTGGGGGGATACTAATAAAACCTTTCTGGTCCACGCGGGCGCGATACACAGCTAAAATAAACATATAACAGCACGTTCATGAGTCATCCATACACGTCGGCCAAATCCGTAATATTTTCAAGAGCGGTAACCTTTAATCCACTACGCGGAGCGGGGGGTCAATTGTCATAAATGAATCAAAGTCACAATAAGAGATATTATGATTGACAGTTGTAGGGGTGGGGGTTGGGGGGGGGGGGTATTTCTGGAGTACCCGGGGACGATTAGCCGGAGTCGAGCCTAAGGTGAGGATCCCCCCCCCCCCCGACCACTCAACAGCTGCACAAGCAATACACAAGACATTCGCACAATGTTGATTCAACGTTGAAAAGACGGTGGGCCAACATTGAATCAACATTTGTTCACGTCTCGTGTTTGTTGGGATATGAAAAGGCAGTAATTTCTTACATGAAAAGCAAGAATCTACCGTCTTTTACTTGCACGCAGTATGTACGCGTCCCTCCCTTGATCCCGATCTCTACGTGCGTCCCGATCCACGGCACACACGCGCAGCCAGCGTTGTATCAGCGTCGGACCGACTCCAATAACGCTGTCACGGCATTAAAACATCGTGGGTTGGTGTAAGCATTGGAAAACCAAACGGCAGTATTAGCTTATTATTTAAGTGTGCAGATACAGCAGTTTGACTTCGCAAAGCAACGCGGCTCTCGGAGAGCCATCGCCCAGTTACCGGCCCCAAACAAACAACAATGATTCAGATCCTGGGCTGTGCCAACGCCGGCACACCGCCGAGGCCTCCGGTCGCCGTCGCGCCGGCATTTCGCCAACGCTTCTCCCTGGCCGGCTAAAGTCAGACAATTTACACACGTCATTCAGCCGTACAGTGTATAAATAGATAAAGTTTCATTAAACCTGCTGTGCGGGAAGATACCGCGAGCCTAAACACCGCAACTCGTCACCCCGTTGGCAAAGGGTCGTAACTGCCACTTTGAAAAGTGGCAGTTACGACCCTTTGCCACCGAGGAGACCAGCTGATACACGCATGCAGTAATCGGGTACTCGAATATGTTTGTCTAGCCCATATAGATGTCAAACGGTTTCCCAGTGAAAACCCGCGGACTATTACACAGTAATATTTGTGCAGTAAATACATATATAGATCACATATTATGTTCTATAAAAAAACGTATTTGCTAATGCATGTATCGATAAAGTCAACTATTTGCTCAGTGTTCAATACGCCCTCCAGTACATGATCGTGAAGAACACCTTGGTATTTTTGTGCCACACAAGCGGTGCAATGAAGGATTATACTGCTAAAAAAGCAATGATTATTGAACCCATACCATGATGTCTTTAGGTCCTTATTTAGTCATTTTATTTCATCAAAATTGTACCCACAATCCACTAGTACGACTGCGTAAGACGGAAAACATTTCGCATATGATCACGTATATGTTGGAGCCGCCATACGAACATTGTAAAGGAGAAATGTTCTCATGTCACTGAAATATCAGCGACAATCCGCTAGACAAAAAAAGTAGGCTTCCACAGCCTATTTGTTGGCGCAGCATACTGATTGATGTCAGTGGTAAAACAACGGGTCTCGTTTTCCCCGAACACTTCACTAGTTTGACAATAATATATAGAATAGTATGTAATAATTTTTGTAGAACTGTGAAACAAATGATGCGACAATTAACCATTCCAGCACACAGACTGACTTTAGACGTCAAAATCTGACGTCTATAGACGTCAGACCCTGACGTCTAAAGTCGACCCCGAGCTAAAAGAGTAAAATATTAATAATCATAATGGCCATAGACCAAATAACATAGGTATTCAAATGAAGCTGGGAAGCGGTAACTAAGACATTTGCGATGAATTCAGATTGAAAAGAGCCCTTTGGTTTCTTGGTTTATATGAAAATATGTGCGCGCTTTAACCCTTTCACCGCCAAATTTAAAAATCGGAATTTTCACCCACTTGAAGTTGTGTCTCGCTGACGCGATCCACAACTTCAAGTGAGTGAAAATTATCCACATCTCAAATAAATGAAGGTCAACGATTCTTGCTGATTGGTGTCACGTTTTAAACTGCCCTATATATGCGACACCGGTGGCATAGGGTAGAGTTATGGGTGTCACATATATGCGACACCGGCGGTTAAAGGGTTAATAAGGGTTAACCCTTAAACTGCCAAATTATTCAATTTGAACTTACACTCACTTAAGTTGTGTCTCGCTGAGTCGCTGACGCGCTTCACAACTTCGAGTGAGTAAAAATTATTCAGATTTGATCAAATGGAGGTCGACTATTTTCAAATCTTGTTGATTGATATCACGTTTAACTTTCAACATGTTGAAAAGCTGATAGGCAATATGCTGATAAAAAATGTAAAAAAACGATATAATCGGTACCGGCGGTTTAACCCTTTCAAGCCTGAATTTACTATTGGCATCTTCATCCACTACAAGCCGCAAATTGCTGTCGCAATTCACGACTTGTAGTGGATAAAGCTGATTTGATGTGGTTTATAAATTTGAGTAAATTACTTGTACTCGTAGAACAATTTCATCAAAATTTGCCTACTAAAACCCCTAGCTGTGAAAAAATCAAGTATGTTTTCAATGGTGTAAAATAATGCTTGCATCGTGAGGGCTTAAAGGGTTGAGGGTTACCAACAACCCTGGGACAACAACGTAGCATGCAAAGACACGTAGCATGCTCTGCACCAATAAAAATAGGCCTACAACAAACAATGATTGTTAAAGAAGTAGTCCACTGTCTACGAACAGCGGGACACGTCTGTACCCAGAATTCACAACGCTGATTACAGTAGTAGTAGTAGTAAATCATTGCTTTATGTCACTTTTCGGCACAAATGGTGTTTTAAGTGACATTGTAATACGATAAAAAACGTTGTAGTCAATTGATGAGAAGAATGATGTACAGATGATGATGTGAGGGTGGGGGGTAATAGGGCATGGTGGGTTATTGAGAGCGTTTTCCTTCGCTTGCCTGATAAAGGGTTCCGGGCATGTCTAGGGGATCTACCCCCAGACATGCCCAGACGGCCGGAGACCTGGGTTCCGCTGAAACTCTGTGGCATTTTGCGCAGCTCCGCTATCCTCGGGTCAGATAGTCCCCAGAGTAGCAATAGGAGTAGCAACTCCCTCTGGGTAACTCCATTCATCCCACGTGACAGACCTAAATTGTCAAACACGCTATTGTCGGTTATTTAAGGCTACCACAGCCTACACCAGCGCCAGCACTAATGCGAGAGCTGCATTAGCACCGCAGTTGAGCGGATGAACCATGGTACGCCACTGGCAATCCGCCCGAAGATCATGGCCAGATACGAGGAGGCTGCAGCTTCCCTTGGATGATTGCTGTAGACCAGTGCTTCCGTACCATGCCATACAGGATTACAGCATGTAACTGACGGAACAGATCCCTAATGACCCTCCCCGGATAGGGGCAAAAAGTACTACTATTAGCAATCATCCCAGTACCCCGAACAGACGAAACAGATCCCTAATGACCCTAATGGGGGGCGAAAAGTACCACTACTAGCAATCATCCCAGTACCCTGATTGTCACTGATACCATGCAACGTAGAAGACCCTTGAAGTATTTTGAAAGACTAGGACAATATCTACCCTTCAATACCTGCTGATCACGACTAGAAGTTTTTAATCAGTTTTATTAGCCGATCGATTAAATCACTGTTATTGGGGATAAAATGAGTGGAATACAATAATATTTACAAATGTTTGGTGTCAAATTAAACAAATATCAGCATTTTTCAGCCACTTGAAGTTGTGGATCGCGATAGCGAGACACAACTTCAAGTGGCTGAAACATAAAATTATTTAATTCAGCAGGATAAGGGTTCACCTAAATATGGAAATCATCATGAATGCAGTCCCGACTTTTCCCTGTCGCAAAAGTGTCAGTAGGCGCAGCAAAGTGACGGAAACATGGTAAAGTTACATCCACTCCCAGATATGTAGCACCATTAGTGCTGAAAGGGTGGACCGACCACTTTGTAAAGTGCAGTCACACCTTTTCATCACTAGGGGTGCGATGTGACATCGCAAGCCATATGTCAACACGTGCATGGAGCTACAGTACTAGCCTCTTAGAAAACTATTTTTCCGGCACTCGTGCAGCGTCTCAATCAACGGTCCACTCATATTAATACAATCAAGGAAAATAGCTAAATATTTTTCTTGACACAACGCTAGCTCGCAGCTTTTTACATCGGCCCAAATCGAGCCATCGTGGCGTGGGATGCTTGGCGAGTGAATTAATAATGGCTATTTCATGCATATCACAGCCTGGCTATCAATTACTGACGACAAGATGTCGATGATGGTGGTGATTCAATTGGGAGTAATTCAGCCAACAGACAGATGGTCAATAGTGACCACACGAACAAGGAAAATTAACCAATGTTGTATTAATGTTGGGCCACCGTCTGCGACGCTGGCCCAACATTAAAACAACATTGGAAGAACGTATCGCATTAAGTGAAATCATAGTGATCAATATAATACAGACGTGGGTGAATTGATAACATGCGTTACCCGCTAGAGCTAACCCCCCAGATTGAATATTTAATTAAAACCGTATGTGGTGCAAATTACTTGCGAATTGATTATAATATTATATTTATGATGTTCTTGTACGAGTGCAGGAATTCAGCGCCACGTACGGTACAGAGTCAATTGATCCAGGAGTAGCTTATGATATTTCATCGTTGCCAGGTGTGTTCAAACTTATGAATGACAGTGTGCTCTTTACAACCATGATATGTATGCACATAGGATAGGTACATCTGTACATTGTTCAATGAACTGATACATTTACGATGAACTACAATGTATATCCCACATAATATCACGGCACATTGCTGATATCACCTATTATGTCTGGTAAATCGAAGAACATGTAGGCCTACAAGTATATATTATTATCCCTTGTGCTGCTAAAACAGTATCTATACCTGTACACGTTTTCAAGAAAATTTCAGATTAAATAAAATACCACTAAAATGTGTGACATACCTTGTGGTACACTCTAAGCAATATAGGTTCTTTAGAAGGAGCCCTTCAATACAACCACCATGCAACCCCAGGAGAACCCTTGCATGGTGGTTGTACTGAAGGGTTCTTTTTAAAGAACTTATATTGTTTAGAGTATAGATGATCATTTATTCAAATAAATCAATTTGGGTGGTCTGTTTTTCATAAATAATACTATTTTTTCATTCCTTTGAAGCTGGAGATTGTGTTAGCAATTCCAGCTTCAAATGATGAAAAATACTCATGATCAATTCAGCAGCAAGGGTTAATCCTTCAACCTTAAAGCGCTGAATTAATTTGTAAAAAACATCGCAACCAAAGGCTTTTTTCAATTTGAAATCATCATAACTGTCTTGGTTAGCTCTTTCCGATTAATTTGAATACCTATGTTATAGGTCTACGGCCATTAGGAATATTCTTACTCTTACAGTGCAGGGATCAACTTTAGTCGTCACAGACGTCAGATTCTGACGACAAAAGTCAATCCCCGCACTGTAAGGGTTAAAGCGCTAAGTTATATAATTCGATTGAGTCTCGCCTCAACTTCCAGTGGTTAAAATTACTCTTATTTGTTTAATTTGGGACCAAACATTTGCAAATCTTGATATGCATACACTCATTTCATTCCCAATAACTGGCTCATAAAACAGATTTAACACTTAGTGCTTAAAGGGTGTCATATTCATCAATATTTCTCATCAACCATTCTAAGATCAGTTGTTTTTTATATATTTTCTTTGGGACCCTTTTCCTTCCCCTTAGGACAATACACACCTCAAGATAAATGTACAGGTAAAAGCACATATTCTATTACATGTAAAAGTAGCCGTGTCGTCAACGGATTAATGTATTTGCTTTACCCGAAAAATCCAACATGGCGGTGACGGAGAGCGATCCCGACCCCAAGTTCCGAAAACTATCCATAACTTTTTGATGACAGTGCGACCTCTGAGCTGAGCATGCAGGCATGGAGCTGAAATGTTACTGATTCTAAAAAAAACAATTTTTGCCCTGATTATGCCTCGATATTTTCCGATATGACAGTCCAAAGAAATGTCCCACGAATGCAAACGTACACACGTGTATTTTAACACATGGACCCTGGGTACGATCATTATCCTGATCGTTGTGGTGTATTAACATATGCCACAAGGGTACTCATGCGAGACATAAAGCCCTTAGGGTGAAATTTATATTTCACTTTCAAAATTGGTATTATAAGACAGACGCGACCAAGGACTGAAAGAGTCACCTGAGAATGGGTGGTTCTCATTTACCGGTTATAAGTGGTCGACCAATCATGACTATCGATCACTCCCAAAGCAATCACCGCACGTAGATGTTGGATCAATGTTGGTTCAATGCTAAGGACAACGGCTCAACATTAAAACCCTTTCAAGCCTGAATTTACCATTGTCATTTTCATCCACTACAAGCCGCGAATTGCTGTCGCAATTCTCGACTTGTAATGGATGAAGATGATTTGAAATAGGTGGACAATTCAAGAAAATTGCTAAGTATAATTGGTGAACCAGTTTCATAGGAATTCCCATTATAAAATCCCTAATTGTAGGAAAATTAAATCTGTTTTCAGGGAAGTAAAATGATGCTTTGATGAATCTTGAGGGCTTAAAGGTTTAAACAAAAATAATGATCGTTCAACGACTCCAGTTTGCCGGGGCCAGTCTCTGCAAGTGATTTCAAGTGATTTCAGAGCGCCATTTATAGATATCGATCAACAATCAATCAGTTCGATGTCGCCCAACACCTACACGTAATGCTCGTAAATAACGAAAGCCAATTCACGAAAAAATGTGCTTGGCAATTGCTTCAAATTCATTTAACCCTTTTAAAGCGCTGGAGTGGAGCTTCATAATTTCTATTTAGGCTAGAAGAGACGAATTTTTAGTATTTTTTAGCGAAAGAGAAAGCTTACGTTGACATGAAAATGTAATTGATATGAAGTTATAAATATAGCCTGCTGATCTTAATTATTAATATCCCCATATTCTGCTTCATCATACATCAATTTGAATGGTCTAAGAGAATTTTAAATGATACTAAGTTACAG
Organism: Flabesymbios commensalis; assembly: GCA_964017125.1. Taxonomy (NCBI): domain Eukaryota; kingdom Metazoa; phylum Annelida; class Polychaeta; order Terebellida; family Flabelligeridae; genus Flabesymbios; species Flabesymbios commensalis. Next base: position 12,602,444 of record OZ024913.1, read on the forward strand.
AGAAAGCCTTGCAGAAGCTTAAAATGTGCACTTTTAGTGCATTTTGCTCAATATCTTTGGTCCTATAGCCCACCAAACATTTGAAAAGGTAAAAATAGACCATTTTTCCTGTTTCACTGGTATTTTCAGCAAAGAAAGACATAATAACATAGTAAAAAAATATGTTGTTTTTTAAGATTTAAAAAAATTTAATGCGCAAAATATATGGTGATATTTCATTTCAGCGATTTCCCATTACAGAAAAACACAAAAATACGTAAATATGACCATAAAAGAGCAAAAAGCATTTTTTGACATTTTTATTGTAAAAATGATAATTAAAGTTTGCAGACATATTTTTAAAAGACAAGTTGGTATGAATAACAAAAAATGCATTTCCAAGATTATACCCTGGTGTCAGTTAGCATATGGTACATTGTCTGGGTAAATCATGTGGTTTTTGGCAGCGTGGCAAATAATAGATGATTTTCAGATTTTTTGTCCGACTGTACGTCACGCTTTTATTTTCGATAATTTTATAAAGTTATGATGAAGCAAGTGCCTGAGATATTTCACATATTTAATAACATGTCAAAAGGTTTGTCATTTGGAAAAATTGTGAATTTTATCTGAATTATTTACAAATTATAGCTATTTATATTTTGTCCGACTGTACGTCACGTTTTTGAAAAGGTTGAAAATCTTAGAAAATATCGAGCTTAGATTTAATTTACCTACCTTATGTCTTATAAACAATAATTAGACTGCTTTTAAATAGCTCAGGAATATTAGAGAGGGATAAAAACAAATTGACAGGAATTCATAATATTTTGCAGATATTTTTTTGCTCAGGCTATAGAATTGTGGGCTACAGATGAAGAAGTCTGCCCGAAATCACAACAAACTTATGTTGAAATGGTACTATGAAGTTATTAGATCAATATAAATTCACATAAATTTTGTCATAACACAGTAACAGTTCCATTATTTGTAGGCATACTACATTAGTATGATTGGCCTACAGTAACAACCTTATATTGATGGGCATTCGTAAAAAGTTTGCATACCGGTCATAAAATCCAAAAAATTGACAAAAAGGATTTTCTATGTTTCAGATAATGTTGAGCTCAACATTTTTTATATTCTTTGATAGTTCTTTGATAATTTGTCAAATACCTTGCAGTAGGCTTACTTATAAATATAGTCACCAGTAGCCTGATATTTCATGATAGTTTACATATGATTTTATCTGGTCTGTAGTCAGAGAAAATGAGTTACTGTACACTTGACCCAAATATATCGGATAACAAACTGAATCTGGGTGCAGACTTAGAAATTTCTGTTTTTGCTAAATTTATTGAATTCTAACAATTTTCGTTTCTTTTAAATACTTGCGTTATCAAAAAATCCTTGACGCTGCCACAGCACTAGAAGCTGAGCTTGAAGCCCCTGAATTAGGGTACTCTTCATGCACAATTGTGGTTATCCTTTTCATAAAATTTCTCAATAATTTATTAATTGGTCATTCGATTTTCTCTCACCTTGCATATTTTCACTCCTTACACTTACCACTTGCATATTACAAACTGAAAAAAATGATTTTTTTCTAATCACTTTAATAGTGTTAATCATATAATATATTGTTTGAAACAGTGTTTATCTTCTGTTTTGTACTTTATATCATGTTTGTATAGGAAAGCTACTCATTTACACCCTTTACATGCTGAGTTCAGTCTTTCATTGGAAAAAACTATAAATGTTCAAGCCTTGCGGTTTTTTGCGTCATTTTTTAGAAATGATACAGTATATGATACAAACATTTTTAATTTTCTAAGATAAAGTTGAATTTGGGCTGTTTTGTCAATGTTGGTGAAACAAAGTGGTATCAAATTACATGCTTTATGCCTACACTAGTTTTATTTCAAGTCGTCTATTGCCATGTAAACAAAACTGTCTGCGGTAAACAACACTTTATACTATAAATACCTCTCATCTCAGACGGCGTGCGCAAAGCTACATCACAAGGCGCCGCCGTTTTGAGGCTCGAAACTGAGGGAGTTGGGAATCCCTTGCAGCACTGATTGTCTGCCCAAAACTGGGCCGACGCCATCAACATGTGACCCAATGCTGTACTAACATTCAACCGTCCGTTAGGTGTACACAAATAGTTTGTTTTCTCTGGATTCAGATTATAAATATTAATACAAAATGTTTTGAAAATCTGAAAATTAAAAAAAAAAATGAAATCATGGTCTGCGAAATACACTGCTTCATACGAAACAAAATACCAAAATTTATCATCCCACTGAGTCCCTTTAACAATGATTAATTAGTCACTGATGAAGCTACGTCAAGTGTTGGCTATGTTAAATGGCACGTTGGAATTATTTCCCACTTGAACTACCAGGGTTATCGCATACAGATTCACAAGTAGAAAAAAACATACTGTGCCAATAATTATATGACACTTCACATGCTTCAGTAGATCAACCTTCTTGAGTAGATTATCAACGTGCAAAAAACAACCCTTCAATGATGATCACATATAGCTTAATATTATTACTATCATATTCATGTGACTTATGAAAAATACTTTAACTTTATGGGGAACCTTCTTGGGCGCCACTTAGACCTTAATGGTGCCACAAAGCATCAGTTTCTCTCCATGAATCATTACTATTATGGTACCATCACATGATGGTACCATAATAGTACACAAATTTGATGCACGACTGAAAAAATCTGATGTCGTGCCAATGAGGTTTAACATGTGTTTAACATGGAGTTGTGTATGTTGTATGTGTATGACGAGTTCAGTACCGTACGAATCATTGACAATTTTGATAGAGTTACAGTATAAGCATGATACGCCAGCATAAACTAAAATCATGTCATTGTAGTAATATAATATAATACGGTTTCATGCATGCTACCAACCTGATCAAATAATTTTAAACCTTTATTTTATTACCAGGCTAAACCACAATTATTGAGAACAAATGTAGGCCTAATGTTTAAACATTGGTTTCAAATTAAACAAATGAGCAATTTTCACCCCCTTGAAGTGAGGATCGCGGTAGCGAGACACAACGTCAAGTGAGTGAAAATTAAAACGAGTTAACTTAGCAGGGTAAGAGTTAACCCTTTCACTAACCTTTCGCTAATCACGACTATAGTGATTTTAAATCCATGTCAGTTATTGGGAAATAAATGCGCTTTGAGACCCTTTAAAGCCTGAATTTACCATTGGCATTTTCATACACTACAAGCCGCGAATTGCTCGAATTGCAACAATTCTCGACGTGTAGTGGGTGAAGATGCTTTGGTGTGGTTGAATGAAGATGTGGTTTAAAAATTAAAGAAAATAGCCATGTATTGGTAAACCAGTTTCATGGAAATTTTCAATCTAAAACCCTTAGTTGTAGGAAAATTAAGTGTGTTTTCAGGGATGTAAAATGATGCTATAATGCATCGTGAGGACATAAAGGGTTACCATGTTTAATGGTTAAAGTTGGTTAAGTATTTCGAGGTTGACTTTAATTCGCAAAACATGCACATTCGGGAGATACGTCACATGTGCCTGGGTTTTTTTTCAAATTAAAAAATCTTAAAATGTTGCTGTTCAAAGCAATTTCCAGCGAGACGCACGACTAAAGTCGTTTTCAATTTGTTTTATTAGCAAATTAAATCACCGAAATCACTGTATTATCGGGAATGAAATGAGTGTTTAAACCTAATAAAATTAGCAAGTGTTTGGTCTTAAATTGAAAAAATATGGGTAATTTTGACTCACTTGGAGTTGTGGGTCGCGGTAGCGAAACACAACTTCAAGTGTGTGAAAATAATGTGATTTAATTTAGCGCTCTAAGGGTTAAGATTTCCTCAGTATATTATCGTAGTATACAGACAGTAAAATACTCAAATATCCCGACAACTAAACTAGTTTAATCCTGTAGTACTCAAGTAAGTCGGTTGAGCATGTTGAGGACTTGACGAGCACTCAGTTCGTCACGAGACAGGACACTTGGAGCCGGATGGGCCATAAACCAATGTTGTAACAATGTAAATGTTAGATTTATGTCCGACACGGCTTGCCATTACTGGAGTGGAAATTGAAATGAAATGAAAGGGGTTCCAGGCCACTTGTGTGCACATAATAGGCTAAACTGGGCCAGGAGAACCTCCTGAGGATAGTGAGATGAATGACACAGGATTCGAAGTTAGAGCCCTGGCGGTCTGAGCCCGAGCACGATACCTCTCAGTCACGGAGGCTCCCCACAATATTCAATCGTTACAAGTGAGCGGGGAAGAAACATTTTGTTTTTTTTTAATTTAAAGGCGACCAGAGTGGGGTTCGAACCCGCGATTTCAGACTTTCCAAGCAGGCAGCTTTTGTTTAACCACTGCACTAGAGCCCCTGCTCGATTAATGGAGAGGAATGTTCACTGAGTGTGACACAGTTCAGAGTCATGTGACTTACAAACCTCCAGTACCAGAGTAGCCTACTTCAGGGGGTACCCAGCAATTTTGAGACGTTGGCCCAACGTTGATTTGACGTTGGCCCAACAATAAACCAACGTTGGGCCAACGTCTAATGTTTGCTGGGGAGGCTTATATTACTTACGTCTCAGGTTACAGAATATTCAGATTTCCGGAGATTATGATTGCGTGACAATTTTGTCAGTACTTGTATTCCGCGTACAAAGCCAAAAGACAGTAACAGCTTAGTTTTGCGAGTAAGAAGTCACTGTATTTTGCTTTCAATGCAGAACAGTACCATGGGGGAATTGTTCCTCGCGAGCATTGTCCAGATCGGTGACGCTGCTTGACATCAAAGCGAAGAATTCCCTCTACATACACTTGACTGTGGTAGTCAGTTAGCCCACCTGTACAGGGGTCAACTTGAAGGCCCCCCATCAGATAAGAGCTGAACTCTTCAACAGATTTCGTTGTAATACACAACCCTCTCGAAAGTAAGACGGCCAAATATTGATGCCCTCAAGTGCATATGAATGTCTAAGTGGCGTATCACATGGATACAGTAATTTTGTGGAAGAAGATCATGAATGCGCCACCACCGTCCCCATACCATGATACCAGCCACAACACGCACAACAATCACAAGAAAGCTATTTGTTGGCAGAATTCTGGGCCACAGTGGCCCAGCATTGAGCCAACGCTGACCCAGTGTCAAACCTTTTTTTTTCATCGGCACCAGTCACGTAGACCTAATTATAAGCACATGTAACACGAGAAGCATTATCGGACCACAATCATGATAATCAATGACAATTCTGGGCACATTATTCCTATTTCTGTTAGCTGCGATATTATGATGAGGGGGGGTGGAGGGTTGCAACACGTTTACCTCTACAATGTTGAAATATTTTTGTATAGTAGTAGTAGTAAATCATTGCTTTACGTCACTTCTCGGCACAAATGGTCTTTTAAGTGACATTGTACTACGATAAAAACGTTGTAGTCAATTGATGAGATGAATGATGTGAGGGTGGGGGTGATATGACATGGTGGGTTATTGAGAGCGTTTTCCTTCGCTCGCCCGATAAGGGGTTCTGGGCATGTCAAGGGGACCTATCCCCAGACTATTGTGAACTATGGAGACGAGAGGTCTTTTTTTTCAATTTGAAATCATCATAAATGTATTAGTTAGCTCTTTGCGCATTATTTGAATAGCCATGTTATGGGTCTACGGCCATTATAAATAGTTTTACTCTTTAGTGTGGTGACCGTCTTTAACCCTTTAAGCCTTCACGATGCATTAAAGCATTATTTTAAATCCCTGTAGGCAGACTTAATTTTTCTACAACCAAGGGTTTAAGAACAAAAATTTCCATGAAACTGGTTCATCAATACGTGGCAATTGTCTCTAAATTCTAAACCTCATCAAGTCATCTTCATACACTACAAGTCGAGAATTGCGACAGCAATTCGCGGCTTGTAGTGGATGAAGATGACAATAGTAAATTCAGGCTTGAAAGGGTTGAATATATAAAGACGGTCCTTGCGCTGAGAGGACAAGAAGAGTGCCGAGAAAATCTAGCTGAACTTCTTGAATACCACACAGGGTGAACGGAACCACAAACTATGCCAATATCTCCACGTATCGGCTTGCCACATGTGGCATGAGTTGACAGGATTCTTTTTATACTTGACCATTGCAGAAGCCAGTTATAAAAAAAGATATGGTTGGAATTATCAGACGAGAGAATAGTCCAAATCAACCGGGAGAGCTACATGTATATACATGTTCCAGGCATGCAGGGGCGGTATTCTTGACCCAGATATTATGCATTTGATTGGGCGAGATAACCGTCTCCACCAATCAAACGCCCTAAGATCTGGATCACCTGCATCGATAATAGCTAAGTACACCTGTACTACCACCACTGTTCTGAATTATCGAGGAATATAAATCCTTCTCTACTCCTTCACCATCCCTAGATCGGCGATATAACTCATCCCCTTGGATATGAAAGGGCGTATCTGCCACTTTACAAAGTGGCAGATAACCCTTTCATATCCAAAGGGACGTTGTATATACCGTGTCTAACATCATGAACATGGCTAGCTTGATCATGTTGATCGGGAATGAGCACTGTTAGCATTGCTGGTGAGGATGTACACCTAGGACTTACATGAACCAAGGATACTAGAACTTCTAGTATCCTTGCATGAACCCAAAGAATCCTTGATGTACGATACAACCGCTGGTCTGAATCCAATTAATGGCGACATACTTTATCATTCTTATCTACAGTGGTATTAGTGCGGAGGCAGTATGTGCTGAATGCGGGCTTCTCCAGTTAATTCCCTGCCTCAAGCAAACTCGAAAATACCTGGTACCCCAAACAACAAGCAGGACCGGGAACTCAACACATTCATGCTGGTTTAATGTTGGGCCGGTGTGGCGACAGTTACACTACAATAAGCCAGCACATTATCTATAATGATGGTAAGATCAAACGAAAGTGGGTTTAGGCCACCTTTGTGCACATAGAGGCTAAATGGGCCAAGAGAACCTCCTGAGGATGGTGAGATGAATGAGATGTTACTGCCCTCTAGACACACGATTCGAAATCTGACCCATGACGGTCTGAGGGTGAGCACGGTTTACCATTCAGTCTCGTCATGGAGGCTTCGTACAATACTGAATATGTACAAGTGGGCGAGGAAGAAACATATTTTTTCTTTGAAACCTGAATGACAGAGCGGGGACACATGTATCCGTATTCTCCGATGTGACAGACAGACAGCGTTAACAGGGCCATTAACAGGGCCTCAGAGGCAGGAAGGCTCCGTCCTAATTTTTTTGAAAGTGGGAGCTCAAATAGTGAAATATTGCACCCTGGAAACATATATACGCTTGTATGCGGACATACATGTACATGTATTAAACAAATTAAAACTCACATATAATCATGATAATTGAGGAACAAGTTCATTATGGGTCGGGGAATACCCAGGCCAGTGAAATCTGGGGACATCTGTGCAATAATTGCCTGCAACTTTTAGATAAGGAACAAATCACGAAGTGTACATTAATTTTGTAAACAGAAATGCAAAATGACCAGTATCATGCGTGATATATACATATACATGATATAAGTATGGCCATTGGCGCAACAGCGTGAGGGACATCTAATTACGCTGGATGCAATGTGCGAGACTGGGCATACTGTCTGTTTTTGGCTTCAGTGTATATTCTCAAACGATAAAAATTCTACGAAAATAGAATTATTAAATTATTCATTCTATCATGTCTATTTGGGATAATCAGCTACTCTAATAATAACCTCGATAATTCAACCTTATAATTCCTGAGCAATAACAGAACATTGACACCCTTTGAATATTTCACACATCCGCAGAATATTTCTTTTTCCTCGGCCGCAACCTATATCCCGGCAAACACGAGACGTTGGCCCAAAGTCGGGTCAATGCTGGGCCAGCGTCGAAGACAATGGACAAACATTAACTCAACATTGTGTCAACGTCTCGTGTTTACTGGAATACGTGCTACTTTTAATGTGGAAATCCAGCATCAACATGCATCAAATATTAACAGGCGTGAATTCTGACACACGATTGAAGCAGTGCACTATTGAATAAATTATAACCTTATTGATGTGTTTGACGGTGACTCGGGTGAGCCCCAGGGGGTGACGATCGGATGATATGGGGTTGTAAATGTTTTAACTGCCACTTTTGTGGGGATGTTAGTGCCCACTGAGTCGTTGTTTGACGTGGACATTTACACCCATTCATCAGTGACAGGACTTGACTGCCGACAGGCGGTCCACAGACTCCCGCCGCGTCAGACAAAACAGCCGCGGAGTCACACAATCATCTATTACTACCGCGGGGTAATATATCCCGGCAAACACGACACGTCGATACAATGTTGAATCAATGTTGGGCCAGCGTCGGAGACGCTGGCTCAACATTGATTCAACATTGTACACACGTGTCGCATTTGTTGGGATAGTATAAAGGCCAGCATTTGTATAGTAGGTCTACGCACGCGCTACCACCATTACATGGAGATATTAGAGTATTTCCAAAAACTTATTAACGATGGCGGCCATACACTTTTTCAGCGTCACAAATTGATTGTACACCACTAGACAGTCTCGCCTGTTTTTTCAATAGGCAGCTTGTCAACCGGGGGCGGGATCGGTTGACAATGTTGACTAAGTATTTCCATGCTACTACCGAGGAATCTAAATAGAGACCTTACTACTAATCCTTACTGCTAACCACAAGCTAAATTATTGAGAGTCATGAGACGTTCATTTGGTTTTATGAATTCTGAGCCACTGTTGAAAACATCTATGTGCAAAATCTTCTAGATTTATCCCATTGACCACTCCTAATGATGCGTTATGTAGCCGCTATTAACCGAGCTATTAAAGTTACCTTGGAAATATAATTTCTACCCACTTGTAGATGTGTTTCGACGAAGCGATCTACAAGAAAATTACTATAGATAGTCATAAACATGACAAATTGACAGCAATGATTTGCAGAATAGACACACATTTTCTTTAATAAAATATTTCATTGATCAATATGAATCAATATGATATCAAAACGATCGCAAAAAAGCGCGACTGGCAATCAAAGGGTTAGGTAAATACTTTCCGGTCAAATAGTAAGTACTGATCTCTGCATGTCTGCACTAGCTCACGGGAATATAAATTGATTGACTGTCCCATAAACACATTCAGTGCTAAATCAGTAGGCCTACGGGGGGGGGGGGGGGTGTAAATGAAGAGTACACAATCCCGCCAATAAACTCAGCTTTACCCAATAAACACCAGACATCGACCTAATGTTGGTTTAATACTGGGTTTAGTACTGTAGCATCAAGCCTTTGCTTCTTATAGTGACATATATGTATTGTCCCCCTTGTATATGAAAGGGTGTATACATCTGCCAATTTGCCATGAAATGTCAGATTTATACATTTATACACCCTTTCATATCCAGAAATATTTCACATCATACAAAAAGTATCAATTTTACAGTTAGTTAGGTTATTGTTTCTTTAACATTTCGAGCCCGAAGCGAGTAAAAAACGACATCTGTGCGCGCACCACGAAAACTTTGCTTAAATCATATTCAGATATTCAGCCTACGTCTAGCAGATCTACCACAGGAGCTATTAATTGTGCAATATTCATAACAAATGAAATCGGTAGATATAGTCAAGCCTCTCAAAACCCTTGAATTTACCACTGTCGTCTTCATCCATTACAAGCCCCGAATTGCTGCCGCAATTCTTGACTTGTAGTGGATGAGCATGATTTGATGTGGTTTAATAATTAAAGAAAATTACCCCGTATTGGTAAATCAGTTATCTGGAAATTTTCGTTCTAAAACCCCTAGTTGTGGAAAAAAATAAGTCTGTTTCCAGGGATATAAAATGATGCTCTAATTAATGCATCGTGTGGGCTTAAAGGGTTAACACACTGGAGTCTCTTCTTATTGGCATTTACCTTGAGCTGGGAAAGCCACAATTCTGACTTTAACCCTTACAACGCTGAAATATTTGTATAAGCCATGGGGACAAAAGGATTTTTCAATTTAAATTCATTATCAATACATCTTAGTCTAATTTTTAGCTCTTTTTTCTACTTTTTAACTATTTTACTCTTTCATCAGCGGGATCGACACTAGACGTCATAATCTGACGTCTATAGTATCCTTAGCAGTGGCTGATCCAGAGGGGGGGCACAGCCGGCGCGGCCTCCCTGTTCAGGGTCTCAAAAACAAAAAAAAACGACTAGATTTCATCCAAAATATGCTCCATAATGTGTCATTTGAGGCCTTAGATTTCAAAATTTCTCGGGAGAGCATGCCTCCCCACCTCTCTACAGCATATTTAGGACGTTGGCTTTGCCAGCTGTGGTGAGTATAAATTCTTTAAAAAAAATCGGCGCCCCCCTGTCTGTCAATTCCTGGAACCGCCACTGTTAAGTCGGTCTCCGTGCTGAAAGGGTTACCAATAGAGTGACTGAAAAATCCCTGATTGTATAAAATATCCTATTTCAAATAAAACTGAGAACATATTTTAATTGTTTTTAAAATACTATTATTTCGTAATTAAATTTTCAGTAAAATGCGTCACGAAGTGCAGAGAGAGATAAGACAAGGGTGATGACTGAAAGCCATTGAAAGTGTTAAACTTGCTGGTATCTCATTACGAGAGGGCTAAGCTACTACAAAACTACTTAGCTCTGTATAGTGCCGGTATACGGCTGGGGTATACCGGAATGCAAGAACCATGAGATATTGATCTGGTGAAACTGGTAACTGGTAAAACTTTGGCCCACACCACTTGATTATTTATGTTGAATGACATTATTGACCACGCATATACTTTTCTGATTTAATGACAAATGACAACAAAGAATCATGGCGACTTTAAAAAACATGCTAACATTATACATGTACAAGAAGTCTGATAAATCTTTGCTGTTTCATCGTCTATGACGCTATCTAAACATCAGCCCAACACTGAACCAACGCTTTGTGTTTGCTGGGACAGTACATCATGTACATGTATGTGTCGGCTACCCGAACAGCAAAATAATGAAATCTATGGCTTGATTGTACTGTTACAAGACATGTACTAGCTTGACCTATAGTCATATCTGGTACATGTAGATTGATCAGATAATACTTATACAAAGTAGGCATAATAGCCGTGACAGTGCTACCAGATGTTTGGTGACTCATAGTGACAGTGTTAAATCATCTAGGTCTAGTGTTTTTATTATCTCTGTTCACTATAAAATTCAAAATACGAGCTGTTTAACCCCATACCCATGTACCAACTCATCCCCAAGTACAGCTCAACTCCAGTTCACACCCGGGCAGACCAACTCAACCACAACAGCCTGGAGGTTTTACAAACTCATCCACACCGGCCGTCAATAACTGCCCAACTCATCCCCAGCCATCGGCAAAGTGTTACCAACTCATGACCATATTGTAGGCTAGATATTCAGTATCTGATCTGTTTTAAAGTTAGACCTACAGGTAGCCTACATTATGCCTATAGATATAGCGATTGCTCATACTTTGAAAGTGTAATAAAGAACATTTCTTATTAGAAACAATATATATTTTATTGAAAAAATTAACTTTAAAAAATTAATCAAAAATAGCAAGTCACATGATTAATATAAAAAAAGAAAGTCTTGTATGAGCAGTTTACAGTGTCGGGAGATTCAGGTGAGCACATTCATGATCTAAGCAAGGAATTCAGAGCCTTCTGGCCCCCAGCATACTGCGCCCAGTACTTCATAATCTCTCCTTGTAGGTTTCTGTATTTCTTTGACTGTCTGCGCGTATCTAATTAATTTAATGTCTTGTTATAGCAGTTTCCTCTGTACATAGTGGCTTATTGAAAGATACAAATTTAAATCATGTCGTGAAGGGGCAGATGATCTTTCAGTGAATTCTGGTTCAGGTGATGGTGCCACCCTTTTACGTTGTTGTCTGTCCGTACTGTTCTGTAGAATATGCATCATCGGATGGGCGCCCAAAGTGTTGAGTCGATCCAGGTGCTCTGCGGGAAGAAACGACAGGGCCAGCTATCTTCTGATGTAGGCCTAAGTGTGGCAGTCGGCATCATTCATGTAGCTTTCAGCAAGATGTAGAGCCTTCACCTGTAACCATTTTAACATAACAAACATATTAAGACGAACATATTAACCCTTAGCACACTGATGTTGACTCTGTTTCTATTAGCACATTTATCACCCGATAACCAGTTCTTCAAAATAAAATATGCTTTCAGTCTTGAAACCTGTTGAACACTGATATATGTTGGGACTTAAATTTCACAAATAACACAAATTTTCAGTCACTTGAAGTTGTGGATCGTGGTAGCGAGACACAACTTCAAGCGGCTGAAAATGTTAATTTCTTTGGTCGGTACTCTAGTCTGAAGGTTGGAAATGATTAGCCTATTAACAGATTTATTAATTACAATTGAATGACAATTAATAATATAGTTCTAATTAATATAACAATAATATATAATAACATCACCTTTCCCCACAGAGCTGGTGGCCAACGGAACATGCATCCCTGCATTGTGAAATTGATGTCATAATTGATGGTAAAGACTTCTAGTGTAGCACGCCAAATAAAAGTCCATCTTTAAAATCTGTGGCGGCACATTTCAAGTTGATGTCATCTGGTAGAAGCTTACGTACTGCCCCCAAAACATTTTTGTAGTCACGTGTCACGTCGCTTCCGCCCAGACATCGCATAAAAGACAAGACTCAAGAGGAAGACAGTAGATAGACTATAACTAGCAACTAGCAACGACACATTTATAGCAATAACTTTTCAAACACTTCTGTTATTATTCTAACAACAATCTTATTAGGCGTAATATGCTTTTAAATTATATTTTATTCAAGTCACATAGATCCTAAATACATTTACGTGATCATCTGCTAAGGCACAACACACATGACCAACTCATCTCCATGCCCTCCAACAGCTATAACCAACTCAGCCCCAGCCCCAAGTGCAAGAAGAGTTGGTATAGGCCATGGCATGCCATGGCATAGGAGATGAGTTGACACCATAATTAATACCGGGCCCTGTAAGGGCCTGTTTTTTAAGTCTCTGAGATAGAAGAATGTTGAAAACACTGGACAAATAAATAGGCTACGGTACATTGTTAATCCTAATAAAATCTCAATATTCGGGACTCCCACTCAGCATCACAGGGGGGGGGGGGGGAATATTTATTAAGGGTAGCCCTTTCAGCATAATACAATCATTACATATACATATATGAAATCAATTAGTCAGGTATTACGCTGGTTTCCCAAGGGGCGCAGGTACATATAAAGACACACAGTTAAGTGAATAAACACTCGCACAGGCTACAACACAAAATGACAAGAGCATAGGTTTCATGATGGCGATCAGGGTCAGAGGGTTCAGGAGAAACTTGAAGACTTTAATTTTGTGTCAGAGCCAAAAATTAAATATGGTCATGTCTAAAAAAGGTTGTAAGTTTTGTCTTAAAGTAATTTAGGCTTTCAGTGTTTCTGATGTGTTCAGGCAGTTTGTTCCACAAGGTGACTCCTCTGTATGTAAACATGGTAAAAGATTGTTTGAATTTAGTTAATTTAGGCTGTCTTGTGTACAAATGTGCTAAATTTGCCTGCCTGGTGGAGTAGCTGTGTATTCCAGATATCTGCATAAAAGTGTTATGCAGATAGCTAGGCTCAAGGCCATGAGTACATTTGTATACAGCAAATAGGCCTAGTGTGTGTGGGGGGTGGATATCCCGTCCTCCTTTGTTAGCAAAAAACTAAGCAAATAAAATAAAAATATATTCCATATTTTGATATCATCTCAGTTAAAATAGGCTATTTTAAGCACTAAAATTTAAAACTCTGAATTTATTTATAGATAAACCACCCTGATTTCCCTAGAGGTTAGACTACTCTGAGTTTGAACCGATTTGCATCATTCATTTGACATGCAGGCACTGATCCAGAGGGGAGGGGGTGCACTGCAGGGGCACACGCCCACCCCTTTTTGTGCCAAATTCTTTAAAAAGTCCCCTGGGCTAAATCAGCCTAAAAAATCTTTGGGACAAGCCCCCGAACCCCCTGCGCCCCCTCTTTTTTCAAATCCTGGACCTGGATCCGCCCCTGACATGATTGAGTCGATGACATGCTTCACTTCAATCAGTTTGACCTGAGCTGAGGACGTGCCTGAGTGGCGACGACAGGATTAGCACTGATTAGGTTGGCCTACTAAATTAATATGATGTGGGCCTAACGTTACATGTTACCATGTAGGCCGATTCGGCGATTGACGGATTGTCAATCGATGATCAGGGTGATTGTTATTGTTGGAGACGAGACAACTGGCACTGCCACAGACCCAGTGGCATCCACGGACAGCCCCGGCAAAGTTATTCAGCTTAAAATCCAACTTAATTCAAAACTCTCTCACCTTTAATTTTATACGTAGAATAGTCACAAGTACAACATTATCAAAAACACGTGTAACTGTATTGCTATAAGTCAGTTATTCGTGTTGTAAATCGCGTTGTTGACAAGCTGACAGCGGATGAATGTTTTCACGCGGCCATGTTTTTCTTCCATATCAACGTACCCATGATTCAGCGCGTACTGTAAACATTGCGTGCACGTGGCCAGGCAGGTGTTGGCTGAACAAGAATATGGGAAGCGTATAGAGCCACAATAGACATGATAGACGATCCACGGGCACGGTGTCTCTGTATCACATAATATTTAGCAGTAACAAGAGAGACTTGGATTGTGATACTTTAAGCTTGGTTAGTGTCAGATACCCTTTCATATACAAGGGGACGATATATTCATATATTACATTGCATATTATTTAATAATATAGGAGAAAGTTCTTTAAAAATGTAATTGTAAATCAACAACATAATGATCAGTGAACAAGCTTGTGTGTTTGTTTATTTTAGGGTGACATAAACTGGTCAACTGAATGCCAATGTAGTGGGTCTACATCGACAAAAGAACATACACCAAAAGTAGTCTCGTTTATTTTAGCTGTTAGATGCCATTGTGTCTTTCTCTTTATGTATTTCAATACTAGAAATAGTGACATTTACGCTATTCAAGAATTTTATATTAAAGGGACATGCCCAGCTCTAAAATCAGCAAAAAATCGGTGATTTTATTTTAGCTTATTAATATGACCATATGATGTAAACATGGCCATAGACTAGAACTGCAATTTTTTTTTAATTTTTCGTGCTGCGCACTTACCAGCTAGGCTAGATATAGAGACGAAATTTCCGTATTTCTTATTTTTGACATGGTTGTCAATAATAGAAAGCAGGATTTTCCTCTCTATATCTAGCCTAACTGGTGAATGTGCAGCACAAAAATTAAAAAAAACTTTTGCAGCTCTAGTCTATGGAAATGTTTACATCATATGGTCATATTAACAAGCCAAAATAAAATCACCGATTTTTTGATGATTTTAGACCTGGACATGTCTCTTTAATCAGGTAATTCCTCATATCATTATATTTTAGTCGACCAGTATAGACTATTTCAGCTGTTACATCACGCTACAGTAATACACGTAGTGTGATTAGTTCTGGTTTTATATCGTGTGTCGTGGATTTTCTACTACATTACCAGTCACTAGGTGATATCTAAGTCAGCCACTGCAAAGGTAATTGATCATTTCACACAAAATTACGTACATTTTATTGATGAAGAGTAAGAAAATTAATTTCAATACTATATGTTGTCATTGAAATAGTCGTAGATGAACAATTTAAAAGGAAAGGACTAAAAGTGTTTTTTTATGAAGAAAACTGGTGACGGTGTACCACATCGGGCAGTCCAATACGGCTGACGGTCCGCGACACAATTAAAGTGGTTGTTTTATAGAAATATATTTTCAGACAAAAAACCTTTGCATGTAGGCCTATACTGGATACTCTTACTAAAATAAATTGTATTTTCATCCTTTCGTATTGTTATTATTACAAATTTTATTAAATTATGGTATATCCATTTTTTTTTGTTCTATCGTATATGCATTGTTGATTCATTAATATTTTATATATCCCTTTTATCTGTTATAATATTATTATGGAGTTTTATCGTTATTACATATTTGCCGATATGAATAATAATTATTTCATAACATCCCATAATCGTTGTGATTTCTTGGTTTTAGTGATTTACTTGCATTTTATTTTTTACACGCTCTAACAAAATAAAACAAAATATGTGTATACATTTGCGGTTTATTTTCTTTCATGCTTTGCATAGTACCAATAGAATTGTTTTTACCGAATTAAGTTTTCTTATAAATACATGTAATAACTCAAGTTTATTAGATTAGCTCACAATTATACAAATACGAGCTCAGAAAATTAGATTAGCGCACAATTATACATGCAGATATATAATGGAGCTTATAATAACCAACAGGCAATAGTAGGCCTATACATAGTAACATATACAAGTACAACACAATAGTATACATGATGGCTTACTGAAGCCTTCAGTGCTTTTGTGAATATTTATTCTATCTAGAGTGGTCTTCTACATCTTATATAATTTACTTTCGAATAATTGCATAGCATATTCGAGTAATTATCAAAATTAGATTTTAATATTTTAAATGTCTTATTATGGACTATGTGCATTTAAAATAATAGGGCAGGTTGCTTCTTTAATATCTCTCAGCTGCGAGGTATATATGATACAACACTCCCGTTATATGGCAGAAGGGCGTATTTCTTTTTGCAGTTATTTTAAGATACAGATGATTTTGGGTTTATATGTTCTCGATTTTATGCAATGTAGTGGAACATTTCTGACGGACTACCAAATGTTGTTGTCCTTTTGATTAAATTAAGTAGAAAACAACCCAATAGCTCAAAGCTTTTGAAAATAGGATAAAAATGTTATTTTATCGAGATATGCCCTTTTGCTATGGAACGGTCAAATAATTATTTTTACGTTTGTACAATCGATAAAGCGTAAAATAGAAACTTACAAGTGTCAGTAATATTACAATCAAGCCAATTACAATAACTATGCATATATTACTAACACAAATTCTCATAATTTTTAGTGGAAAGTTTTATCACCAATACTATCAGTGGATGGCAGAAAGGCGTATCTTGATACATCAGCATATGACAAAAGGGATTGTTTATTCTCTGGTTATATCAGAGATATGGCAAAAGGCCGTATGTCTGTATGTCATACATCATTATTTCTATCAAACAAATATACAATTTTTGTATTCATTTTTTTTCAGAATGTGCGCATAGTTATGGTTAGTAGTTTTCATGCAAAACTCATTTTTCATGAGAATCAGATATACACCTTTCTGTCATATAGCGGGAGAACTGCACCATAAATTCTAGAGAGTTATGGTTATCATATAACATGCACAATGAATGATAAGAGACCGAATCAAAACATTCACAGAAGTCGCAGAACCATTATACATCACATAAATAATTACACAGATTTTTTTATGGTATACTTGTAATTTTCACCCACTTAAAGTTGTGTCTCGCTGACGCGATCCGCAACTTCAAGTGAGTGAAAATTGATGATACAACTAACCCTTCAACTTCAATAGTCACATCTACTGCTGCTTTGATTCACGACATTTAACCCCCAAGGTGACTACTTCTGGCAGCAGTTTTCACTATAATTAATTGCTGCTGAGGCAGCAAACACGATACGCTCACCCAATGATGGCCCACCGTCTGCGGCGCTGGCCCAACATTGAACCAGCGTTGGGGTGAACGTCTCGTGTTTGTTGGGGAGGCTTAGCGAATGTTGTGTCACCAGAATGTAGTGACCAATGGGCGATCTGTGTTCAACCGCAGCTCATTTGACGGTAAAGAAATGTTCATTAGCGAAATGAAACCTAGTTTTCCGCCGACCACTCAGGCAATTTTCAGGAGATCTTGTTGAAATTTGGCTGGCACTTTTTTCTTGTCATTTGGCAGAAACTGGTCTGAAAATGTCGTCATGGATATAGTATAGTTTTAAGTTACACCATTTCCCATTAAGTAATAAATTTACATATGACGCTCCTCTTAAAATCCATTAGGTATATCAACAATAACCCTTTCAGCTCGGGCACCGTCTCTATACGTCAGAATCTGACGTCTGTAGACGTCAGATTCTGGCGTAGAAAGACGGTCCCCGCGCTGAAAAAATCAAACTATTTCAAATGGCCGTAGACATATAACAGGTATTCAAATGAAGCGGAAACAGACATAACTAAGACATTTATGACGATTTTAAATTGAAAAAACCCACTTTGGTCTCCATCGTTTTTACAAAATATTCCAGCGTTCTATAGTCCTGGCCCTGCCATAAAGTCCCGTATACATCTCTTTAGGCATGGATTTTAGCGGTTGATTTGAGTATAGGATACCTCCAGCATCAATATTCTACTAGGTGTTTTTATTCAATTTACAGCGAATCTCAGAAATCAGCCATTTTCCAAGATGGCCGCCATTTTGCCAAGCTCAAACTTTAAATTGACATAATTTTCGACAGAATAGGAGCAGCTTCATGATTTTTGTGTCTACTATAGGGTTTTCGGGTATGCCCGATCTAGTGTTGTGGTCAGAAATAACTTTAAACATTGCATTGTGGGTGAAATCCAAGATGGCCGCCATATGGCCAAGGTCAAACAATAAATTGATATCATTTTCCACTGAATAGGAGCAGGTGCATGATTTTGGTGTCTACTATACGGTTTTCAGGTATGCCCGACCTAGAAGTGTGGTCAGAAATTACTTTGGACGTTGCATTGTGGGTAAAATCCAAGATGGCCGCCTTTTGCCCAAGGTAAAACAGTAAATCAATATCATTTTTGACACAATAGAGCTAGATTCATGTTTGAGGTGTATCATGGGGTTTTCAGGTATGCCCGATATAGTGGTGTCGTCAGAAAATATTTTAGACATTGCATTGTGTGTGGAAAATCCAAGATGGCCGCCATTTGCCCAAGGTCAAACAATAAATTGGTATATTTTTCGACAGAATAGGAGCAGGCTCACGATTTTGGTGTCTACTATAGGGTTTTCAGGTATGCCCGATCTAGGGGTGGGGTTAGAAATTACCGCAGACATTGCTTGTTGGTAAAATCCAAGATGGCCGACATTTGTCCAAGGTCAAACAATATATTGGTATCATTTTGGACATAATAAAATGCGATTCATGATATTTCTCTCACGCATCGGGTTTGCAGGTATGCGATTATCTCTCTACCATGAGATTTTCAGATATGCCCGGCCAAGTGGTGTGATCAGAAAGTTTTTCAATTATCGTATTGTGATGATCGCCAAAATATTAGCTAGAGGTCATGGTCATACAATAATGTGCTTTGCCAGAATTCAAAGAGATCAATGAGTTAGTGACAACGAGACAATCAAAACATTCAGGGTTTCAATGACAAAGCCATTCAAAACATACAGGGTTCCTTGTATCGATTTATTTCTAAAATTAGTCTGTACGTCGTATGCACATGATGCATGGGGTAAATCTTTTGTAGCATGTGTAACCGTGAAAGAAATACATAATACAAGCTAGAGCAGGAGTTCCCGAACTCCGAGGCCCGGCTTTAGTCTGTTTGATTGCTATAGACACAAATTCGGCTTACTATTTTGTATTGTGTAAAACTGTATTGGTCTAACTCATGGGCCAGAATCCTAAATGTCCAGGATATAATTAGGGAAAGAACCAAGGAAACAAGTTAAAATATATCTTCAACGTGAATTCCTTCCACCACCATCGCCGGTGCTGGCAAACATCTATTCAATATTTGTATTGCCAGTGAATCGGGCTGCCGCATGTATCTACACACGTACACACGATGTAGGCCTACCCACCCAATTCCGGTTCAATGTTGGTCCAGCGTCGCAGCCCATCGCTCGTTCAATGACGGTCAATCGTCTACGATGCTGGCCCAACATCAATTTAACACTGGGTCTGCTGTATACTTTGCACCAGCACATCAGCAAACACATGCCATTCACCAAATCCTGTTTCAATGTTGAACTACAGCCTTCGACGCTGGCCCAGCATTGAAATAGCATTGGGTGATTCTTCTGTGTTTGCTGGGGTACTGCCACATAGCAATGCGAGTGACGCTTTCCTACCCCGACGCCAAAAAGGCCACTTCCCAGATAACACGATACAGAATAGCCCAATGTTGATGTAATGATGGGCCACCATTATCCTAACAAAAACCTTTTTGAGTTCTAATCACAAATATAATCGTGAATATTATTTTTTCTTAACACTTTTTAAAAACGCAACTGTCTGACCTAGCGACCTGAAACGTTATATTCGACATGTTGATATATCCGCGTTTGAACTGCCCACAACTGATGTCATTTGTATCAATTAATAAGTAATAATTACAGTAATGAAGTAAATATAAACTAACAAACAAGGGTAACATGAAGAAATGTTTATATAAAATATAAAGAAGGACAGAAAAATAACATATATTCATGTGAGTACTCATATATCTGATGACTGTAAGATTATTCAGCACACAACTTGACTCAATAACTATTTAACGAGCTATTGCAGCATGTCACTTCACACAACGCAAAAAAAAAGAGAAAATTATACATTTAGTGCTGTGGTAATTACAGGGATAGAAAAACAACATATTTATAAGTGCTGTTATATGTGATGAGACTTTCAAGAAGTCTTATTTGTTTTCGCAAGACAATTCTTCCTGTTTGTGATAAAATAGAACACGTACATTGTTTCCCGTGTTTTTTGCACTTATGACGCTTTCCGTCACACATCATTACATATGCTTCCTTAACATTACAAACCAGTGTACTTAGTTCTGAAGTCTTTATGGAAGGCGGTACAGACAACCCGTCTGCACACAGAAATTGTGCCGGCACAATCCCCTCGTCTGTCACGGATCCACTCAGGAGAGCATCAGGCTGGGCGAACACTGGTGTTGAAGAAGCCAGACTGAGGCCACGTTGCTGCAGATTGGTTTTGCTAGCTGACGATGTCCAAAATTTTACGAGTTTCTTTGGTATTTGAATTTCAGCTGATATTTCATTTAAGTCGACACATTCAACTCCTCCTCATCCTTTCCACACTTTTAATGGATAACTCAAGGTACTAGTAAAATTTAACATGCAGGCTAGTCCTAGAACCAACTGTAGAACCTGCGGAAAAATACACTTATAATCATTTTTCGAATGTTTAAATATATATATTTATTTTTTAAATGACCCAATTTTTGCCATGAAGTCCGCTAAATGTTGGCCACTAAAATGCATGTCATCATCGGTCAATTGTCCCTCCAAATGAACTCTTGTTTGGTTTGCAAAGGATGTCTGCCTCAAATGATGTAAACACATCATCAGATGCATAATTCCCACACGCATGAGAGGCACTACTAGTGAATGTGTGATTCACCCTATGTGGGGCTGTTATCTGGAGTAAAATTGTCATTATATTGCAAAACACACCTTATGAGAGATATCAAAAATTCGCGTTAGTCAGCTTCTGTGAGAGCAAATACACAATGAAGGTCGGACTGTGAAGATCTTTCTTGTATGACTTTTAAATTTGGTGGGAGGCTTGGCTTCAAGAAGTTTTCTTGCCCTTCCTACATCATTGTAACTGTAACTTAAACCCATATGTTTTTTTTCTGTTAACATGTTCACGAATTTACGACTCTTCTCATAATGATCTTGTCCAAATGAAGCAGTCAAATGGGTTTCTAATCCCGTGAAAAAGTTGATTGTAAATGCAATGCAGTTGATTGTGCTTACTGTGGATACCCCATTCAAAATCTAGTGTGCGTTCATCTGTAGAATTATCAATATCACTGTTTTCATATATATCATTCTCTGTGCAAATATCTGCAACATCTCAATTTCAATACCAAATAACGTAGCGATCGAGAAGGTGAGAGCTTCATTTGGCCATAAAACTATTGGAGTTCCATAATTTAGCATGGTCTTCTCCGGGGTCTTACGACTCCTTCAGCTCACTACTATCACAAAATATTATATCATCAAATTTGAAATCAACTTTAAGGAACTCATCATTTCATGAAAAAACTCTCAAGAACCATGCACATTTTCTTGTTTGTTCATGAGACCCAAAAAGCACGGATGAATGGGGTTGTAGGCCATCTTTGTGCACATAATTTATATGCTAAACTTTGCCAGGAGAACCTTCTGAAGATGGTGAGATGAATAAGATGACACTGCCCTCCAGACACAGGACTCGAAATTCGAGCTCCGGTGGTCTGAGGCCGAGCACGGTCTCTCGGTAACAGAGGTTCCCCACAATATTAAATATCTACAAGGTAGCGAGGAATTAACACTATGTTTATTTGAAACTTGAATGCCAGAAGGGGAACGAACCCGCGATCTCTATAGCCATCATCATCGTGGATACAATGGCCCATTTATAGCCATAGTTATCTCTCTATAAAGCCATCGGTCATATCGTCTAAAATGTTTTATGACAACGCCACAATGTTGGAATCAACTAAAAACTCTATGGTAGACACCACAATCATCGATGTATCTCAACTCAATGTTTTGTACATTTATTGCTCTTCCATGGCCATCAAGCAGCCATTTTGTTTCCACGATGAACGACATCTATTTTTTCGGTATGTGAACTTTGTCGGAAATTATTTCTAAAAATGAAACTAGATCAAGCGTATATAACAACCCTATGCTAGACATACAAATCATGAACTTGTTTCAATTCCGTGAAAAATTATATCAGGTTAACGTTTGATCATGAACACATGGCGTGCTTAATGGATTTTTTACCCACAATGCAATGTTAAAAGTACTTCTTGACCACAACATGAAGCCGGGAATACCTTAAAACACCGTGGTGGACACTAAAATCACGAATCTGTATCTATTCTGTAAAAAAAGATGTCCATTTATTGTTTGACCTTGAACAAATGGTGGTCATCTTGGATTTTTTACCCACATTGCAATGTCCGGCTTACCTGAAAACCACATAATAGACACCAGCAACACGAATCTGCGTCGATTATGTCGAAATGATATCAATTTATTGCTTAACCTTGAAAAAATGGCGGCCATCTTGGATATTTCACTCACAATGCAATGTCTAAAATATTTCCGACAACACCACAATGTCCGGCATACCTGAAAACCCCATGATAGGCACAAACAAAACAAGAATATGCCTCTATTATGTCGAAAAACTTGACCAAATGGCGGCCATCTTGTATTTTTACCCCTAATACAATGTCGAAAATATTTTCTGACAATACTACTATGTCCGGCATACATGAAAACCCCAGGATAGACACCAAAAGCGCGAATATGTCTCTATTATGTCAAAAATGATATCAATTTATTGTTTGACTTTGGACAAATAGCGGCCATCTTGGTTTTTCACCCACAATGCAATGTAGAAAATATTTTCTGACAATACAACTATGTCCGGCATACATGAAAACCCCCAGGATAGACAACAAAAACGCGAATATGTTTTTATTATGTAGAAAATAATATCAATTTTTTTGTTTGACCTTGGACAAATGGCGGCCATCTTGGATTTTTTACCCACAATGCAACGTCGAAAATATTTTCGGACAATGCCACTGTGTCGGGCATACTTTAAAACCCTATAATAAACATCAAAAACATGAATCTGCCTCTATTGTGTTGAATAATATATCAATTTAAATTGAATAAAAACACCTAGTAGAATATTGATGCTAGAGGTATCCTATATTCAAATCAACCGTCAACATATATGCCTAAAGAGATGTATACGGGACTTTATGGCAGGGCCTGGACTACTTAGGGTTAACCCGTACACAACACAAACCAATGCGTGACAGCGCGTGACTGAAAAGCAAACAATTTAATTAATAACTGACGTAGGTGACAGGAGGGAAAAAACAAATGCATGCTCCATTATAATCAGATAACGGTGACGAACCATTCTCTCACCTAGTCGATATACAAGTTTTTTCCCCCTCTCCCCCCCCCCCCTCTTGTTCAAAACTTAATGGTCATCTGGGTTCGAACCTTTTAATGTGCGTTCACATGTCGTGGTAGCTAGGTGGAGGGGGGGTATATAAACTGAAAATAATGTGTGTGTTTTTTTAAAGCACAAAATGAATTCATCTACCTTATTCAGAATAAAGCGCATTAATAAATCTGAATATGAACTGCGATGTCACAACTTAAAAAAACACTTATTACCATATAGAACTAAATAATTCATCCTAAGCTAAGGCTTGATTAAAACAATCAGCATGAATTATTCAGGTAATATTTGTGCCAGAACAAAATGTTACACATCTTTTGCACGTCTATTTTGCCCCTTTACATTCTAGTAACCCTTACAAACGGCATGTGGCATATTTTTTGAGTCATATGCATATTATTCAATAGAAATGCCACCACCCATTAAAATCATGACGTTTGAGCTTCAATTTTATTTTTTTCACTTTTACATTTTTTTATACAATGGTGTAATTTTCATTAACTGTGGGGTGGGAATTGCTCTCGCAATTCACACCTCACGGTGAAAGAAAACATGCGGAAAACTGGTAGATTAAAGTTAACTCTGTCAAATGATCTTCACAGCTTTTCACAATTAGTCAATTAACACTGCGAAACTATACAATAGACAAACTCATAAGAAATGATCACGCTGTTGCAGAATGCATGCTACAAATGAAATGATCAAGAGTCATGATGATACCGCTACAACAATTGCAATTAATTGTTTGCTCAGCCTGAAATCCCGCACACATGTCGGTGAAGGTGATAATTGGTTGATATCAGTGTCACAATAGTGAGAGCACCTGATAAATCACAAAGCGCGACTTAAACAATACAAATCACATCACAACAATACTACCCTTCAAAGGCAAACAGCAGTAATATCATAAGTAATCAGTTACAGCTGTTTGTTTTCACACGGCATAAGAAATCACCCTACAGTAATACTAGGTTGAAATGGCAAACAGCAGTAATATTCTGTGAAGCAGTTACTAATGGTTGCCTTCACACGGTAAAATTAATCAATTTGTAACAATGATAATGAGCTGTTTTTCAACCTTGTCAATCCAGATGAATCATTGTATTTGAAAATCTGGTGACGTATTCTGACAGTTTGTGAAAATATGCGCGTCTCGTCAAACACCTGCCGCGAGCAGCAGGGCAATAGGGAAGATCCTGATAAAATTAAAATACCCAGTTCTTTCTTTTTTAATATGAATAAATATATTTGTTAATTGACAATATAATAAGACACAATTTAGATTTATCAGATTGTTGACGTGAATAGATCAATTTCACTCAATTTGCAAAATATAATCTAGCTATATTTCTGCTCTAAATACTACGTCTTACTCTGATTAATGGCTTAACCATTTTCAAATTACTCTTGAAAACCTTCATTTATTTTCGTGAGAATGTTTGATGTTTAAAACATATATCATTTATATTGTGCATTTACTGATCAAATTCAGAAATATATTCATTTAAAGTTGAATTAGATTAGCCAAAGTTAAAATCATTTACCAACATCTAGTAGCGGGAGTTGGGTAAATTGACTGTTCTGTTTTAATTGTTTATTTATTGAATCTACACACTACGACGTTGGGCCAACATCAACACTGAATCAATGTCTCATGAGTGCTGGGGATATAACAAATAACATTTTGAGCTTTAATTAAAACATACAAATACAATGAAAAACAGTAGTTTTTGATCTTATATTTGGTCCACTTCAGCAGGTGCAGCCCTACCCTCTCCCCCCCCCCCCCCCACCCCAAGACCCAACAAACACCATATATTGTTCTATGTTGGGGTGAGATTGAGCCAGCGTCACAGACGTAGCCCAGCATTACCCACCATTAGGTCAATGTATCGCATGAGAAGGCGTGAAAAACTGACGACGTGGTCTATTAAGACTAAACAATTAGCCCTTTAACCTCCCTTGTCGCCCAAAAGCATGGAATTCATTCAATACTGTCTTATTGTCTTTATTGTTTGAGTTGATGGGGGAAAGCTTTTCACTACGCTTCCAAAAACCCGACAGCGAGGTTGACGGATGGAAATCAGTTCCATGAACATGTTCGTTCTAAACCCCCAGTTTTAAGGAAATTAAATCTTTTTTCAGAAATGCAAAATGATGCTTTGATGCATCGTGAGGGTTAAAGGGTTGATTACACTTGGGATTTGTTTGAATCAGGATATTTTCATTCACTTTGAGTTGGGAACTTCAGCAGCAGTTTACCCGTGACAGTGATTGAAAAACATCCTGTAAAAACGTGTTGGTATTGTTATAAAATCATAATTTAGTGTTGTGCATGGAGAAATACGTGGAACAATATAGAGAGACGAAGAACAAAATACAAATGACAAGATTGTATACTTTCAGATCCTGATTATCAGCAGCTGTAAACAAGGGATGATGCACTTATTCAGCGCACATAAATATATATTTTAATATCAAATACGAAACACACTTATTTAAACTTATCATCATGCTAATTAACGTTCCGGCAGCGTGCCCAGATTTTCAACACTTATAGCAGCGGGGAGGGGGAGGGGAATGACGTAAAGTATACGGTTACCTCACCTACCACACTACCAATCCTAATTCAACGTTGGGCCAGCTTCGCAGACGATGGACCCATCGGGCTCCTACCTATTTGAAAGAGCTAATAGCACAAATAACATTAATAAACAAATACAATATAATTACACCAATGACATAATTCTAATTTCCACCTGACTTTATTTATAGCAACAAAGGATGGTCTAAATTCTTTTGCTTATATGGCCCATAGAATCTAGAATACTCATGCAATGATACCTCTCTGCTAAGCTTCAAGGTACATATTATAAAAAAATGGTCGAGCATTTATAGAAGCCAACAAAATGTGAAAATTGTTAGCGACATCACTTTACATAGCCTTATTTTTTATCCTGCTATTTTAAACTGTGTCTAGGATTTCAAAGATATTCTAGAAAATTATTTAATCTACATTTTTGTTTTAATTTTTAATAATTTTATGTATAGATGCAGGACATCATTGATATAATTTGATAAAATGTAACACTTTCTGTGGTATTTTATTGATCACTATATACAATGTATTGGAAGGGTGAAAATATGAAATTATAATTTTCCTCTTTCACGACAAATGAAATTTGTGATTCATATGTGATATTGTTGTTGACTTGTTAGATCTTTGTTTAATTTTAGTAGGCCTACTATAGATCGGCTGAATAGCCCCAGGCTCATTAAGTTTAACTGTAGGCTACCATCAATGCTGGGCCACCGTCGCAAATTATGGGCTAACAATGGGTCGCACTGTGCGAGCGCATCGTTTTTTTCTGGACGGTTCAGTAGATTAACCCTCTGACTGTCTGAATCGCTAAATTGCCTTTATAACTTTTTGACATCACAACTAAAATCAATCCCCGATAAATTACACATCTATCTATATTTCAAATCAGATAAATATCAGATTTTTTTCACTTTGTGTATTTTTTAAATTAGCCTGTCGTCCGAAACCTGCCACTTGAGTTAATAATTTTTGAACTGAAAGTTACTTACACTAGCAAGACTCGGGACGCAAAGCGTCGCTAACAGTTACGCCGTGACAGCCACGTCTCGCTACGTGTAATAAGACGATCAGACGATCCCAGTGACAGCTTCATGTTGGGCCAGCGTTGCAGACGCTGGCCCAACATGAAGCCGTCACTGGTTCATTGTCTCGGGTAGATTGATTCAAAAATGTCCTGCATACCTCGGGGCATATCTATTCTTTCACTATTTGGATAATAGCTGTAGATCAATGCACAGCTTCCTCGTGATGAGTCTTTTTGGTCGACTCAGAAAGACGTTGCTGTATCCATGGAGATCCATGTATCCATGCTGTATCAAAGCCACAGGAAATCAGAAGTCATTCACTCAATGGTTAGTTTGACAATAATATTCAGCAAAAATTATTCTTAATACGTTTGTACTAAACCAGAACCTATTGTTTTATTCGTGGTTGCGTGAAAGTCTTAATTTAATCGTTTCATTAATATTTTCATTAATAGTTTGTGATTTTTTCAATATCGTTAGACTAGAATATTTGAACAGTAATAGTTAAATTCTCTATGATCTGTCACGCCTTTAACCGCCAAATTATTTAACTGGAATTTTCAGTCATTCTAAGTTGTGTCTCGCTGACGCGATCCACAACTTCAAGTGAGTGAAAATTATTCAGATATATATGACAAAATGTGGGGTGGTGGTAGAATTGTCTCCTTGGCGACAACCAACTTTGCTTATCAGAGAGGAGCTGATAAAATGAATGACTGCTGATCTGTGACAGTCTGAGTCACCCTTTAACTTGTTCAAAAAGATAGTTCCCAAGGTTACAGCTCAATGAAGATGGTGCATACCATCGACGTGCTACTAATTAGGCCTGATCTGAAATCGGTTTCATTTCGAGTCGAAAATATATATATTAATTTGCATTTTGCGAGGAATATTCTATACAGAATTAAGTATATTTGTATCATGTACATCAGCTTTAACATGATCATCAGTTATCAATAAAACAGTGATAATTATATCCTTCTGTTGCAGCGTGACTTGAACCAAATGTAGGCCAATGATATATGGTAACATTTCGTTCTAATTATTTCTTTTTATTTTAGATGATGACCCTCTCTCAGAGCGTTGACCATGCTCTGCATGCGGATGGGCCTACAATGTGCCTTTGTCAAGTTTTGACGACCCCCTTGCCCCAACCTACTGGTAGAATAATGAAGCTAAAGATAGCTAGAGATAGTTAGAGACACGGCAGGGTCCGGAAAAATTCGTCAGGCGCGAGGTTAGAAAACACCAGAACGTTCATTTACATACAAGATGGTAGATGGTTCATGCTGACAGGGTGTGCAGTGACCTGATTGTGTTTAGCTAGTGATGCCAGCTGTGTTACTTTGTGGTGTCAGCTTTGTTACATTATATCCGCTACACAGAATAAGTGGTGGACAACTCTGAAGATCATGCCGAGTGTACACTGGACAACTCTGAAGATCACGCCGAGTGTACACTGGACAACTCTGAAGATAACAACGAGTGTAGCCTACACAGGACAACACCTCTCGCACTCAGGTCAATCACTGGGAATATTAACGACGTCTCTGGAACATAGCACCATGCCAATCCCAGGTGTTGGCACGTTACCAGGTCCAGTTATCAGCTTTGGAAGCATCTGACAAATTCTGAAAACTCTCAACATGTTTTAATGAGAGGTGATTTCCTGGTGTTGGAACGTTGTCATTTATCCACGTGAAGGCCAAAGATTAGAAGGTTCTATACAGGGATGAGTGACAGTGCTGAAGGAGTGTAAACACGTGGAGCATTATATACATGGATACTGTTGGCTGGTATCAGGTCCAGCATTTCATGGTAGGTGGGACACGGCTGGTCCAGAGACAGAGTATTTCTACTGAGCCGGCGGGACCCGGAACTGAAAAGTGTCGAAGGGAGTCAGTAATGTAATGTATTTATCTCCTTGTCACTATTTAGATCCTGCCGGCTCAGTAGACGAGTCCCACACAGATGCAGATATCAACCCATCAGTGCATTGAATGTTGTTCGGAATCAAACAGATATTTGAGAGTTAAGTAACCGGGCTGAGTAGTGTCAACATATAGTTAGAGAATGAGTATATGATTTATCAAAATTTTATACTAATACTCAATTATTTGCTGATGTTATTTCCAGCGTTCGTTTATTCGAGTAACATTTGTTACCAGTCATTCTGTTATACGATCGCTGAATTAAATAACTTATGATGATATGTATTTCACAGCGTATAATTTATCATGATTTTAAGACAGATTTATATTAATGAGATATTGTCTTATTGACATCAATTTGACGTCAAATCAAGATCAATAGCCAGATTGGTTCGATATAATTATTAATTTGGTAAAGTAATTGTGTTTTTTATCAGTTTATATAGTAATTTTTTTTTTTGGATGATCTATTATTATCATCTTTAGCTTGGTATAATCATTATTTGTTTTCATTATGTTACCATATTATTATTATTATTGGTTTGGGTGAGTTAGTTGCCTTCTTGTTTTGGTCAGTTACCTTATTATGACTATATTTTTTTACCAGTTACCTTGTTCTGATTATTATTTGCTTGGATCAGTTTATTATGCATGTTATTGTGTGTATAATGTTACTGTGTTAACCATATTAGTTGGGGAAAAAACTACCTTTGTTTCCGATTACCCGACCGACCCTATTTGAACCTCCCAGGGATGGTAGTGTCATATCGGAAACATGCTTTTGTTTGGCCTTGTTTGAATCAGCTGCCTTGCTATGATTATATTTATCTGCATCAGTCAGTTACTTTGTTATGTTCATTATTTGTTTGCATCTGCCAGCTTATATTGGTATTTTTTAGTTTGGGTCAATTTGGTTGTTAAAAAACATCATTTAGCTGTGTTTCAACGCATTTTGCTACCTTGTTATGATTTGTCTTGTTATGATCTTTTCCAATATTTATCTTGTTATGAATATTACATACTTGCTTGGATTAGTTGCCTTGCGTTATGTGTTTGAATCAATTAGTTACTTTATTATTAATTTGATTTGTTCTGGTTAGTTACCTTCTGTTGATCATTATTTGTTTCGATCGGATATCTTGTTATGATCATATTCTGTTTGGGTCAGTTACCCTCTGTTTGCATTTGTTACTTTGTTATGAAAATTATCTGATGGACCAGTCAGTTACCTTGTTTCTATCATTATTTATTTGGATCAGATTCCTTGTTTTTATCATTATTTGTTCTGGTGAGTTAGTTTGCTTAATGTTGTTTGCTTGAATCGGTCAGTTAATCTGTGTGGGTCAGTTACCTTGTTATGGCTCTTATTTGTTTGAATTAGTTTGTTTACTCACACTCTGCACAGTGATGTTCATTATGAGACGTATATTGGTATCAGCCTATATCGCACTCTAGCTGTAGTTTCAGCTGCAGTATATGGCTGTTAGCCTATGTCATGTGTGACTTGATCGTGTGAGAAAATACAGACGGTGTTCATTTTTTTTGCGAAATGGAAAAATACAGCGCATGTCCAATAAATAAGCTGCTCGCCCAAAGGCTCACAAGTTATTAATTAGACGAGTGCTGTATTTTCTCATATTGCACTCAAATGAACACCGTTTGCATATCTGTTTTTTTGCTTGATTAGTTATCTTGTTATGAATTTCGCTTTTTCGTATCAGTCACCTTGTTATGAACATTATATTTGTTTACATCTGTTGAGTTATCTTGTTATCTTGCTGTGGTCATTATTTGTTTAGATTAGTTACCTTGTTGTGGTCATTATTTGTTTAGATCAGTTGCCTTGTATAATCATAATTTGTTTAAATCAGTTATCTTGTTGTGATCAATATTTGGTCGAATCAGTTATCTTGTTGTGGTCATTATTTCCTTAGATCAGTTATCTTATTGTGGTCATTATTTGCTTAGATCAGTTACCTTGTTATTGTCATTATTTGTTTGAATCATTAACCTTGTTGTGGTCATTATTTGTTTTGATCAGTTACCTTGTGATTGTCATTATTTGTTCAGATCAGTTATCTTGTTGTGGTCATTATTTGTTTAAATCAGTTACCTTGTTATAATCATTATTTGTTTGAATCAGTTATCTTGTTGTGGTCATTATTTGTTTAAATCAGTTACCTTGTTGTGGTCATTATTTGTTTGAATCAGTTATCTTGTTGTGGTCATTATTTGTTTAGATCAGTTACCTTTTTATAATCGTTATTTGTTTGAATCAGTTTTCTTGTTGTGGTCATTATTTGTTTAGATCAGTTACCTTGTTATAATCATTATTTGTTTAAATCAGTTATCTTGTTGTGGTCATTATTAGTTTAGATCAGTTACCTTGTTGTGGTCATTATTTGTTTAGATCAGTTACCTTGTTATAATCGTTATTTGTTTGAATCAGTTACCTTGTTATTGTCATTATTTGTTTTAATCAGTTATCTTGTTGTGGTCTTTATTTGTTTGAACCTGTTACCTTGTTATAATCATTATTGGTTTGAATCAGTTACCTTGTTATTGTCATTATTTGTTAAAATCAGTTAACTTGTTGTAGTCATTATTTGTTTAGATCAGAAACCTTGTTATTGTCATTATTTGTTTAGATCAGTTACTTTGTTATAATCATTATTTGTTTGAATCATTAATCATGTTGTGGTCATTATTAGTTTAGATCAGTTACCTTGTTATAATCATTATTTGTTTGAATGAGTTATCTTGTTGTGGTCATTATTTGTCTAGATCAGTCACCTTGTTATAATCATTATTTGTTTGAATCATTAACCTTGTTGTGGTCATTATTAGTTTAGATCAGTTACCTTGTTGTAATCATTATTTGTTTGAATCAGTTATCTTGTTGTGGTCATTATTAGTTTAGATCAGTTACCTTGTTATAATCATTATTTGTTTGAATCAGTTACCTTGTTATTGTCATTATTTGTTTAAATCAGTTACCTTGTTGTAGTCATTATTTGTTTGAATCAGTTACGTTGTTATAATCGTTATTTGTTTGAATCAGTTATCTTGTTGTGGTCATTATTTGGTTAGATCAGTTACCTTGTTATAATCATTATTTGTTTGAATCAGTTATCTTGTTGTGGTCATTATTTGTTTAGATCATTTACCTTGTTATAATCATTATTTGTTTAGATCAGAAACCTTGTTGTGGTCATTATTTTTTTAGATCAGTTACCTTGTTATAATCATTATTTGTTTGAATCATTAACCTTGTTGTGGTCATTATTAGTTTAGATCAGTTACCTTGTTATAATCATTATTTGTTTGAATCAGTCATCTTGTTGTGGTCATTATTTGTTTAGATCAGTTACGTTGTTATAATCGTTATTTGTTTGAATCAGTTATCTTGTTGTGGTCATTATTTGGTTAGATCAGTTACCTTGTTATAATCATTATTTGTTTGAATCAGTTATCTTGTTGTGGTCATTATTTGTTTAGATCATTTACCTTGTTATAATCATTATTTGTTTGAATCAGTTACCTTGTTATAATCATTATTTGTTTGAATCAGTTACCTTGTTATTGTCATTATTTGTTTAAATCAGTTACCTTGTTGTGGTCATTATTTGTGTGAATCAGTTACCTTGTTATAATCATTATTTGGTTAGATCAGTTACCTTGTTATATTCATTATTTGTTTGCATTTGTTACCTAGCTGATTGTTATAATCATGGTTTTTGTTGGGATCAGTGACCCTGTTTTGATCATTTTTTTGTAATAGCAAGGTTATATTGATCGTTTTTTGTTTGGATCAATTTTGTTGTTAAAAACATAATTTACTTGCGTTCCAATGCATTTTGTTACCTTGTTATGATTTGTCTTGTTGTGATCTTTTCTGACATTTATTTTGTTATGAATATTACTTACTTGGATCAGTTTCCTTGCATTATGTGTTTGAATCAAGTAGTTATGTTTTTATTAATTTGATTTGTTTTGGTTAGTTACCTTCTGTTGATCATTATTTGATTGGATAAGATATCTTGTTATGATCATATTCTGTTTGGGTCAGGTATCTTTTTGCATTTGTTACTTTGTTATGAAAATTATCTGATGGACCAGTCAGTTACTTTGTTTTAATCATTATTTATATCGATCAGATTCCTTGTTTTTATCATTATTTGTTCAGGTGTGTTATTTTTTAATGTTATTTGCTTGTGTGGGTCAGTTACCTTGTTATGGCTCTTATATGTTTGAATTAGTTTGTTTACTCACACTCTGCACAGTGATTTTCACTATGAGACGTATATTGGTATCAGCCTATATCGCACTCTAGCTGTAGTTTCAGCTGCAGTATATGGCTGTTATGTCATGTGTGACTTGATCGTGTGAGAAAATACAGACGGTGTTCATTTTTTTGCGAAATGGAGAAATACAGCACGTGTCCAATGAATAAGCTGCTCGCCTAAAGGCTCACAAGTTATTAATTAGACGAGTGCTGTATTGTCCCATATCGCACTCAAATGAACACTGTTTGCATATCATATTGCTACAATCATTTTTACATTTGGATTAGTTACCTTGTTATGATTATCATTTGTTTTGGTCAGTTGCTTGTTATACTCATTATTTGTTTGAAACAGTTAGATACCTTGTTATGAATTGTATTTATTTGGATCCTTTACCTTGTTATTATTATTATTTGTTTGGACCAGTCATGCTGTTATGATCATTATTGGTTTGGATCAATCAGTTACGGTGTTATAATCATTATTTATTTGGATCAGTTGATTACTTTGTTTGATTATTATTATTTTGAATCGGTTCCCTTGTTTTTTATCAAACTATTTGTTTGGATCAGTCAGTTACCTTGTTATAACCACTATTTGTTTGAATTAATTACCTTGCTATGATCGTTATTTGTTTGGATCCGTTAGTTATATTGGTACAATTATTTCTGTGTATCAGTTATCTTCCTATGGTTGATGCGTGTTTAGATCATTCTGTTATCTTGTTACGATCATCATTTGTTTGCATCAGTTAGTTACATTGTTGTGACCATTCTAGTTACATTGTTATGATGACTATTGGCTTGGATCATTCTGTTACATTGTCAAGGAATTCTTTTTTTTTCGGTCGGCAGGTCAGCTATCTTATGTTTATCATTTCGTTAGTTAGAATCAGTTACCTTGTTAGGATCATTATTTGTTTATATCAGTTACTTATCTTTTCACGAATTTCATTGTTTAGATGAGTTACCCTGTTATTGTTATTACTTGTTTGGGTCAGTATACTTGTTTTGATCATTCTTTGTTTGCATCAGTTATCCCGTTATGATGATTTTTTGTTTGGAGCAGTTATGTTAATATAAATATTATTTGTTGAGATATGTTACGAATCTATGAATTTTTGTTAGTTTTGGTCAAATACCCTGTTATGGCCATACTTTTTATTTAATCGGTTAGCTACTTTGTTGTGAATATTTTATTTCTTGAGGTCAATTACATTGTTATAATCTTTATTGATGTTTGTTACCTTGTTATGATTACTATTTGTTGGATCAGTTAGTTATCTTACTATGGTCGTTATTTGGTTGGATCAGTCAGTTACCCTGTTTTGAGCATTAGTTGCTTGGATCAATTCCCTTGTGTTTATCATTATTTGTTTGGATCAGTTCTTTTGTTAAAATATTATTTGTTTGGGTCAGTCATTTACATTGTTATGATCATAATTTGTTTGGATCAGTTAGTTATATTGTTATGAGCATTTTTGTTTGTATCAGTTACCTTGTCATGATCATTATTTGTTTGGATCAGTTAGTTACATTGCTATGATCATTTTTTGTTTGGATCCATTACATTGTTATTTTTATTTTTTTACACCAGTCATTGTTAGGATGATTTTTTTCATCAGTTAATTATATTGCAATGATCATTATTTCTCTTAATCGGTTCGTTGTATTGTTAAGAATTGTATTTGTTTGGATAAGTTACCTTGTATTATTACTAATATTTTATATTTGTTTAGATCTGTTGTCTTGCTGAGATCAAATCCTTTGTTGGGATTAGTTATCTTGCTACGATCATATTTTGTGTTGGATCAGCTACGTAATTAAAGATAATATTTGTTTGAACCTTGCCATACATGTTATTTATTCAGTTACCTCGTTATGGTCTTTTCAATTACAAGTTAGCTTGATATGATCATTTTTGTGTTTGCACCAGTTGCACTGTTTCGGTCATTATTTGTTTGGATTATTCAGTTGCTTTGTTATGGCTATTATTTGCTTGGATCATTTAGTTGTCCTGTTATGATAAATATCTGTCTGGATCATTTACCTTGTTATGATCATTTACCTTTTATGATCATTATGTGTTTGGATCAGTTATCTTGTAATGATCATATTTTGCTTTGGATCAGTCACGCTTTTAACATATCTGTTTTTTGATTGATTAGTTATCTTGTTATGAATTTCGCTTTTTCGTATCACTCACCTTGTTATGAACATTATATTAGTTCACATCTGTTGTGTTATTTTGTTACCTTGCTGTGGTCATTATTAGTTTAGATCAGTTACCTTGTTATAATCATTATTTGTTTGAATCAGTTATCTTGTTGTGGTCATTATTTGTTTGAATCAGTTATCTTGTGTGGTCATTATTTGTTTAGATCAGCTACCTTGTTGTGGTCATTATTTGTTTGAATCAGTTATCTCGTTGTGATAATTATTTGTTTAGATAAGTTACCTTGTTGTGGTCATTATTTGTTTAAATCAGTTATCTTGTTGTGGTCATTATTTGTTTGAATCAGTTATCTTGTTGTGGTCATTATTTGTTTAGATCAGTTACCTTGTTATAATCGTTATTTGTTTGAATCATTAAACTTGTCGTGGTCATTATTTGTTTAGATAAGTTACCTTGTTGTGGTCATTATTTGTTTGAATCATTTACCTTGTTGTGGTCATTATTTTCTTAGATCAGTTACCTTGTTATAATCTTCACTTGTTTGAATCAGTTATCTTGTTATGGTCATTATTAGTTTCGATCAGTTACCTCGTTGTGGTCATTATTTTTTTTAGATCGGTTACCTTGTTATAACCATTTTTTTTTAATCAGTTATCTTGTTGTGGTCATTATTTGTTTGAATCAGTTGCTTTGTTGTGGTCATATTTGTTTAGATCAGCTACCTTGTTATAATCGTAATTTGTTTGAATCATTAACCTTGTTGTGGTCATTATTTGTTTAGATCAGTTACCTTGTTGTGGTCATTATTTGGTTGAATCAGTTACCTTGCTGTGGTCATTATTTGTTTAGATCAGCTAACTTGTTGTGGTCATTATTTGCTTAGATCAGTTGTTTTGTTGCGGTCATTCGGTCATTATTTGTTTAGATCAGTTACCAGGTTAGCTTGTTATAATCATTATTTGTTGAAATCAGTTACCAGGTTACTTTGTTATAATCGTTATTTGTTTGAATCAGTTACCTTGTCGTGGTCATTATTTGTTTAGATCAGTTACGTTGTTGTAATCATTATTTGTTTGAATCAGTTATCTTGTTGTGGTCAATATTTGTTTAGATCAGTTACCTTGTTGTAATCATTATTTGTTTGAATCAGTTATCTTGTTGTGGTCATTATTTGTTTAGATCAGTTACCTTGTTGTAATCATTATCTGTTTGAATCAGTTAGTTACTCTGTTCTGATTAATATTTATTTGGATAGTTAACTTGTTATATCTTTAGTTTGGCTCAGTTCATTTGTTTTTTAGATCATTATTAGTTCAGATCAGTTGGATCTACCTTGTTATAAACATTTTTTGCTTGGATCACTTACATTGTTATGATCATTTAGTTATGATCACTTACTTATGTTTTACTTTCGTTGGGTTAGTTATTACCTTGATACTGTTGATCAGTTACCTTGTTATGCTAATGTTTTGTTTGGATCAGCTACCTTGCCATGACCACTTTTGTTGGGATCATTTACGTTGTTATGGTCATATATTGTTTTGGTCAGCTACCAATTGTTATGATGATGTTTTGTTCGGATCAACCAGCTACCTAATTATAACATGTTTGCTTGGATTAGTTGGTGTGATAATTATTTGTTTGGAACAGTTACCTTATTATGATCAGACCATTGTTCGTCAGAAACATTTTTTTGTTATTTGTTATTTGTTGTAATTATTATTGGTTCAAAATAGTTAATTTGCTGTTGTTATTATCGTCATTGATGTTTTTGATACTTATTTGTTTTGCTCAGTTTTCTGTGGTATAGTTGATCTGTTCTGATTACTTCATTATTGTGTTGTTGTTATCATCATCATCAATGATTTTGATAAGTATTTGTTATAAGCATTGTTTGTTGTGGCTGATTTATCTGAGATAATTATTATTTGTTTTGATTGGAAATTTGTTAATTGGTTATTATCATAAACAATGTTTTGGATTTTTATGAACATTATTTGCTCCTGCCCAGTTATGGGTGATAATTATGATTTGTTCTGATTACTTCATGATTGCTTTGTTGTTATTATCATCATCAATGATTTTGATAATTATTTGTTATAACCATTGTTTGTGTTGGCTGAGTTATCAGTGATAATTATTATTTGTTCTGCTTAGTTAATTTGTTCTTGTTATTATTATCATCAATGTCTTGGATTATTATTTGTTATAACCATTATTTGTTTTTGCTCAGTTATCGATGATAATTATTGTTTTGATCAGATAACTTGTTATGATGATGTTTTTGTTTGGATCAACCAGCTACCTTATTATGACATGTTTGCTTTGTAAGTTGGTATGATAGTGTTTTTTTTGTATCAGTTACGTTGTTATGGTCAGTTACCTTGTTATGATTATGTTTTTGTTAATGATGTTAGACCCATTTGTTTATTATCGGTGATAATTATTATTGTCTCTGATGATTTAATTTGTTGTTGTTGTTAGCATTGTCGATGTTTTTGATCACTAATTGTTTTTGCTCAGTTATCTGAGATATGATTGATTTGTTGTTGTTATTATCATCTTCAATATTTTTGATAATTATTCGTTATAACCATTGCTTGTTATCGGTGATAATTATTATTTGTGATGATAATTT
Source organism: Flabesymbios commensalis (assembly GCA_964017125.1). Taxonomy (NCBI): domain Eukaryota; kingdom Metazoa; phylum Annelida; class Polychaeta; order Terebellida; family Flabelligeridae; genus Flabesymbios; species Flabesymbios commensalis. The sequence continues at coordinate 12,641,187 of OZ024913.1, forward strand.
GAGTTGTTGTTTTTGTTATTATCATCAAAGTTTTGTTTATAATTATTTGTTATAGCCAATGTTTTGTTTTGCTCAATTATCTGTTATAACTAAAAAAAAATGATTTGGACCATTGTTTGTTTGTACCATTATTTGTTTTTGCCCTGCTACCTGTAATCATTTTAATCAGTTTTGATGTGTTCAGTTGTTGTTAGTCTTATTTTAATATGTTTTTTGTTAAACTTTACCAGTGTTTACGTGTTGTAAACTGTGCGTCTTTATGGTCAGATAAACGTGACGACCATTATTTGTTTGCCATCTGATATATTGTTATAATGGTTATCATGGTTATCACGATACTATATTATTGTCAATCAGATACCATTGTATTTCATATTTTTAACCTGGTAATATTTTATATTTTTAATTAATTTTATTTGCTCTTTTTTAAGTTCAGTCTATGGTATAATTTAATAATGATTAATCAGTTAACACAATTTTTACAAGTGACATGTTTTTGATACGTCTCATTTCATCACCAATAAAATATTTCTTGACTCATAATATTTAACCACTATCATTCAAACACTTTTATTTTGATCTGTTTTTAGTAATCTGCACTCGCTTTTAAAAAATATTATTATGTTCAATGTTTTTTTATCATTTAAAATTGTTTACATTTCTAAGTGGTTGTTTTTTGCTAAACATAATTAAAATGTTCTAGGCCTACGCTTAACACTTTTGACTCACATGGCATTGTATCGTCTGTTATTTAATTACTAGGCCTAATAAATAGGCTTGTTTGGTGTAAATGCATCCAGAAGTGGCGCAGACCACTGGGTACCGTCTCGCGGCCGAAGTGAATCGGCAGCACTCGGGGTGTGTGTGTATATAAAGACATGGGTAGCAACTCCACAGCCATGCGCGTCCAAAATATCGGCAGTCCCTTCACATTACATCGCCTAGCTGAGTAATATTAAATCCTAACAAACCAAATCAAGTGTAAAGTCATCGAATGATAATTATTCTTTGCATATGTTACAAAATAACACCTCCGGGAAGGCTAAAAACGCCATAATTCTCCATAAATCCGGGCACATTTTGTTTGCCGTCATTTCTCGACACGAACCCATCACACTTTCGGTACCGCCCACTTTTCAAGGCAATCTGAGAAAACAACATATTTTACAACACAGCTCACGAATTATAACTTGCCGTGTGGCATATTACAATCTCTTTTTATCCTGAAGATATCACAAATTAAAGAAAACGGAAAAAAATTATTCGTTGTTTCACTTTATCGACAAATGGTCAGTTAATTTACTCACTGGCAGACTTAATTATGCAACAGGTGTCCACTTGCTACTGGCATACACGATGCGTTCAATCAATGTTGGCGCGTTGTTATACCATCACCGGCAGCGTTAGCCAGACACGAAAACAGCATCGGGTGAACGTTGTGTAGGTACCAGCAGAGATTGTTCATGAAAAATCTCTGGTACCAGCATTATAACAACAGTCTCTCTATCATGCAAACTCGTTGAAAGAAAACGAGAATTAAACACATGCACTGCACTGCTTTCGTGATTGTGCAGTATTAACGTGACGTCAAAGATGATCGTTGAATGGTAAGATAAAATAAATCGTATCTTTATTTTCGATGACAAATATATAAGATACATGAAAATAATAACAATAATATACTTAATTACATTGTCCATCGGGTACCGAGATTTAATAACACAGTACCAGAAATAACCAGCAGATGAAGAAGGGTCTAGTTTTATGGTGGTGATCACCATAAGATATGCTATTGAACTATTTTCGTCTCAAATCAAAATTGCACGATGAACAATTAGACAGAGAAGGTAGTATTATCAGCTATGTCAGCTTGGTAAAGACAATAGAGACAGGCATAGTGTTACTACCTAAAATGGCCTTACATAGTAACTTTGTTGCTTACGATTTTTTTCTCGAGTCCACGCTTTCATAGCATGTGCTTCACAATGCGTTCTAATGTCTTTGTTTGTAAGTCTGTGGCACTTTATTACAAAAAATTGTTCTGTCATATACTGTCACGTTTGGGAATTGAAAGAGATGTAATTTTATTCGGTGTTTAATCACATAATATTATATCGCAAAACAAAACTGAATATTTCATATTGTCCAAAGTAGCAGAAGTATCTACATTTACTAATATTAATAACCTGGTGGCAGAATCTTTACTGTGCTCTAGAAAAAAGTTCAGTGGTAAAACTTTGTTACCATGTGGAAATCATTTTTATGTCTCTGTTCGCCTGCGGCCGAAAGCATTATGTTGTCGGGTTGTCCGTCCGTCCGTCCGTCCGTCCGTCCGTCCGTATATTAACAAATATTTATTCAGGATCAGGTCGGGGGTGGGGGGTCAAGGCCAACTTGATTTTTGTTTGCCAGGGGGGCAGGCGGGGGGTCAAAACAAATTTGAACAAAAAAGTAGGGGGTCCAGGCAAATTTTTTTTTTTTCAGTAGCCTCTTCAGGATTATTTTTTTCGGGTGAGGGGGAAGGTGGTTCAAACGAATATATTATTTGACTTTTATTATTTTAATTGTTTTGCAAAAAGCATCTTCTGATTTAATTTATTTTGGTGGGGTGGGGGGGGGGCAGGTAGGTCAAAAGGATATTTTTATTTATTTTGACTGTCTTTTAAAAAATATATAGGGTATATTTGGTTTCAGTTATTTTTGGGTGGGGGGGGGGGGGAGGTACGATCATGTAGATCAAAGGAATATTAATTTTGACTGTCCTTAAAAATAGGGGGGTGTTAACAGCGGAGGCATCATGGACGCCTGCGTCGATTCACCTTTCTAGTTTTTTTATGTTTATTGTCTATTAGGGTGTCAGGCTTAAGAAAACGTGGTTTCCGTTGCCGCATCATGCGTTTTTCATATAATAAATATGCGTATTTGGTGTACCCCCAAACCTATCTATATTTTAAGGGGTAGGGTTACGTAAGCGTCTGTCGTTGCTGTTATGATTTACATATCAAAACATGTACTACATCTGACAACATAATTATACCTAAATTTATGTTCTAATGATGTGCTGCACGTTGTCGTGGAGTGAAGAGCCTTATCTTTACAGACGTTGAACCATAATTATTATTAAAAAATAATTAGAATCCACAACAAAACACACTATTGAAATTGTAACACACCATTCCAGTGATGCAAGTGAACGCAACATTTTTTTGTAACTCAATCAGCTTACGCGCAATATTTGTCAACAAAAAAGTTTTTCCTGTGCCGGCCTGTCCACATATGACTAGATTGTGGTCCTGTCACACAAACTTGAACGCCCTATCCTGAATGTTTGTTAATAACTGATTTGCTTTTTAAAAGCATTTATTTGATAAAGATCAATGAATGACTGTACTGTCATCGTAATGGCAATAATAGAAGTCGAATTTGTATGATCGTAGCCCCATTGCTTTATGCGGGTAGCTGCACAGCCGATACGGGACGTTGACCCGATGCTGTTTTTGTGCTGGGCTGACGTTGCATGTGATGGAATAACATCTCGCCAACATTGATTCAGGGTATCGTGTATTCTGCTGGCTAGTGGACACCTGTTGCATAACTTATTCTTGCTAGTGTGTCAAATAACTGACGATTTGTTGATAAAGTAAGACACATGATGTTTTTTTTCGTTTTCTTTTATTTTTGAAGTCTTCAGAACAAAGCGAGATGGTGATATGCCACACGGCAAGTTATAATTCGTGAGATTTGCTGTATAATACGTTGTTTTATCAGATTGCCTTGAAAAGTGGGCGGTACCGAAAGTGTGATGGGTTCGTGTCGAGAAATGACGGCAAACAAAATGTGCCCGTATTTATGGAGAAGTGTGGTGTTATTCGCCTTCCTGGAGGTATTATTTTGTAACATATGCAAAGAATAATTATCATTCGATGACTTTACACCTGATTTGGTTTGTTAGAATTTAATATTACTCAGCTAGGCGGTGTATTGTGAAGGGACTGCCGATATTTTGGACGAGAATGAATGTCGAGCTGCTACCCATGTCTTTATATACACACACACTCCGAGTGCTGCCGATTCACTTCGGCCGCGAGACGGTACCCAGTGGCGCAGACCACCAGTTAAATCCTTTTAGTAGCCTTATAGAGCGTCACTGCACCTTTGAAACTGTCCATCCTTTCCTTTTTCGCCTTTCGCATGACACTGCATGAGAAAGATGTATTTCTGGTGGAATGTGTTTCCAAGTCACAGTTTAGCCTAATTGTTTCCTGATGAGTGTTCCCTCCCCACTTAAGTAGTAAAGTTGGAGGGAACAATCAAACTACTGTCAACCTTTAGCGTGTGTCAAAATCATGATAACTCTACTGATATGAACGAGACGCTGATCAAATGTTGTTTCAATGTTGGGCAGACAGTCGTTCAACATTGAAACTATATTGTGTCAACATCTGTGCTGGCGGCATGGATCAGATTTTCTCTGAGTAATATAATAATGTTTAACCCTTTAAGTGTTGGACAAGGCCACATTTCTAGTGTTTTCAGTAACACTTTTCAACCCTCAAAGCGCTGAATTTTTAAATAAATACCTTGTAGATCAAAGGGTTTTTTTCAATTTGATATCATCATAAATGTCTTAGTTAGCTCTTTCTGATTCATTTGAATACCTATGTTGTGGGTCTACGACCAATATAAATATTGTATTCCTACAGTGCGGGGATTGACTTCAGTCGTCGGAATCTGACGTCTACAGACGTCAGATTCCGACGACTAAAGTCGATCCCCGCGCTGTAAGGATTAAAAATGATTTATATCAGGTGTACACATTTGGTAACATTTTAGACTGCAGACTGACGAATACAAGTGATTTTCGCCAAACTTGAATTTGTCGGTCGCGATAGCGAGACACAACTTGAAGGCAATGGAAATTTCAAACATCCAAGTTTGCTCTTAACCCTTTAACCGCCGGTGCCGCATATATTCGGGTTTTCATTTTTTATTAGCACATCAAGTGCCACATTTAAAGTATGTTAAAGATAAAATGTGACATCAACCAACAAGATTTGAAAAGAGTTGACCTCCATTTTGTCAAATCTGAATAATTTTCACTCACTTGAAGTTGTGGATCGCGTCAGCGAGACACAACTTCAAGTGGGTGAAAATTAAAATTGAATAATTTGGCGGTTATAGGGTTAAGGGGTCAAATTATTATTTGTCGCTTAGTTTAGCAATGTATCATGTGTATTGTAAGCGCATTATCTTCTTTGAAACTAGGACAGATATTATTAACAACTCAGACTCTGAGGTAGCTGCTTATCCTTACCAGTGATAGTTGGATCACGTCGCCATGTCTTGCAGAGATGGGAAACAATAAGCTTTCATACCCTCATGTTGAGTGTCATAACCTATATATATATATAATTATTGACTATTGTTATTATACTTCGTCCCCTTAAAAATGAAAGGATGTAAGTGTCACTTCAAAGAGTGGCAGATACACTCTTTCATATTCAATCAAGGGGACGATATATTTATACTGACTGTGTCTTAAACGACCTATTTCTATATCTGAGCAAATAAATATATTTCTTTGAAATTGATAATGTTGTTTTTTATGTATTTGTTACCATTAACACTGATTAATCATGGTAATTTGAATTTAGCTTGTATTGTGGCATTTACATGATTTATAGACGGCAATACCTGCAGTGCGCACTTACCCTACACCAAGTTCCTTCTTACATGGGGCCGTGTGCTGAGACGGTCTTGACAATTAATCTGATACAACCCACTGGGCACACTACGTTCGCAGCAACGTCGCATACCCAGTGGGAATGTAGTTAGTTGTTGTTTTTCTATGTTCCTTTGTGCGACGGATATTGTTAAAAATATAAATGTGCCCTGGTGGTGATTATTAAGTAAACTTGAACCGGAAGGGTTTTTGTAAAAATAGACGATGCAAGAACACGTTTCAATTGAATTTACCTCACTTAGTGAAAAATATTTTTTGTCGGTTATGGTCCGGGAACTAAATCATTTTTTAGAAAAGTGGAACGTCATTATTCTCAGAAATAAAAATATAAATTGGCTACGGAATTAAACATAATTATTAATTCTTAGGTATTTAAGTTCATGCCAACTCATCCAATAAAGTAACATTGTATAAAAATGGAACATTCTGTTATTCCAAAATTGTTTAATATCTTTAAAATGACCATTTGATATAGATTTGTATTTTTTCAATAGCCACAGGCGATAGAATATATTATATTATCGCTGTTGTGTCATCAAATTCGATATGTAAAATTATGAAGCTCATTGTAAAACAATAAATAACTTACATGTTATATTCATGTAAGTTATAATTTTATTAACATGGCGTTAATTTTCAATTTTATCCTTATTTTTCATTTTGTGTGAGTTGATTAGTTTTCGACAGCAAGTAAACAGTTTGTTTTCAAATTATCTTATGTTTGAATTATAAAAAATGACCGCCCAGATTGGTCGCCCTAATGAATTATTACGGCATGCGTGCCATGCTAATTACAATCCCCGTAGGAATGATGGTGCTATTTTCAAATAATTAGACCCACGCAATGTGACGTCATATTTTGAAATAATTTCGCAGCGAAAGAGTTAATTAGTGATCAAATATCAAGGCAAAACTTCCTTCATAATACTTCTTTGTTTTTCGGCAGGCTTAGTGGGTGGATAAGGGGTGGCCTAGCTCTATCATCTAAGTCCTAAAGTCAATTATTCTTCTAGTCCCAGAGCTAGGGGGGTTTTATTTGTGTTGAAAGGTCCATACGATCCAAGATTTCCACCTATAGTGAAATTTTCTCAGGAATCCGAATCTGCGCGTCTTACAAAAATCATCCTGTCCAAAAGTACCGTAAAAACCCTTTAAACACTAGTACCGTCAAAATCGCAAACCGCAATTTGAAATATTACGTATGAAGTGATTGTTTGCTAAAATTGTGGTAATTTTATATTTAAATAATTTTTTAATTTTTCATTATCCTCACATATGACACAGGCTTTCACATGGATGTAAAATATTTTGTGTCTGATCAATGACAAATACACAATATAGCTTTAAGTTGGTATTTTAACACGTAATTTTACTCATTTCCCATACTTTTTCACTAAATAGACAAAATACTTTTCTCTCAGCGGATTTTTGTATAGTACAAATGTTTAGTTTTGATTCAAACATGTTCTAGAACTATTGTTGACTTAAAATTAACCCATTTGGAATAAAAATAATGAGTTATGTGAACATATTACTCGCGTTTTATTCGTTAGACGTAAAATTAGCTCGCTTTTCTTCAGGCTCGGGAAAATTGACCATATCTCACATTTTTGCCCACTGAGTAGTCAAATTTTAAGCTATATCAATATATTTGATATCAATAGAAAGCTACTGATACAGGCGATCACATGGATGTAAAATATTTTGTAATTGATAATTGACAAATCCACAAGAGAGCTTTAAGTTGGTATTTTAACCCTTAATTTGACCGTTTTTCATACTTTTTCAGTAAATAGTCAAAATACTTTTTTCTCAACTAATTTTTGTGTATAATAAATATTTAGTTTTGATTCAAACATGTTCTAGAACTATTGTTGACTTAAAATAAACCCATTTGGAATTTGGAGTTATGTAAACATATTACATGCTTTTTTGTTTACACGTAAAATTTGCGCGCTTTTCTATGGGCTCAGGCAAATTGTATGTATCTCACAGTTATGCCAATAAGTAGTCAAATTTTGAGCTATATCAATATATTTGATATCAATAGAAAGCTACTGGCACAGGCCACGGATATAAAAAATATGTTCTAATCTTTGACAAATGCACAAGAGAGCTTGAAGTTGGTGATTTAACACTTAATTTTACCTATTTTTCATACTTTTTCGATACATAGTCAAAATACTTTTCTCTCAACTGGTTTTTGTGTATAATAAATATTTAGTTTGCCAGAATTATTGTTGACCTAAAAAAAACCCATTTGGAATAAAAAATGATGAGCTATTTGAACATATTACACACATTTTTGGGTTGGATGTAAAATTTGGGCACTTTTCTCCCCCCCCCCCCCCGGAGAAATTGACAGTCTTTCACATTTTTGCCCAATGAGTACTGGTTACCCAAATTTAAAAAAATGTACAAACATCTTTAATATCAGGTAAAAGTAACTATCAAGGGCTTCAACGTGGATACATAATATTTTATTTATGTTAAATACGAAATGTACAACAATTAAGCGCTAACTTTGTATTTTATCCCTCCGTTTGAACAATTTCCAACGTTTTCTTGGTCAATACCATCAAGACTTCTCGCTCACGTTAATTTTATATGGTATAAATGTTTGTTATTACTTTCACATTCTCTGGAGCCATTTTTTAAAAGTTATCTTGACCACTGAAGAAGATATCACAGCCATTTTTAAAGTTATCTCAGCCACTACAAAAGTTATTTTAGCCACTGAAGAAGAGATCATAGCAACTTTAAACGTTATCTCAGCCACTACAAAAGTGATCTTGGCCACTGCAGAAGTGATAACAACCACCTTAAAAGTTACCTCAACCACTACAAAAGCTATCTTGGCCACTAAAGAAGTAAATACAGCGACTTTAACAGTTTTTTCATCCACTACAAATGTGATCTTGGCCACTGATGAAGTGATCACAGCAACTTAAAAAGTTATCTCGCCAATGCAAAAGTTATCATGGCGAGAGAAGATGTGATCACAGCCACGTTAGAAGTTATCTCAGCCACTACAAAGGTGATCTTGGCCACTTACAAACTAGTGTCAGCCAATTTAAAGGTTATCTAAGCCACTACAAAGTGATCTGGGCCACTGAAGAAGTGATAACAGCCACTTTTAAAAATATCTAAACGACTACAAAAGTGATCTTGGCCACTGAAGAAGTGGTTACAATGACTTTAAAAGTTATCTCTGCCACTATAAAAATGATTTTGGCCACTGACGAAGTGCTCATAACGACTTTAAAAGTGATCTCAGCCACTACAAAAGTGATCTTGGACACTGAAGAAGTGATCTCAGTCACAGTAAAAGTTATCTCAGCCACTACAAAAGTGATCTTGACCACTAACAATCTTATATCAGCCCGTAAAAGTGATCTTGGCCACAAAAAAATGATCTTAGGCACTGAATAAGTGATCACAGCAACTCTAAAAGTTATCACAGCCACTACAAAAGTGATCTTGGCCACTGAAGAAGTAATCATAGCCACTTTAAACGTTATCTCAGCGACTACAAAAGTGATCTTGGCTACTGAAGAAGTGATCACAGCCACTTTAAAGGTTATCTCAGCCATTGCAAAGGTGATCTTGGTCAGTAACAAGCTGTTGTCAGCCACTGACAAAAGTATCTAAGCCACTACAAATTGCTGTTGGCCACAGAAAAAATGATCACAGCCACTTAAAAAGTTATCTTAACCACTACAAAGTTGCTGTGATCAATTCTTTAGTGGACAAGATCAGTTTGTTTGTGACCAAGATCAGCTTTGTGGTGGATGGGATGATTTTTAAAGTGGCTGTGGTGGCTTCTTAAGTGGTCAAGATCACTTTTGTAGTGACCTAGATCATTTTTTAGGGACTGACATAAGATTATTATCCAATATCACTTTTGTATCGGCTGAGATGACTTTTAAAGTGAATGTGATCACTTCTACGGTGGACAAGATCAGTTTCTTGTGGCCAAGATCACTTTTACGGGCTGACATAAGATTATTAGTGGTCAAGATCACTTTTGTAGTGGCTGAGATAACTTTTAAAGTGACTGAGATCACTTCTTCAGTGGCCAAGATCACTGTTGTAGTAGCTGAGATCACTTTTAAAGTCGCTGTGAGCACTTCGTCAGTGGCCAAGATCATTTTTATAGTGGCAGAGATAACTTTCAAAGTTATTGTAACCACTTCTTCACAGGTCAAGATCACTTTTGTAGTCGCTTAGATATTTTTAAAAGTGGCTGTGATCACTTCTTCAGTGGCCCAGATGACCTTGTAGTGGCTTAGATAACCTGTAAATTGGCTGACACCAGTTTGTTAGTGGCCAAGATCACTTTTGTAGTGGCTGAGATAACTTCTAAAGTGGCTGTGATCACTTCTTCACTCGCCAAGATAACTATTGTATTGGCGAGATGACTTTTTAAGTTGCTGTGATCATTTCATCAGTGACCAAGATCACTTTTGTAGGGGCTGAGATAACTTTTAAAGTCGCTGTGTTCACTTCTCCAGTGGCCAAGATAATTTTTGTAGTGGTTGAGGTAACTTTTAAAGTCGCTGTGATAACTTCTTCAGTGGCCAAGATCACATTTGTAGTGGCTGAGATGACGTTTAAATTTGTGATAATCACATTTTCAGTGGCTAAGATAACTTTTGTAGTGGCTGAGATAACTTTAAAAATGGCTGTGATCACTTCTTCAGTCGTCAAGATAACTTTTGAAAAATAGCTCCAGAGAATGTAAAAGTAATAACAAACATTTATACCATATAAAATTAGCATGAGCGAGAAGGCTTGCTGGTATTCACTAAGAAAACGCTGGAAATTGTTCAAATGGAGGGATAAAATACAAAGTTAGCGCTTAATTGTTGTACATTTCGTATTAAACAGAAATAAAATATTATGTATCCACGTTAAAGCCCTTGATAGTTACTTTTAACTGATATCAAAGGTGTTGGTACATTTTTTTATTTTGGGTATCGGGTACTCATTGGACACAAATTTGAAACACTGTCAATTTCCCCAGGCTGGAAGAAAAGTGCCCAAATTTTACATCCAACCTAAAAAGTGTGTAATATGTTCGAATAGCTCATTATTTTTATATTCCAAATGGGTTTATTTACGGCCAACAATAATTCTAGAACATGTTTGAATCAAAACTAAAAAATTAATATACAATAATCAGTTGAGAGAAAAGTATATTGACTATGTACAGAAAAAATATGAAAAATAGGTAAAATTAAGGGTTAAAGTACCAACTTCAAGCTCTCTTGTGCATTTGTCAAAGATTAGACACAAAATATTATACATCCGTGGCCTGTGCCAGTAGCTTTCTATTGATATCAAATATATTGATATAGCTCAAAATTTGACTACTCATTGGGCAAAACTGTGAGATACATACAATTTTCCTGAGCCCAAAGAAAAGCGCGCAAATTTTACGTCTAACCAAAAAAGTATATAATTTGTTCACATAACTCACTATTTTTATTCCAAATGGGTTTATTTCAAGTCAACAATAGTTTGACTATTTACTGAAAAAGTATGAAAAAAGGTCATATTAAGGGTTAAAATACCAGCTTAAAGCTTTCTTGTACATTTATCAATGATCAGACACAGCATATTTTACATCCATGTGAAGGCATGTGCCAGTAGCTTTCTATTGATATCAAACATATTGATATAGCTCAAAATTTGACTACTCAGTGGGCAAAAATGTGAGATATGGTCAATTTTTCCGAGCCTGTAGAAAAGCGAGCCAATTTTACGTCTAACGAAAAAAGCGAGTAATATGTTCACATAACTCATTATTTTTATTCCAAATGGGTTAATTTTAAGTCAACAATAGTTCTAGAACATGTTTGAATCAAAACCAATCAATTATACTATATAAAAATCGGCTGAGAGAAAAGTATTTTGTCTATTTGGTGAAAAAGTATGAAAAATGAGTAAAATTACGTGTTAAAATACCAACTTAAAGCTATATTGTGTATTTGTTATTGATCAGACACAAAATATTTTACATCCATGTGAAAGCCTGTGTCATATGTGAGGATAATAAATAATTAAAAAAATATTTAAATAGAAAATTACCACAATTTTAGCAAACAATCACTTCATACGCAATATTTCAAATTGCGGTTTGCGATTTTGACGGTACTAGTGTTTAAAGGGTTTTTACGGTACTTTTGGACAGGATGATTTTTGTAAGACGCGCAGATTCGGATTCCTGAGAAAATTTCACTATAGGTGGAACTCTTAGATCGTATGGACCTTTCAACACAAATAAAAACCCCCTAGCTCTGGGACTATTCCGTTTGAGTCTGAATCTATCTTTGTATGTTATTTTTTGATGTGTTTATCAGCCGAGTTACCAAAACAATTCGATCACAATATAAACATGATAAATGTCACAGACCTATTATAAAATTATTTATATATTAATGATATTCCTATCATTCAGTACATTTGATAAAGTACTAAATTATGTCAATGAACTTTAATAACATGACACGGGATAAAAAGTGTTATTAAAGAGTAACGAGTTCTGCCCTTGTTGCCACATCACAGGACAGTTTACTTACCCCTAATACATATTTTCAAAATTTATTTTGGGCTTGCTCGAAGGGCATCCTGTCCAGGTGATAAACATCTTTCGACCCTAACAGAGGAAATTCATTAACACCATGCCTAAATTAATAATTTTTTTATCTAACAAACTAGCTTGATTCATTTGAAGCTGGAGTTTGTTTTGGTAGTTTTTACTTCAAACGGATCTAGGGGCCTACTATCGAGCACCCAGCGATAAAAACAGCAGTAGGTGGTTATCATCAAATCACATGCTCTGTTATCACTAGGCTAAGCTAATAACTAATTTAAAACATACCAGGAAGTGTAACTTATGATTGTGGAAAAATAATTAAATTGAAATCCACAAAAAATCCCGCTCCCCAGTCCCCACACTTCTCTATATATGACAATTCTACTTCATATGCCAATGAAAATATTGAAAAACGAGGTTAGTCGCGGTTAGCAGACAAAAGTTGACGTGTTCAGTGGCGAATCCAGAGGGTTTACTATGGTACCGTATTCTGAAAGGCAGGCAAGCTTTCTGGGTGGATATGATCCGGATATGATATGGATATCATCTGGATATGCTAGGCTATGGATGTGATGTGGATATGATTTTCAACCTTTCGTACATAACATTAAGCACAAAACATTTATATAACATTTGTACAACGTCGGCCCAACGTTTTCGACGTTGGTCCAACATTGTACAAATGTGATACATATTTGTGTTTACTGGGATGTACGTGTTCAAGTCTCTCAAACCCAATGCCACTGAACTTTACATGGGCCTATACGGGATACATGCAAAAGTTAATAAAATAATGTATTTTCTAGTTGTTTATTTTTTATAAAACGATTTTTTTGTCATTTAAACCTGAGAGTTTAAAATGAAAAATAAAAAAGAGCCATTCAGTAGAGAAATGTTTATTACTGAATGCAGTCAAACACCAATTCTGTAGCTGGAACAGCCTGGCCAAATATTCAATTGGGGTGTGTTCACCATCGAACTGATTTTACTCTTACTGGGCTAGTGATTTCACTCCATAAAGTAATTTCATCACTCCCGACTGAAGTCAATCCTCATTATGGGATTATATTACGCCATTTATATAACTAATCACATAATTTTCAATAAAATATAAAATGTCACACTCTATCAAAATAGCTCTCATTTGGTCAGGGTAGTTTACATAATCAGGGAATTTGTATTCAGTTGGTGGATTGCAGCAGCTGAAAATCAAATCAAATTTTAGAAAAACTAGCCGGCTATTAAAACACCTAATATATCCTTGTTGTTTTATGTCTCTAGTGTTAATTTGACATAATTCTTATCTCATATCTCACTAATTTGATTTGACTCTTTGTCCGGGCAAATACAGTGTCACGGGGTTTAGATGGCCTACCCGGCAAACACGACATATTCAACCAATGTTGATTCAATGTTGGTCCTCCGTCTGCGACGCTACCCCAACATAGCATCGACATTTTGGTCAACTTCTGGTGTTAGCCTGGTACGGCGCATGCGAGACACACGTGACAAGACCATACATGGTACCATCCAATCGAAATTCGCCACGGTGACTTCACTAACTTAGGATCCCACCACTACAAGCCCAGCAAGCACATGACCGGTGTTGATTTAATCCTGGGCCAGCGTCGAAGACGTCAGAAGAACATTAAATAAGCACTGGGTCAACGTCTCCTGTTGTCGGGAAGCTGCTTATATACCCTGTACCGAGGCGCTCCTTTCCACAACTCTCCTGGACAAACAGCAACAGTTTGACCTCAGCCATGGCATCTCATTTCTACGTGTTCACATTGATGGTGGGAGCATTCACTCTCCTGCAACTCGCAGAAGGAAGCCGTAAGTCAGATGAAATGCTTGTACTGCTATAGTCCAGGGGTATTAGATAATAACCCGGAACAAATTCGTAACAAGCTGAAAATTTCAGCATATTTTGTTGAAACAACATAGAAAAACATATCGAAAGTCCTCTAAAGTCCGCCTGGTATTAGTGCTCAAAATTGGGGTGATAAGGTGTAGATAGGGTAAATAAAAGGTATTACCAATAACTATTTAACCTAAATTCATAAAATTTGTATCTAAACATAATGTTAAATAGCGTGAAATATGGTAGTAACCATAACCTATGAGCTATTTGACATAGATTCATAAAATTTGTATCCAGCATCGGATAAAAAATTAAAACACTTTGAAGCTCGGCGACCTCCCTTTAATCACCAACAACAACTTTTTATATTATTTTTTAGCCACCCTTTCTTCCCTAAAAGTGGTAAATAGGGGTATATTTGGGGTGATAACCAAAACTTATTGCGTTATTTGACCTAGATTTATAAAATTGGTATCCAAACATACGTCTTAGCACCCGGGGTGTTTATTATTATCATTTGTATCAATTTTTACCCACCCTTCCATCACCCTTTTATTCCCACATAGTGTAATAACCGCAACTTATCAGCTATTCGATGCTGTAAAGTCACCCTTTCATCCCCAAAAGTTGTAAATATGGGTAAAATGGGGGTGCTAACCATAACTTAGGAGCTATTCAACTTACTTAGATTCATAAAATTGGTATTTAGATATATGTTGCGATCATCCTTTCACCCCCTCCCCGCAAAGAAATCTTATACGATGATGAAAATCGTTTTATCCAATGCTGCATTTATATATTTTTGTTCTGCCTTGTTTTACATCTTAAATGTATACAAAATATGCCAAAAACATTTTGTATTTGTTTGGAAGTAAGTCATGGCTCTATTCCAAATATTAATGGATGAGAAATGGCGATAGTCAGCAATATGAAAATGGATAACCACCGTGGAACATGGCGAGGCCAGATATAATTCTATATCTCGATATAATTATGTGGATAACATTTTTGGATAACAATTTGAGAAAAGATCCCTTAAAAAACTCTTCGCAATCCATCTTTGTTGTACATGCTATAAATAAAAAAAATATTTTGAAAATCATTCGACTAAAAAATTATTTTCATCATAACTTTGACCACGACTAACAAATTGCTACATGTTTCATGTCCAAATATTTAATACAGTGTTCGCCATCTCCCAAATTACCATGATTACCCATGTCTACTTTTAAAATACTTACATAAGTTTCCCACTATACATTTAAGTGCAATAATTATATGCCTAATTATCTGCAGCTACACATATTTTACAACCCGAAATAAAATGAATGGGTTTTAGACCACGTTTGAGCAATTATAGGCTAAGCTCGGCCAGGAGAATCTCCCGAGGATGGTGAATCTCTGACGAAAATCTAGATTGCAATTTTGTGAATCTCTGTCAAATAGCTCATACCAAGAATATATAAACCAATTCTTGCTCAGACGTTATGGTTATTCTCCTAATGTTCCAATATTTACCAGTTTTGGAAATGAAAGGGTCGGTGAAAATTAATATAATTATTATAAAGTAATTCCTCAGAGGCTAAAACATACGTTTAAAGATGACTTTTGTAACTCTGGGCTAAATAGCTCATAATCTATGGTTACTACCTCAATTTTACCCTCAATTTACCCCTTTTGGTAATAAAAGGTTGGCTGAAATTAAAGCAATTGATTGTAATGAATTCCTTGTATACTAAGACATATGTTTAGATACAAATTTTAGAAATCTGGTCAAATAGTTATCAAATTGGTCAAATAGTTATCATTATACCCTTTATCACCCCTTATTACCCCTAATTTGGGACACTAATACCAGAGGGCTTTTAGATGACTTTTGATATGTTTTTCTATGTTGTCTCAACAATATTTGCTAAAATTTTCAGCTTCTTACGAGCTTGTTCCAGGGCTCTATGCTTTTTAGACTAATACCCCTGGACTACTAGTCTGGTAGGCGATTCCAATTATGTTTAGCTCCTTCAGCGCGGAGATCGACTTTAGACGTCAGCGTCTGACGTCTATAGACGTCAGGTTCTGACGTGTAAAGTCGATCTCCGCACTGAAGGAATAAAATATTAATAATGTCAGTATAAGCATACCCATAACATAGGATTTCAAATGAAGATGAAAGAGCTAACTAAGCCATTTATGATGACTTCAAATTGACACAAGAGGCCAGCCGGACACCATAACCCCCCGCTCCGCCCGCGTCATAGAATTTTTTCACGGTACATCCTTCCTTGAACTCTCATATTCTGTTTCACAATAATGGTCGACCTATCTATCACAGTTTGCCATGTATATTATAGTAGTGTAGTCATTGTGGCTAAATAATCAGGACAAATTGCTAACAAAGGTTTTATTACCTGTAAAGTTGTGGTAAGTATGGATCCCAACTTATTAGCCGATTGAATCGCTGTTATTGGGAACGAGATGTGTGTTTTAACATCACGATTTGTAAATTTTGTTCACAACTTTATGCGTAATTTTCAACCACTTGAGGTTGTGGATCGCGGTAGCGAGACACTACCTCAAGTGGTTGAAAATTTGAATAAATTAGCTCAGCAGGATGAGGGTTAAAAGAATGCAGCACTCATAGTCCAGCTTCCAGCACTATAATTCATGAGAAATAATGGGTCACGTTTTTCATTACAGTTCAATGTTTTTATTGGATAATTAACATTTATCGACTGATAAATATCAAGTCCATAAGTCAACATAATAGCGAGGTTTATGACAGGGTTTTACTCTGCAATTGAGTTATCTCAAAAATTTATGCGAGTAGCTACAATACAATATCCAAATTGTTTTTACAGCTTATAATTTTCCATTTTGAACAGAATATGTTCTGCATGGAAAATTTGAAACTATAAAAAATATATTAATATATTATTCCTAATGGTCGCTGACATACTATATTTTACGGAACTGCTGCATTTTAATGATTAATGAGATCAAAATTCAGCCATATGCCCACAGCTAGAATTGCATAGTTAACATCGTTATCGATCACATCCAGGTGCTATTAAATTGCTGTACCCCTGGAGCGTAGCTAGGAAGATGAGATGCTCATCAAGCGTATTTACACGACTTATTGGCACTGGTCAATGACCAAGTACACAAAAAATAAATGACTTTTTTGTTGGTGTTATATTTGTAGATTTAGCGTAAAGTTATTGTGTTGTAACCTGAAGTTACAATATTATGTTCTGACATTCTATAATCAGAATCAAAAGGGCTATGTATATAATGAAATTATTGTAGCACATCCTGCCATAGCCAATTGATCATGAAAGTGTCACGAGCTGTCAGTACAGTGCCATTCTTAAATTAGGGGGTTTATGCCTATAATAATATACAAGAATACACAAAAAACTTATATGTTTTTAGCAAAAAAAACCACTTGAAATATAGATTTTTCAATTGCTAATCGACTTTCAATCGCGCACGTTCTCTTTCATGGTTAAGCCGATAGCTGCAATCGATTACTGGCGCAAACATTGGTACCAGTACCCAAGCTACCCATTAAAACGAGAGCATATACTAGCTAGACCAGCAAGAATAATACAAAAACACATACTATCTATACTCATATGATTTTTAAAATCACTTATAATATCATTTATTTTCTTCTGAAAATCGCCAGATCGACCTTAATTCAATCATTCTGTGTATCTACATTTAAAGTCAAACTGATGGCTGCATCGATTCCTGGTGTCTAAAGACATAAGTTACGACACATAACATTTGTAAAATAGAGAACAACTTTTAAAATTATATTATCGCTAGCGATCGTGATATTGGAACATAGTTTTAGTCAATTTCTCAAAATTGAACAGGAGTTTTGCTTAGGACATTTCCTAAGTGCTAGCTGGGCCTATAATTATCCACCAGAATAAATTATGAAACATTTGTGAGCAATTTGTCCAGATATCTGTGGATTTATTGCAAGGATCACTTCACGTATTGATATTAAAGTCAATGATGGTCGCAATTCGGCATTTTTTTAATTCGACCAAGTTGACTTTTTTTCAGGGTATATCCTCCCTGAAGTCACACATTTTGTTTCATGGTACGACTCCATCAAACGCCGCCTTTGGCATTGTTGGACAGATATCAGGCATATTAAAGTTTATTAGGGCGGATAGTCAGTCTCTTTGAATTTTACAGAATTTGATGGTCGGTCATTTATGAGCCCCAAAATGCACATTTACACCCACCTCATGTGTGTGTACAATATAAAAGAAATACCCCATGGGTTTCAAAGATCTGCTCTGGATAAAAAATGCGGACAGACGGACGGATGGCCAGACGGTCGGACGGCCGGACATCCGAGGCAACGCCATAACCCCCGCCTCAACTTAGTCGTTTTACTTTTAACATGTTTTAATTTTTTCAAGTCTGACTTTTAGTCATCTTCATCCACTACAAGCCGCGAATTGCTGTCGCAATTCTCGACTTGTAGTGGATGAAGATGATTTTATGTGGTTCAAAATTTAACGAAAATTACCATGTATTGGTAAACCAGTTTCATGGAGATTTTAATCCTAAGCCCTTGGTTGTAGGAAAATTAAGTCTGTTTTGTAAAATGATGCTTTAATGCATTGTGAGGGCTTAAAAGGTTAGATGAATGATGAATTCTGTGGTGACATGTATACTCACTTATACTGAAACCACGAGACGTGGCCTCAGTGTTGGTTTAATGCTGAGCCAGCGCACATAAGTCAACACTGGGTGAACGTTTGATGTGTGTTGGTTTATTGCTTTTTTTCCCAGAAAAAACAACACATCGATACAATTTTGGCCCAATGTTGGGCCGGCGTCGTAGACGGTGGGCCAACATTGGACCAACATTGGGTCGATGTGTTGTGTTTGCTGGGTTAGTATGCCTCATACTGAAAGCCATCATATTACAGTAACTGTTTAGTTACACTTGTTACATTTCTCTGTGTTACAGATATTTTTCTTCGACGAGAAGATGCGAACGATGTGCTTAAAAGCGACACCAAAAGAGGCTGGATGGACCCAAAGACTTGGTTTCCCAATAAGTCATACAATGACCTGAAGGAGGAATGCTGTGTAGAGGATTGTATCCATGAGGAAATAGATGAGGTTATGCGTGTCTACAACCCACGTCCTACCAACCAAGGCGAAATATTTCAACATTTTCTCGATTGCAAAAGTACAAAGGATATTCCAACGGTCCAGATCGATGGGTAGAGGAAACATCATCAGGATGTTTGGGGCACGTGTCACGTACATATCTTCCTCGAAATATGTTCCCGCTTGTATGACTATCAATAAGTATTGACTATTAAATATAGATGACCTAAATATCCAATCATACCAATCTGAAGTGGTACATATATATTTCGTTAATTTCTGTGCATAAGTAATAATAACTCAGACTATGCGATGTGATGTGTTCACAAATATACTCCACTTCTGCAACGTTTTTGATAATTACAAAATCTGAATAAAATATACGCTATGGATATGATTCTGCTATTTTTTCTTGATATATAAATATTCTGACATGTTACTGTTTAAACTCTATAGACTATGTTCCCAACCGAGACCCACACTAAAAGAGTACTCCCTTCAAAACATTCGAGGTAGATTATTTATTAGGCTCGGCCGTAGGCCGTAGCCTATTAAGTTTATTTTGCCTGAGTTTGTGTCCTATTTAGGGGAAAGAGAGGTGCTATGTGTAGGAAACGGTTCACATTTCTGTACACCAGTCCTTATGAACATGTGCATTATAACGTTGCAGATCCTTAGGTTAAGCACTTTTGTCCTTAACAAGTGTCCAGAAAAAAAATATTCACTATTATATTTGTGGATAAGAGCTTAAAGGTTTTTGGTTGGAATAATGTTTGTCCAGCGTCACAGACGGCCAGCATTACATCAGCATTGGGACAATGTATCGCATCATCTGGTGTTTCTACCGCCGGGTTGAAAAGCGTCACTAGCATAACCAGAAAAAAACGGTACAATCACCCAATGCTGTTTCAATGACGGGCCAGCGTCGAAGACTGTGGATCGACATTGAAACAGCACTGGGTGAATGCTACGTGTTTGCTCAAAGTATACAGCAGACCCGTGATAGATTAATGTTGGGACAGCGTCATAGACGATTGACCGGCATTGAACCAGCAATGGGCTTCAACGCTGGCCCAGCTATGAACCGGAATTTGGTGGGTAGGCCTACATCCTCTGTACGAGGCACATTGTAGGCAAATATTGAATGAATGTTGGCCAGGAACGGCAATGATGGTGGAAGGAATACACGTCAAGGATATATTTGAACTTGTCTCCGTCGTTCTTTTCTCAATTATATCCTGAACATTTAGGATTCTGACCCATGAGGAAGACCAATACACTGATTTTTTGTCTATAGCATTCAAACAGACTGAAGCCAGGCCTCGGAGTTCGGGAACTCCTTTTCTGGTTTACTTATCAATTTAATTTGCAGATTGTTTAAATTGAGAAATCAAGCTGACATTTGCAGCCCTTTGTTCTCAAGAGTATGGCTGTCACTGTGCGATGATGAACGAAGCAACATTTCTGGGACTCTGAATTGAAAGGGGTAATATTCGGCCATCTAGTTATTGTTGAAGTAGAAAATAAACCATACACATACAATTGTATGGGGTTGGGCCTATGTTTTAAAACTAATTTGGGCCACTACTATTTTCAATCCGTCGAACTTTTCATAGAAATAGAGGAATTTATACCGGTAAAAAATAACATGCTAGTTTTAAAGGTCGAGAAAAATAAACCTAGAATAATTACAAAAAACATCCTTGTTCAGGGATCGAACTCACAAACTGAATATTTTTAGGTACATTTCTTACCAACTACGCCACAGCTGCTGTTGATGATACAATACTCACTTTAATGGACACAGCCTTTAGTAAATTGTTTAGCTCTCGAAATCAAAAAAGGCGGGATTTCAGATCTGATAAATCTGATCACATGTGATTATTTTTTTCAGTGTTTAGTTTTTGTTCACAGTATCACGTCTTTGTAATAAATGGTTGGAATGAGATGTATTTTTTTGTGACTAAATTGCCTAAGTATATATTTATTATATATATTCAGACCGATTTTTCAACCTAAAAATGGAACGTTCTATTTCAGAAAATAGAACGTTCTATAGTGGATAACCCTACTGAACGTTCACAGTTCAACTCTATTAGCTTCGAGCATCACTGATGCACAGCACCGACAGCACACTTTTCAAAAATCCCCCCCCCCCCCACTATATTTTTCTGGGGGGAAAGCCCTGCCAGTTCAAGCCAATAAACTTGGTAAATTTAGTGTGAATTTTTTTGCATTGTATAGACTCACTGACTTACTGATAGTAGCTGTCTACTGAAAGCCGTGAGCGCCATACGACCTGATTTGGCAGTGCATCGCACAACCAGCCACAGCCTACCATCACGGTCCAGTTGACTTTCAGCTGTGGCGACGCGATGCGACTCATTAACCGCTCCATGCCTGTCAGTTGGAGTTTGTTGTCTGTTGATCGAAGCCATCCATAAGCACAGGTTTCCCGGGCCTTTCGTCATTAGGACTTTACAAATCCGCCTGACACAGCTCCCTGCTTCTTCTCAGTGCACCTCCAGGCACCTCCAGATTTAATAAAGTGTATCAAGTAGTTGTGGTTTTGCTGAGCCGAAAGCGGAGACGAGTGGACGCATCCACTTCTTGTACTCACAACTCAGGTCCTAGTGCCAAGGCGAGCAGGCCCCATTGGCATACAATGTAGGCCTACTTAGCACATAACCAGGTACAGATCCAGCCGTTTAAAAATAGCCGCCCATTTGAAAACGACCGTGCGTTTATAAGCATTCGCAGCGAGCTTCCGGCGAGTGTTTATAAACACCCGGCCGTTTATAGACGGACGGCCAATATGACTGGTTAACTGTACATTTTATTTCCATAATATCAGGTATTTTCACTTAATTGGTAAAAATCGCCAGAAATAGGTTTTCTGACCACCGACCCCCACCTCTACCTACTCAAAGTGTCATTCCGTTCAATCTTCTAATACCATGAGGTGGTCTATTTATAATTGTGATGATCAACTTGTATGCGTAGTTTGCATTTTCCATGTGATGTGTTATCTTTATTGTACACTCGATTTAGTGCTCAAAAACAGAGATACAATGCAGGAGTTTATTCATTCGTCTCACTACCTAGGCTATACGGAGATTAACCCTTACAAACAACGAAAATATAGATTATTATATAGTTAACTACTACAGGAGTTACGAACTCCGAGGCCCGGCTTTAGTCTGTTTGCGTGCTATAGACAAAAAAATCGGCTTAATATTTTCAAAATATATAGCAGTGTATTGGTCTTCCTCATGGGTCAGAAGAATCCTAAATTTTCAAGATATAATCAGAGATTATTCAACTTGGAGACAGAGTCTCCAAGTTTTTAGTTTGACTTTCAAGACAAACGTCTGTCGTTAACTTCCGCTTTACATCTGTTCTGCCTGTGTAAAGTCAAAATGCATTATCTGCTTCCTGGTAAACTAGGCATTTACTGCTTCTTAACTGGCTCCTCTTGCCATGGCGCTACCAAAAGGTCGTATTTGCTTGCTTGTAAATCAAGTATATATTTCTTTTACGCTGATGTCACTGCCTCCTTCTTGTTAGTAACAGCATGTTCAACAGACAGTATCTGCACACTTGTGAAATAAACAGATACTTGGTTTTGCTGTGAGCAGAAGTGTTCTATGTCATGCTTGTTCTAGGCGGTCAACATAATGCACTGACCCAATGTTGGTTAAATGTTGTGCCATCATTTATAATACTGTTCCATCATTAAAGTAACATTGTGTCAGTGTATCAATTTGCCTGTGCCCCCCCCCCTCCCCCCACGCAAAAATGAGATGTTTAGCCAATGCTGTTTTACTGTTGAGCCAGGGTTGTAGATAATGGGCCAGCATTAAACTAGCATTCCGTGAACATATATCGTGCTAAGGCCATTCTACTGGTAGGCCAATGCTGGCCCAGTGTTGTAAACGGTGGGCCACCATTAGGCTAACATTGTGTCAATGTCTCGTGTTTGCTGTGTGGCTGTGACCAGGTGACACCAGAGAGGCTGATTCACTGGACGGCAGTCTGTGGTGGAGGGGTAGCCCCCACCCACCCTCTCTCCCACAACTGACATCTAGAGGAGTGTTTTATGCTCATCTAACATTTATGCAATGACGTTGAGCCAAACTTGTATGAAATTATACAAATTATGTTTTGTGTTTGCTGGGAAACTGATTTTTCGGCTATATAGACAATCAACAAAAGAATTAAAATATATGAAAGCCAAAATCAAATATAATAACAATACATTTGTGACCTGCCACGCGAGAAGGTATACCTCCCCGCGGCTTTATTCAAATTAGTTATGACGTCATTTAAAATTTAATTTTAATTATTACATAACTAAATTTGAAATATTAAAAATCAAATGAAACAAAAACTAATAAAGATTTTTCAAAAATTCTTTCATTATTGAGACAGGAACCATACGGCTATCGAATCAATTGAAAAAAAATCAATTTTGACAAAATTAAGCTTATGGTCCTTTTCGCGTGGCGGGCCTTCTGACAATCAGGCCTTCTGACTAATCATCCTTACTGGTTTTCTGACTAACGAGCCTTCTGACTAAGGGGCCTTCTGACTAATGGGCCTTGTGACTAAAAGGCGGACACCGGGTGGACGGATGGAAGGGTGAAACTATTTCCACTATCTCGGTATGTGCCCTATAGGCCTAGTGGAATTACAACACATTGAAAACAATGTATTATATATATGTGAAACATTTAGTCAGAAATAAACACATATCATCCGGTTTTATCTCATTCCGAAACATAACATGGGTATCTTATAAGCTTAAATTAAAGTTCTTTGGACGTTATCTTGTGCCAAAGCATAAAGTATCCAATATGTCAGCAATAAATAATATTGAGTTTAAGACAACCATCAAAGTTAAATCATATTTTGATGTTTTAAATTAGTCAAATAATAAATTATCGTCACTTGAACTGTCTGTCTCGTCACTTGATGATATAATATTGTCATCCCCTAATAACTAAAACATCTGTATTATATGCACGAATGACCACATCATTATATAGTCCTACATTGTCAATTGCTTCTGTGCTACATAAGTGAGTTTTAACGACACATATGAAAATATATATATATATATTTAAACCAATATAGTACATCATCAATGTCATAAAAATCAATAATTGGAACCGTTTTGCTAATCAGCTTATAGATACCAGCAAGAATACATAGCACATCATCTTGATATCAGTAATCAGGTAATGTGTTTGTATATATGTCAGTGGCGGATCCAGCATAGGGCGTACCCGACGTACGCCCCCCCCCCTTTTGGTGAAAATATTGCATTTTCGTGCATTTTTGTTTAATAAAGTGAAGCTAACAATCTTTTTTCAGACAAAATGTGGCTTACGCCCCCTCCTCTTGCACATTCTTGATCCGCCATTGTATGTAGCAACAATACCATATGGCGGGGGCCATGGTGCCTGCTTGGAAAGTCAGAGATCGCAGATTTGTCTCCTGCTTTGGCATTCCAAGTTTCAAAGAACAAAATGTTTCCTCCCTGCTCAATCGTAAAGATTGAATATTGTGGGCAGCCTACATGACCGAGAGATAATGTGCTTAGCCGCAGACCAACAGGGCTCAATTTCAAATCATGTGTCTGGAGGGAAGTGTCACCTCATTCATCTCACCATCCCCAGGAGGTTCTTCTGGACCAGTTTAGCCTATATGTGAACAAATGTGGAGAAAACCCCATGCATTTTATTTCATTACATTTGATAAAGCCAACTAACACCCGACTCGACGTTTGCCTGATAACATTACAGTAACATTGCAGCAAAGATCGTGTGAGTTGAGAAAGCCTTCATGGGTCTTTATCCTTGGGTCGATCTATTGTTAGTATTGTGATTTTCGTAATTTGCTTTACGTAAGAGGGTGTAGTAGAAGTGCATTACGGTTACATGTGATAATGATGGATTAGGGCTGCTGTAAATTTCACGGCTGAGTAAGAAACATTAAAAGTTTATATTTTACAACTCCGTGACGATTTTGTTAGGCCTATTTAAGGCAGAAGAATTGAAATTGAAGAATAAAGACTTCGTGAGAATTCCTGGCTAACTGGGGCCTATTGAAAGACCCGGAATAAATTATAATTGAACATCTACTCTTGTATGTACATAATTTTTACATTGTAGTCCTGTAAAAATGATTTTTTGTCAAACATTTTTCTTCACGTGCAGTGGGCCTACTTCAGAATGTGTGTAAAATCAGCAAAATGTATGATGGGAATCGAACATATAATAAATTCCAATGATGGATGAGATATAAATATATACTTGTACTACCGGCCTATACATATTTTATTTTCATGATAATGCAATTTAGAGCATAGATATACATTCTCTGATACACCTGTAGCTGATATTTTGCAATGCTGTTGACAAGTTTCAAGGCCCCTGGGCCTCTTGTTTACATTTTATCCGGATGCTGGGATGCAATGGGTGCTTGGTTTAAATTCATGCAAAATTAGTCATCAATTAGGTATAGAATGTCTAATTGAGCAACATTTGAAAAGAAGTGCTAATCTATAGAGTTGTTGGCTCAAATTATCAAGGTGTCTTCCAGAATGACCCATCATCAAGGATCTTATCAAATGGATTGGCCGTTTTTACACGTTCATTAATACATCATAACCATTGATAGACATATTAGCAGGGGAGAATCCCATGAACATAATAAACATAGGCCTACTTATTAGTGATTGATGATCAAGATTATATGTATTGATATGAATAAATAGGCCAATAAGTTTGTTGTATTTGTATATCTCGTCAATCTGCATGACCCTTTAACAAAAAGTGCTAAAAATGCACGAACTCTGCTTTGAAAAAATAAGTATATATGCTATTATGCATACGCACGAACACTAAGATTGGAGTCAATAGGGAAAATATACAAAAATGTCCAACTTATGTTATGTTAATATTGTATAGAATTATTGGACTAAACCCCTTATCTGTGTGGTGGGGGGGGGGGGGGAGGGGCATGCCCCTAGACCCCTTAATTGCACCGCGCTTTTAAGCACACTGTGACCCTGTCAAACTATTTTCTGGATCCGCCCCTGAGACCCCCAACTAAAATAAAAAATAACTGAGTCGCGAGGGCCACCTACAAGTGCATGTTATGTAGCGTTTATGTACAGTCAAAATTAACAACACCGGAAACGCTTCAAATGTGAGATGTCGATCCGAAGCTGGTCCAATGCCGGTCCAGCATCTACGGCGCTGTACCCACATCAAACCAACACACGCTGTATGTCTATATCTATCTATCTATACATACATACATACAGACATGTACACACATATACATAAGTACGGTACATACATTGTCGAGAGATCAAAATAGAAGGGTGCAATAAAGGGGAAAAGTTTAAGAGCTGCTTTCCAAGTGGACCATACATCAAGGTCTATTCATGGTAAATCCTATTCATTGCCGTGCATAGTCTTGCGATAAAATCATACACAGTGCAATAAGGTGCCGAATTAAAATATAGGGCATATATCAATATTTGAATTGCTTTTCTCTACGAAAAAAAGTATTATAGGCCCTAAACAAAATTTATCAAACTGTTCTGAATAGTTTAAAAAAAATAATTTAAAAAATCGCTTTAAGTGATATATCATTGATTGTGATATAGACCCTATATATTCAAAAAATCGTGATTACGGTTTAATATAATCATGATTACAGTGTTTTTAGAATATCGATTACGATTATGATTATGTTTACAGGTCATATTTTTTCTCGATTACGATTATAATCATGATTACGGGATTTCAAAAAATATGATTACGATTATGATTATGATTACAATAAATAAATATTTATTGTAATCATAATCTGGTTCCAAAACTGAATAATAAATTCCGCTTAATACATAGTCCCTACTGTCCATAGGAGCCATTTAATAACATTAATTATAAATGCCACTACACACCAGGGTTGTGGTCGATTATAGTCATAATCGTCGATTACGATCTTTAATCGATTACAATACTTTGAACCAAAGCTGGGTTAATGTTGGCCTGCCGTCTGTGACGCTGGTCCATATTCAGCGTGGCGCCAAACACGACAAGGTAGCCCAATACTAGGCTAATGTTGGCTCAGCGTCGTAGACGGTGGGCCAACATTAGCCCAGTATTTGGTCAACGTCTCGTGTTTGCTGGGCAGCCTGCGACAGCCGCCGGACAGACGGACAGACAGAAAGGACAGTGTACAGAGCGGAGAAAGGTAAACCAACATGTACAGATCTCTGTGTACAGAGGGAGAGACATAAATATGCGAGATATGGCCCCCCAAAAAAATAAAACTCAATCAAATTCAAAGTGTCTGACCACTGGCCATAATCAACTTTAATATATCTGATATCTGGCAAAAAATGTCAAAAGCGGCGCTCGGCGAGACCGTACTATAAAAAGATGTGTGGTTTCAGGAAGGGATATACCCTGAAAAGGTCAACTTGGTCCAATTAAAAAATGGCCGACTTGCGACCATCATCTACAAGTGTAGTCATTCTCACAGTAAATCCACGGATATCTGGGCAAATTGCTAACAAAAGTTTTATGATTTATTATGGTAGATAAGCCCAACTAGCACTTCGGATAAGACCCAAAAAAACCTCATCTTCTAGAAATTGACCATTTCCCAATATCATGATCGCTAACGATAACAGATTTTTTAAAGTTGTTCTACATTTTGGGAATGGTATGTGTCGCTACTTAACCCTTTGAGCCCTCACGATGCATCAAAGCATCATTTTACATCCCTGAAAACTGACTTATTTTACTACAAATAGGGGTTTTAGAACAACAATTTCCAAGAAACTGGTTTACCAATACATAGCAATTTTCTTTACTTTTTCACCCACATCAAATCATCTTCATCCACTACAAGTCGAGAATTGCGACAGCAATTTGCGGCTTGTAGTGGATGATGATGACAATGGAAAATTCAGGGATGAAAGGGTTAATGTCTTTGGACAACGAGATTCGATTGCAGCTATCAGTTCGACTTTAAATTCACAGAATGATTGATTTAAGGTCGATCTATCGATTTTCAGAAGAAAATAAATGATATATATATTAAATGATTTTAATTTTAAAGGTATATATTGGGTAGCTTGGGTACTGTACCAATGTTATATAAAGCAGGAATCCATTGCAGCTATCGGTTCGACCATAAAAAAGAACGTGCTCGATTTGTTAAAATCGATTAGCAATTTTAAGAAAAATATATTTCTTTTTTTTTGCTGAATAGACATATGAGTTTATTGTGTATCCTTGTATATTATTCTAGGCGTATATTCCCTCCTAATGTAAAAAATAGAGCCCTGCACCGACAGCGTGACACTGACAATAACTTTACGCTAAATCTACAAATATAACACACATTTTGCTCCCAATAACAGTGATTTAATCGGTTGATAACACCGATTAAAACGACTATTATCGTGATCAGCTGGCAAAGGATTACATTTAATTGTGTGATTCATTCGAAGCTCAATTGAGTCTGAATAATAATTAGCATTATCCCAGTACATGTATCTCACTAAATGGGTGTACGTTAATGCCTTCTAGGGCTATTATATATGGATTTCTTCATCGCCCACTTGAAACATTCACAGCCTTCCCTGTTGCCTCACTTAAAAAAACAATCTGCTATAATTTACAAGTGACGCTTTATTTGAGATCTCTAGCAGCACCTGACTGACCAATTTCAGTTGATATTTGCTGTTGTGGAAAAAACAGTTTGAATGCGCTTTTTGAGAGCGTCGTCGTGTACACTATCTCACCCACCGAATGTGATCTTCAATCTATAGCTTATGGGCGTAGAGCTGTAGACTATTTCAATGGAGAAATACAAAATTATATAGATTTGTAGATCCGAAAGTAATATGCATCTAGTGCAGAATATACTTATATCTGCAAAGTTGTTGTAAGGGAGCTCCCGTTGAAAAACCGTGCGGAGTGTCGAAAAATATATAGTGCACATCTGGTAATATTCGCAGGGTTTTAGTTTTCGTGAATTTCGCGAGGAGGACAAATTCGCGAATTTAAGAATCTCGCGAAAATTATTATAATAGTGCTACCTATCATCGAAAACGATAATTTGCGAGTTCTAGACATTGCAAAAAGTCCAAAAATCATAAATTCGCGAAAATCTAAACACGCGAAAATTACCAGATCTACAATATGGCTTTCAATTTGAGAATATCGCAAATACAACAAGTTGGCTTAATATAGCATAAATAATTTGGCGTAAACAAACGTTGGAAGAAACATCTAGCAGAAAAATATATTCCAGGCCACGATCGCTCCATAAATTAGTTCTTGTATCTTTGACTTATTAATACTTGACAGACAACAAAATACCAATATTGTAAATTGTCACTTCGGCACACAAGTTACTTATTAAATAGTATCTAGGCCAACACAAGAATACATAATAAACTTTTCAAAATTAAAATCACTTAAAATATCATTATTTTTTTTGGAAAAAAAGTTATTCTTTGTATTAAAGTCAAATTGATGGCTGCAATCGATTTATGTTGTCTGAAAACATAAGTAACGATACCTAGCATTTTCAAAATTGAGGAAAACTTGAAAAAAATCTATTTTCGATAGAGATCGTGATATCGGACAATACTTTTGGTCAATTTCTCGAAAATGAACAGGAGTTCTGCTTTCGACTTTTCAGAAATGCTAGTTGGGACCTTTATCTACCACAATTTTACAGGTAATAAAACCATTGTTAGCAATTTGTCCTGATTATTTTGCCAGAATGACTACACTACTATAAAATAAATGGCAAACTGTGATAGACCATAATACTGTGAAACAGATGGGAGAGTTCAAGGAAGGATGCACCCTGGAAAAGTTCTATGACGCGGGGGGCGGGGGCCCTAGGGTAGTGGTTAGCACCGCTGCCTTTCACGCCAGAGTCCGGGGTTCGGTTCCCGGTCTCGGCGGTTTGAAAGAAACAAAATTGTTTCTTCCCCATCCACGTGTGAAAGTTAGTATTGTGGGGAGCCTCCGTGACCGAGAGGTAGCGTGCTCGGCCTCAGACCGCCAGGGCTCGAATTTCGAATCCTGTGTCTGGAGGACAGTGTCATCTCAATCATTTCACCATCCTCAGGAGGTTCTCCTGGCCCAGTTTAGCCTATATGTGCACAAAGGTGGCCTAAAGCCCGATTCATTTCATTTTTTTCTATGACGCGGGCGGAGCGGGGGATTATGGTGTCCGGCTGGCCTTTTGTGTCAATTTAAAGTCATAATAAAAAAAAAAAATCAGAATCATTTGAATACCTATGTTATGGGTCTACTGCCATTA
Source organism: Flabesymbios commensalis (assembly GCA_964017125.1). Classification (NCBI taxonomy): domain Eukaryota; kingdom Metazoa; phylum Annelida; class Polychaeta; order Terebellida; family Flabelligeridae; genus Flabesymbios; species Flabesymbios commensalis. Next base: position 12,671,910 of record OZ024913.1, read on the forward strand.
TAAATATTTATTTCTTTCAGTGCAGGGATCGACTTTAGACGTCAGAATCTGACGTCTATAATCTGACGTCTATAGACGTCAGATGCTGACGTCTAAAGTCGATTCCCGCACTGAAAGGGCTAAGCATACTTGAAATCGCTTACCGGACTAGCAGTACAAGTATTTCATGTGACTTACGGTTTCCTTCTGTGAGTTGCAGAAGAGTGAATGCTCTCACCATCAATGTGAACACGTGAGATGCGATGGCTCATGGGTCAAACTGTTTCTGTTTGTCCAGGAGAGTTGTGGAGATGAGCGCATCGAGGTCTATAAGCAGCTGCCTGACAACATGAGACGTTGACCCAGTGCTTATTTAATGTTTGGAAGTTACCATGTATGGTCTTCTCACGTGTGTGACGTATGCGTGGTACCAAGCTAACAACATAAGTTGACCAAATGTCGATGCTTTGTTGGGACAGCATCGCAGACGGCGGACCAACATTGAATCAACAATGGGTGAATATGTCGGGTTTGCCGGGTAGGCCATCTAAAACCCGTGACACTGTATTTGCTAATAAAAGCCAAGACAAAATATCAAATCAAATTGGTGAGATATGAGATAATAATTATATCAAATTAACACAGGAGAGGTAAAACAACACGGATATATTTAGCGTTTTAATAGCCGGCTAGTTTCTGTAAAATTTTAATTGATTTTCAGCTGCTGCAATCCACCAACTGAATAAAAATTGCCTGATTATATAAACCACCCTGACCAAATGAGAGCTCGAAAAATGTATTTTTTGATAGAGTGTGACATTTTATATTTTATTAAAAATTATGTGGTTAGTTCTATAAATAGCATGACATAATCCCACAAGGATGATTAACTCCACCCACTTCATTATTGAGAGTGGGCACTTCAAGTGATCAAACACATCAAGTTTATATAAATTGTGTAATCTGATATAGATGCTGTAACGTCCAGTGTGTTATGTATATATATTGTATTGTATTGTATTGTCTTTTATATGTATTGGAGAGCCCTTCGACTAGATCTCGCTGCTACTTGGGTAATCCAAAGCTTACAAAATAAATATTTTTATATATAAATCACCTGCACAGTAAGAGTACAATCTGTTTAATGGTGAGCACAGTCAGACTGTAGTGATGGGATATCTGTCCGGCCTGCTCCAGATACAGAGTTGGTGTTGCACTGCCTTCAGTAATAAACATTTCGCTACTGACTGGTTTGCTTTTATATTTCAATCATTTTAAGCTGGAATTGCCGACCCAAATTCAAGCTTGAAATGCCTAAAAATAATCCTTTGATGAAAAATAAACATCCAGAAATTAAATTATTTTGATTAACTGAGCATATCCCCAGTAAACAGAAAACATTTGTATAACATTTGTACAGTGCTGGGTCAACGTCTGAGACGTTGGGCCGTGATGTATAAATGCTATATAAATGATTTGTGTTCACTGGGATGTACGAATGGTTAAAATCATATCCGGATCATATCCACCCAGAAAGTTTACCTCCTCCGGGGATACTGTACTATGGTAAACCCTCTGGATCCGCCAATATAGCACCTTAACTTTTGTCAGCTGACTAAGCTCTTTTTTCATTCTTGTTTCTTTGATAGTTTGGGGCGGGGGCCCTAGGGTAGTGGTTAGCACCGCTGCATTTCACGCTAGAATTCGGGGTTCGTTTCCCGGTATCGGTTGTTTGAAAGAAACAAAAATGTTTCTTCCCCATCCAGTCGTAAAACTCAGTATTGTGGGGAGCCTCCGTGACCGAGAAGTAGCGTGCTCGGCCTCAAACCGCCAGGACTCGAATTTAGAATCCTGTGTCTGGAGGACAGTGTCATCTCACTCATCTCACCATCCTCAGGAGGTTCTCCCGGCCTAATTTAGCCTATATGTGCACAAAAGTGGCCTTAAGCCCGATTCATTTCATTGTAGATTCTAATTTAAATATTTCTCAACAATCATTAGTTACACTTCCTGGTTATATGTTTTAAATTGGTTATTACTCACGTCTAGTGATAACGGAGCATGTGATTTGATGATAACCATCTATTGCTGAGTGCTGAATAATAGTATACGTGTTTGAAGTTACTCAATTCCCAGCAGACACAAAACATTGGATCAACGTTGGCTTAACGTTGTTCCAGCGGAACAACGGTGAACTAACATTGATTCAACATCGTGTGTCTGCTGGGAAGCTCGATGCAGTTTCAAATCAAGCAAACTACTTTTTTAGAAAAAGCATATATGCTAATTTATAATAAATTGTAATAATTGAAGATACAAAAAATATGTATGATTATGAGGTCGATTCTCACGACAGTGATGCATTTGACCTTGCTTTTTAATGATTTTTTCTTCATATTATTTTATATTCCATTATATACAAAAATGTATGACAAATAAAAGAGTCCGAGTCTTTATAATTATTACACAGGCTGAATAGAATTACAAGCGTTTACTCGTTTCTAGCAAACGGAAACTTTTTTCTGTTTCAATCAACTTGATTTTTAAATTGTTTTAAGTAAAATGTAAATCTTACATAAACATACCTATACAGCTAGGGATACGACTTTCGAATAAATCAATAATTCACACATATAACATATTAGACGCTAAATCTAAAACATAAAATTTTCTTGTTATCAGCTGATAAAGTGAAGTAATAATGCTGATAAGTAAAAGTGAGATACACAATATTCTGTGGATTTACACAACCATAAGAATCCACTTCCATGCAAACCAATAATACTAGTGCTACTAGTACTAACAGGCATCCTATACCAAATTAATGAATCTCCGTGTGTACCATCGTGAAATATTGAGAATGTTACAAAAAAAAACATTGCAACATCAGGGACTGAACAGTGATCTGCTACAGATAATACCACTGATTAAAAACGATTCTAGTCAAGAATTTTTCTTAAGATCGCTTAAATCTGCAAAATAATTGTTACAATTTATTATTGGTGGCCACTTTGTGTTAAATCGTAATAATCATCAGGGCCCGGTTTCTCGTACAAGTTACGATATAGCGTAATTTCTACGAGAATACAAGCCCTGGCCTTTATTAGGCCTACTATTTTGTAACTCCCAATAAGGCCTAATAAACATTCGTAATGTCACTAGTAAACATCTGACAACTGATATAAGGTAGATTCTTTTGACGTTTTAAAGTCTCCGTTACTCCGTCACCCACGACTTGTATATCAGTTGATGATGTGTTTCGCTACGTGCAAATTAGTCACATTTGTTTATTTTGAGACCAAACATTTTGCAAATCTTGATGTTTAAATATTCATTTCATTACCAATAACAGCGATTTAATATAGGCTAATGAAGCTGAATAAAAACGACTATAGTCGTGATTACCGAAAAATGGGTAAATTTGCCTGAACGATTGCTTTGTCAGTATCTAGACCTATGATAAAGCAATAAAACTTTCGTTTACCATCACTTACCTTACCCTTTCTACAGACGTCAAACTCTGACGTATAAAGACGGTCTCCGCACTGAAAGAATTACAAAAGAGAAGGGGGTGTGGCGCGATGGCTGGAGCACGTGACTGCCTCGCCAGTCATGCATGCGTTCCGTGTTCGAACCCCGCTGTTTCTGTGTGGGGTTTTCAGCGAAACAGGATTGTTTCTCCCTTCTCAATGTCACTAGGCGATCACGTTAATGGCGGCCTCGTGGAGTTAAGATTGAGACCAGTGTATCGACGTTAATTTCGCGCGAGGCCCCAAATATTTCTAATGGTTGTAGACCCATATCATAGCTATTCAAATGAATCGGAAATAGCTAACTAAGACGTTTGTGATGATTCTGCATAGAAAACTACCCTTTGATCTCCATGGTTTATACAACAATAATTCAGCGTTGTAATGGGTGAGCCGCCACATGAATAGTATCAAGGAGATATGTCGACATACTAGTATTACGGAAGTATCAACAACATTGAAATCCGGTTCACAGCAAAACTGACCGTCGGCCAGCTTCATATCGAAGTCTCCCACGGATGCGTTTGACGCCGCATACAGATTATGTCAGTGTCAATGCAGGAGGAACTCGTGTTCGTCTCCGAGCACTTTACTATTTTTTGTATAAATTTAGTGTTAAATAATTATATATCTTGGTAAAATAAATAAAAAAAATTCAAATAAAAAAATACTCTCGGGCATTGATGTTCTATAAATAAATGCTTCACCGGTACATTTTCGGACCGAAATCTAAATATTAATTGTCATAAAAAGAACATATTTACTTACGTATCTGCATGTTTCATATGCCGCATTGTAGCTAGCACAAATGATATCATACAAAGGCATTGCCATTTCTTGAGCTATTATCATGATCTCTGCTTCAATGCTTCATATCACATGAGTCGTTACAGTTATTGGCCTTTATATTATTAATCGGATGTGTATGCATGGGTGCCTCAACTCTTTACATAACAAACTCGTATTGGAACAAGTTTATTGGTTGCTTGGTTGAATTTACGGTGTTTTAAATGCCTACTAAACATCATTTGAATCTCAAATACCGATGCAAGAGCCTTACATAGCACACACTAAGCAGGCTCAAGCCATTTAACCGCCGGTGCCGAATTTATTCGGGTTTTCACTTAATTATTACCACATTCAGTACCGCCTTTTAAACATGTTAAAACCATAATGTGACATCAATGATTTGAAAAGAGTTGATCTCCATTTTGTCAAATCTGCATAATTTTCAGTCACTTGAAGTTGTGGATCACGTCAGCGAGACACAACTTCAAGTGGGTGAAAATTCCAATTGGATAATTTGGCGGCCGGTCCCGATTATGTTCGGTCCTCCATTTTCTTATTTGAACATTAAGTACCATCTTTAATATGCTAAAGATAATCAGCAAGATTTGAAAATACAAGTAGTTAACTTTTGTCGAACATGATTTTTTTTCCCTCATTTGAATTTGTGGATCGCCTCAGCGAGACACAACGTGATGTAGGTGAAAACGCAATTTAATGATTTGGCTGTTAAATGGTTACCTCCACCACCACCGCTTCGATGAAATTGCTTCTTTCAGCATCGCTTGACTCGAACAAGATGATACCTTCTTGAAATTATAGTATGGCATTTAAAAAATTACAAAAAGAACGTAACGCTTGTGTTGTTAGGCCTGTAGGTTTTCAAGCAAGTTTCTTTTTAGAAAAATAAAAATAATTTGAAATTGATTTGAATTATGAGATATATATTTCTTATTATTACGACCGGCCTACGGTCCGCATCCTATTATGTTTATTTTGCCTGAGTTTGTGTCTTATTTAGAGGGAAGGGGTAATGTGTGTGGAAAACGGTTCACATTTCTGTATACATCAGTCCTTATGAACATGTGCAATAAATACTTTTGTCTTTAACAAGTGTTCAGAAAAAAATATATTTACGATTATTTTTGTGGTTTTGGTTGGAATAATGTTGGCCCAGCGGCCAGCATTGCATCAGCATTTGGCTAATGTATCGTGTTATCTAAAGTTTCTGGTGCCGGGATGTTAAAGCGTCACCAGCATAATGCATCCGTTAGAAAACACAGCACAATCACCCAATACTGTTTCGATGACGGGTCAGCGTCGAAGACTGTTGGTCAATATCGAAACAGCATTGGTTGAATGCCACGTGTTTGTGCAAAGTATACAACAGACCCGGTGATATATTAGGGTTGGGCCAGCGTCGTGAACGATTGACCGGCATTGAAACAGCAAATGGACTGCAACGCTGGCGCAACATTGAGCCAGAATTTGGTGGGTAGGCCTACATTCGCTGTACCAGGTACATCGTAGGCAAGTGTTGAATGAATATTGGCCAGGGGGAACTGGTGGAGCAAGTTGGTGCTGCTGCCAAAGCTCCTATACGAAAAGAAGATATATCGGCCTGCCATAGGATAGGAGCGAAAGGGACAACACATCGAGCTATCATATGCAGGTTAATTTCCCGCTAGACACAATCTAGAGTAATGAAGAACAACAAAATCTGAGAGGAGCGGAAGGATTTCATAACAAAATATTTCTTAATGAGGACCTAACTCGTCTTCGTGCTCGATCATTCCATATGGTCAAAACGAGTGGGAAAGTGACTCGTGCAAGTACAAAGAATGGTCGAATATACTGCAATATTCCCGACAAAGAACACCCAGTGATATTGGACTCACCAGATGATCTGTGCCGCCTAGACTATGATGAAATACCGTATAAGGAACTAGGGCTCGCTTATTATCAATTACCCGAAACTGTATAAATTGTTTTTAACCTGATGTACAGTACTACCTCTATATAATGCCAACATTGGGACTCTGCCATTTTTTGGCATTATGGCGAGGGAAGTGATTTAGGCCTGTGGATATATGACAGCTGATTAACATTAATTCTGATACATATTAAATGCTCTCATGCATTCAGTTTATAGTAATACAAAACAATAAAATCCACCTTATATAATGTTGTTTTATTAAGATCACTATACCGAAAAATAAGATTTTTTAATGCACGAGAAAAAGACACAAAATATGATTGGCATTTAAATTGGGGTTAATTCAATAATTTATAAGTAGGCCTTTATAGTAGACCCTATGCCTATTCCCGCGATCAAAGGAGTATACCAGAGGCGCCAGTCAGTGTTTAGTAACAATAGGTGTGACATTCCGCTCACACCACGGAGGGACAATCAAGTGTTATCCTGGTTATATGTCAGAAGCTTATAAATGCTAGTGTGCGACTTCCAATTACTCATGAGTCGAACTTGAGATAAAGTCATATAGTGGTAGTTTATATCGGGCGTCGGGCTAACTGCTTTTGTTTAAACTGCTTTCGTATAAACATGTCACTTTCAAGTTTGTACCTTAGGCATATTGATGCTCTGTTGCATAATCCAGTGAGTATGTCCCCCGTACCCAGTGTTTTATCTCTGTCACGCTTTCCAGAACTTGTGAGCGCAATCGTCCTGGAGGCGGCAATTGATGATCACCCAAGAGTGTTTATTTAAAGGGACTGGCCCAGGCTAAAATCATCAAAAAATCAGTGATTTTATTTCGGGTTCTTATTATGACCATATGATGTGAACATGTACATAGACTAGAACTGCCATTTTTTATATTTTTTGTGCTGCGCATTCATCAGTTAGACTAGATATAGAGACGAAATTCACGCATTTCCTATTTTTGACATGGTTGTCAATAATTAGAAATCAGGAATTTCGTCTCTATATCTAGCCTAACTGGTGAATGCGCAGCACAAAAATTATAAAAAATTGCAGTTCTAGTCTATGTACATGTTTACATCATATGGTCATATTAAGAACCCAAAATAAAATCACCGATTTTTTGATGATTTTAGCCTGGGCCAGTCCCTTTAACAGTCACGATGTCTGATAAATTATGTTGGCAATACGATCGGGGGAAAACATATGACAAAAGTGACATTGGGACTTCTAAACTATTGGCGGATGGCAAATACCGGGGATGGCATTATACCGCGGTAATTAACATTGACAGAAATCCGTTTAACTACTTTACTTGGCATGAGGCGGGGTTGGCATTATAACCGGGGGCAATACAGCAGGGGGAGCACTGTATATATAAAATGTGTGTATTTAAAAAAATCGCATTGTCTATTGAAACTGAGATTTTAGGAAGCATAGGAGGTCTTCGAAATAACTCCTTAAATCATATTCTTCATGCCAATATTTTCGAAAATAATGAAAACCTTGATTATGAAGTTACCACAATAAAACACTCACCATATGTGGATCATTTAGAGTTTTCAAAAATATTAAAAGAGAAGCAAGACCAATTTTGTATTTTAAGCCTGAATATACAATCATTAAATGCAAAATTTTATGAATTCGGCATTCTGCTCCACAGTCTAACCAATTGTAAATTCAGCGCAATCTGCATACAGGAAACGTGGCTAACAGACAAATCAGATTTATCATTAATTAAAATTGATGGTTATAATTTTATCTCACTAATTAAAATCTGTAGTGCACATGGTGGTCTAGCCATATAATTAAACAACTAATAAAACTATAAACATTTAAATCTCTATGAAAATTCGGATATTTTTGAAGCACAATTTATAGAATTTTCTGGTTCTGACATTAACAAACCCGTCATTATAGGTAATATGTATAGACCACCACGTGATGTTAGTAAAAACTATCAGATGTTTATACAAGAAATTGAGCCAATACTAAAAGAGCTAGAGAAAAGCAATACCGAATCGATTCTCACCGGAGATCTGAACATAAATTTACTTAAAATAAGTGACAAACCTATATTTAATGAATTTCATGACACTGTAATATCGCACAGTTTCCACCCCAAGATTACATTACCTACAAGATTAACCACACGAAGAAGCACATTACTCGACAACTTTTATTGTAAACTTTCCACTGCCACAGCAGATATGAAAACAAGCATTCTCGTAAGCGAAATATCAGACCATTTTGTCTTTATGTCTCTAAATGTAGGAAAGAAAAAACACATAATAAAAGAAAATGATTACGTAGCAACTCCCAAGCTATCGCTCTTAGACATCATTAACATAAAGAAACAACTTAGTGAAGATAAGCTTTTTGAACTATTGACAAATGATCCCACAGCTGACCCGAATATAAACTATGATATTATAGATGAATCAATAACCAAAACAATAAATATGTTTTCAAAATCAAAACCAGCCAAATTTAATAAAAGCAAACATAAAATGTCTAATTGGGTAACAAAGGGAATACTTCGATCAATAAACATTAGAAATGTTATGTACCGGAAATTAATAACAAGTAATTCAGATTCTGACCATTACCACACACGAAAAACTAATTTTAGAACTTATAACGTCATTTTAAAGAGAAGTATCTACATTGCCAAAAAACAATATTACCAATCATGTTTTGACAAATATAAGAATGATATGAAGCAAACGTGGTCAACAATTAATACCATTTTAAATAGAAATTATAAAAAACACAAATTACCTGAGAATTTTTAGTTAAATGGACTTTTAACAAACAACACAAAGAATATTGTAAACAGTTTTATTGAATACTTTTGCACTATAAGTCCTAAATTAGCGTCTTCGATTAAATCGAACACAAACAAGTCCTACAAACATTATCTGAAACATGCCACCAATAGTAGGCTCCGTTTTAAGCCAGTAGACTGTACTGCAATCACAAAAATAATAAACGAGCTTAATCCTAGACACAGCACCGGCCCAGATGGATTATCCACCAAATTACTAGAACAAATTAAAGAACCACTTATAGAATCCTTAACTATCACTATCAACCAATCCTTAAGTACAGGCATATTTCCAAAAAAAAAAAAATGTTGCCAAAGTAATCCCAATCTTTAAAAAAGATGATCTTTTACTCATAGAAAATTATCGCCCTATTTCTACCTTACCTTTAATTTCTAAAAATTTCGAAAAAATTATATGTAACCAATTGAACGATTACTTCGATGTGGATGAGTTATTCCATGGCAGTCAATACGGCTTCAGAAAGCAACATTCGACCGAATTGGCTGCTATGGAATTAGTTGATAGAGCAACACAAGAGATGGATAGAGGCGAAACTCCGTTTGGCATTTTTTGGGACCTTTCGAAAGCTTTTGACACGTTGAATCACTCTATACTTTTGGATAAATTCAATTATTATGGAATTAAAAATAGTTCATTGCAGCTTATGAAAAGTTATCTTGCAAATCTATTACAATATGTAGAACACAACGGTATTAAATCAGATTACATCCCAATTTCCACAGGAGTGCCACAAGGCTCAATCCTGGGACCATTACTCTTCATAATTTACCAAAACGACATTACCCTCTGTAGTAAAATATTTAATTTATAATCTATGCGGACGACACTACTTTGTTATCTAACCTTGGCGATTTTAGAAAAGAAAATAAAGATGAAATGTTAAATTCTGAACTGTCAAAAATAAATATGTGGTTTCAACTAAACAAACTTTCACTAAACACAATTAAATCAAAATTGATGGTCTTCAGAAAACCACAAAAAAAATTAAAATACCAGTCATCAAAATTAACCAGAATGAATTAGAATACGGTAAAACCTTTAATTTTCTCGGTGTAAATTTAGACACGGATATTAGTTGGAAATCTCACTTAAGTGAAGTATCTAATAAAATAGTAAGAATTATAGGTATTATGAATAAGCTGAAATTCATCCTCCCACAAAATATCCTTTCTTATATATATAATTCTTTGATAATGCCACACATAAATTACTGCATTCTTTTATGGGGTCATGCAAATAAACGTATTTTTAAATTACAGAAAAAAACAGTGCGAATCATATATAAAGAACGTCGTCTCTCTCATACAGATCCAATATTTAGGAATCTAAATCTTTTGAAAATTAATGATATATACTGCCTCCAATTGCTAAAAACTGTACTTTAAATGTAAACAAAACCTTCTTCCTGTCTACTTTGATTCATTTGATCTGACACCTAACTATAGAGTTCATCAACATAACACACGAAATAAAAATAAAATACACGAGCCTTATGTAAGACATGATTTGCTAAGACATGCAGCCGTTATGAACTGCCTATTCTTGTTAACAAAACATCACCATCTATCATACAAAAAGTAAACACTCACAGCTTTAAGAAGTTTTGCACTTACACAAAAAATTATTTTATAAACAACTACTCAACGACTTGTGATATTTTAAATGGTTACTTTTGTAATAGTATTCCTCGTCAATAGTAATGGTGTTCCTCACTTGATACATATACTGCATGATTTTCTCGTTTCACTTTGCATACTTGTGATATTTTAAAGGGACTGGCCCAGGCTAAAATCATCAAAAAATCGGTGATTTTATTTCGGGTTCTTAATATGACCATATGATGTAAACATGTACATAGACTAGAACTGCAAATTTTTATAATTTTTGTGCTGCGCATTCATCAGTTAGACTAGATATAGAGACGAAATTCCCGCATTTCCTATTTTCGACATGGTTGTCAATAATTACAAATCAGGAATTTCGTCTCTATATCTAGCCTAACTGGTGAATGCGAAGCACAAAAATTATAAAAATTTGCAGTTCTAGTCTATGTACATGTTTACATCATATGGTCATATTAAGAACCCGAAATAAAATCACCGATTTTTTGATGATTTTAGCGTGGGCCAGTCCCTTTAAATTGTTACTCTGTAATAGTATTACTCATCAATAGCAATAGTATTCCTCACCTGATACACATACTGCATATTTTTTCTCGTTTCCCTTAGCATATTTGTGATATTTTAAATTTTTACTCTTGTAATGGTATTCCTCATCAATAGCAATAGTATTCCTCACTTGATACATATAGGCCTACTGCATAATTTTTCTCGTTTCACTTTGTATATTTGTGATATTTCAAATTGTCTTGTAATAGTATTTTCTTATCAATGGTTATAGTATTCCTCACTTGATACACATATTTCAAATTGTCTTGTAATAGTATTTTCTTATCAATGGTTATAGTATTCCTCACTTGATACACATACTGCATAATTTTCTCGTTTCACTTTGTATATATTTAATCATTTCAAACACAAACTGTATACCTGATTTACACAATAACTGAACTGTCAAATGGGTGGCCTCTATGCCAGCGACCATATGTGGTCTTAATGGAGGTCTCCCAAGCCATGTATTTACAGTTGAATAAACTTTCTTCTTCTCTTTCTCCTTTTTCTTCTTCTTCTTCTTCTTCTTCTTCTTCTTCTTCTTCTTCTTCTTCTTCTTCTTCTTCTTCTTCTTCTTCTTCTTCTTCTTCATTGGATTCTGGCCAATGAAAAGACCAAAACACTGATTTTTTTGTCTATAGCACTCAAACAGACTAAAGTCGGGCATCGGAGTTCGGAAACTCCTTTTCTAGTTATAAATGAGTTCAAAGCTGATAGATTAAGCATTTTCTCCAAGAATTTTTTGGTACAATAATTCCTGTCCTTATATATAATTATAATTCCAGTGCATCTTGCCACAAGACTGATTGAAAATACATTCCGCAACCAACGAATCTCTTGGTCTTTTTTTCCTATCATGTTCAGTTTACTAGGGTGGGGGGGGGGGGGGGCTATCACTGTTTGGCAAGCTGCCCGTGACGTCAATAGCTATTAAACTTGTGAATATAAATCTAAAATAAAGTGTGTTACCTTTGCTCTTTGTCGTCATGCTTAGTTGACTATGGGGAGGAGATATCATTGTTTATCATTGACCCTCTTTATACGTCAGAATCTGACTATAGTCGTCATTAAATGATTTTATTCGGGAATGAAATGAGTGCTTCAACATCAAGATTTGCAAATGTTTCGTCTCAAATTAAACAAATATGAGTACTTTTCTCTCACTTGAAGTTATGGGTCGCTCTAGCGACACACCACTTCGAGTGGGTGAAAATGTTAATAAATTAAGCGAGATATGGGATTATGATAATGTGATTTACAAACTGAATTGTCTGAATCATATTTAATAATCTACTTGTATGCACAGTGTAGTTTCATTGCGATAGGATCAATGATAATCACTAATTGTTTATTTTTTTAATTTTCAATCTGGCAACGTGATGCGATAATGCCACTCAACGCCACTCAATATCAATTTTAGTCTATGGCTGCAGGTCAATGATAAGGCCATGGCACCTGGCCGAACGTTCAATAATATTGAATCACTAATAAAACAAATTGCGTTTTACAAATCGAAGTTATATGTTGATACTGCATAATTTTCTCGTTTCACTTTGCATACTTGTGATATTTTAAATTGTTGCTCTGTAATAGTATTCCTCATCAATAGCAATAGTATTCCTCACCTGATACACATACTGCATATTTTTTCTCGTTTCCCTTAGCATATTTGTGATATTTTAAATTGTTACTCTTGTAATGGTATTCCTCATCAATAGCAATAGTATTCCTCACTTGATACATATAGGCCTACTACATAATTTTTCTCGTTTCACTTTGTATATTTGTGATATTTTAAATTGTTACTCTTGTAATAGTATTTTCTTATCAAAGGTTATAGTATTCCTCACTTGATACACATACTGCATAATTTTCTCGTTTCACTTTGTATATATTTAATCATTTCAAACACAAACTGTATACCTGATTTACAGAATAACTGAACTGTCAAATGGGTGGCCTCTATGCCAGCGACCATATGTGGTCTTAATGGAGGTCTCCCAAACCATGTATTTACGGTTGAATAAACTTTCTTCTTCTTCTTCTCCTTTTTCTTCTTCTTCTTCTTCTTCTTCTTCTTCTTCTTCTTCTTCTTCTTCTTCTTCTTCTTCTTCTTCTTCTTCTTCATTGGATTCTGGCCAATGAAAAGACCAAAACACTGTTTTTTTTGTTTATAGCACTCAAACAGACTAAAGTCGGGCATCGGAGTTCGGAAACTCCTTTTCTAGTTATAAATGAGTTCAAAGCTGATAGATTAAACATTTTCTCCAAGAATTTTTTGGTACAATAATTCCTGTCCTTATATATAATTATAATTCCAGTGCATTTTGCCACAAGACTGATTGAAAATACATTCCGCAACCAACGAATCTCTTGGTCTTTTTTTCCTATCATGTTCAGTTCACTAGGGTGGGGGGGGGGGGCTATCACTGTTTGGCAAGCTGCCCGTGACGTCAATAGCTATTAAACTAGTGAATATAAATCTAAAATAAAGTATGTTACCTTTGCTCTTTGTCGTCATGCTTAGTTGACTATGGGGAGGAGATATCATTGTTTATCATTGACCGTCTTTATACGTCAGAATCTGACAATAGTCGTCATTAAATGATTTTATTCGGGAATGAAATGAGTGCTTCAACATCAAGATTTGCAAATGTTTCGTCTCAAATTAAACAAATATGAGTACTTTTCTCTCACTTGAAGTTATGGGTCGCTCTAGCGACACACCACTTCGAGTGGGTGAAAATGTTAATAAATTAAGCGAGATATGGGATTATGATAATGTGATTTACAAACTGAATTGTCTGAATCATATTTAATAATCTACTTGTATGCACAGTGTAGTTTCATTGCGATAGGATCAATGATAATCACTAATTGTTTATTTTTTTAATTTTCAATCTGGCAACGTGATGCGATAATGCCACTCAACGCCACTCAATATCAATTTTAGTCTATGGCTGCAGGTCAATGATAAGGCCATGGCACGTGGCCGAACGTTCAATAATATTGAATCACTAATAAAACAAATCGCGTTTTACAAATCGAAGTTATATGTTGATTTTTCATCAAGAGCAGAATTATTCCTTATTCATTCAGAAGCTAGCATTACTAGTACGCAAATGCCAGCTTCAATCGAATGTAAAATATTCTTACGTTTGATAACTAGACGTGATGTAAATTACAGCTACTGCTTTCTTTGAGATTAACAAAGTCATTTTGACAAATGTCAGTCAATTGTTTTGTTTCATAAAATATCCGGTTTCAAAACGCCTGGAAAGCCCGACACCGAGTGTAATTGATATTGTTGATATTACATCACTAGCCATCACTCATCGGGTACTGCCGCTCACAGTCACGCCAAGCCAACATGTAGTAACTGCTTACTGATAAAGTAAGCAGTTACTACATGGTGGCTTTGCAAAGCAGAATAGAGCTGACATTTGACCAATAAACATAATTGTCAACAAATCTAATAGAGTATATGGTCTGATAAAAAGTACACTTGGATGACACGCTCACCAGCAAACGATATCAAAGTTATATTGTGCTTTAGCACGTCCAATACTGGAATACTGTACACTACTATGGGGCCGAGCATATTTCACTAATGCAACAGTCAATGACTAATACATATGCAATTTTTCAGCTGATAATTACAAGGAACGACTCTTGAAAATTGTTATATTACCTTTATCAATGAGACGAGAGCGCAAGGACATTATATTTTTTTAGAAGTGCTTTAATGGAAAATACGAAGTCAATGTATTAAAATATGTACTTTTTTTAAACAGCATTGACCGGTGTACCCGCAGCTCGATAGATGACGGATTTCTCATGAAAGTGCTGTTTTGTAAAAGTGAGCGTTTTAGAAAGAGCTATTTTAATCGCATTGTTTACTTACGGAACTCTCAACCACAAAAGGTGAGAGGAAATGTAAACTCAGAATCGTTTATGAAAGACACAGATCAAATTCTGCATGTCTATTTAAGTAAACATTTTCAGGAAACATCGTTATGTTGCTTCATGTTTTTATGTTGTTGTTGCTCTAATTGTAGGCTACTTTTGAATTGAGTTGCGACATTTTACAACGTGCTTTTAAATAAATTTACATTTTTTTCATCAGGTGGATGGCTACCAGAAAAGGTATAATTAATACCTGTTCAGCTATTCTCCTAGATACTGTATAGTCTTTTTGTATGCTTTATTATTATATTTAATCGAATATATCATTAACATAAAGGTTTAAATTCTATATCAATGTACGAAATTGTATATGCATATGTATTGAATAAACTCATTCTTATTATTAAAAAAAAAGAATATAGAAAGAAAGTTTTCCTGTATTCCTTGGTTTGAGCCCTAGCACAACCGCAATAGGAAGAAACATCCACATTTATAACTGTACACCCGGTTATTTTGTTTCATCAGGCATTAGTATATTTGAGTCCGACTTAAATAATTCATTTAGGCAAATTTCTATTACTTCAACAGTACAGCTGCGTAATAGAGGAAATCTTTCGCTTATAATCAATGACACTTTGCAGCTGCCATTCGGACACTGTCAAGGAGATTTGATCACATGCCACTGAAATATTAGCAATAATATAATCCGATTCACAACAATGCCCGCTATTGTAATTCACAGTGCTGTCCCGTATTCTCGTATAAGTTACGATAAATCGTAGGCTTCGGATTGGTCGAGATGACCATCTCGACCAATCCGAAGCCTACGATACATCGTAACTCAACATGCTGAGGGATGCACCCCCTACCATCTTCTACCAGTTCTTGCCGCATATCGATTGATGCCAGTGTCAAAGCCGTGGAACTCGTGACCTACGGGCAGTTGAAACACAGTAAAGAATATGTTATTCATGGTTCCAAGAGTCATGTAGAAAGTGATCTGCTCAAGTCGAAACGTCGCAATAATTTCAGACAATTTCAAAAGTGAGTAAGGGGTCTTGTCAAATTAAAACAAATAAAAAAAATCCGAGAAAAACTCGGATTGGCTAGGCCCCACTCACCCGCCCCCTATCTTTTTTTTTGTTTGGGGGGGGGGGGAAACATGTACTAAAAAAACACAAAAAACACACAAAAACACATAATTTCCCCAAAGAAATCTGAGTTGGGGCTTGACCCAGCCGCTTACTTCCGAGTTTTTCTCCGATTTTTGGGGTTTTTTTAACTTGACAAAACATCTATAATGTAATCGCTTTCTAGTTGAATCATAGTTTTATATATGCCTCACAAACACTGTCGCAAACGTCATTCATGAGTTCCCCAGCTGGCAGTCCTCTGCACGTCACACCGAATAAGTATGTTGATCCAATGTTGGTTTTATGTTGGGCCAGCGTCGCAGACGGTGAGCCAACATAAAACCAACAGTGGCTCAATCGTCTAACGTTCTTATTCCAGCATTCACACAACTGTTAGCCAGCATTAGACCGGCATTGGATCATTGTTCCGCGTCTGCTGAGTACCCAAAGAATCACTGAGATGTATTCAAAAGTCTGGTCCCGATCTTACCCTTGCATCTTAGGATGACCTTGGCATTTCGTTAGTCTGGTCCCGATCTTACCCTTGCATTTTAGGATGACCTTGGCATTTCGTTAGTCTTGTCCCGATCTTACTCTTGCATTTTAGGATGACCTTGGCATTTCGTTAGTCTTGTCCCGATCTTACTCTTGCATTTTAGGATGACCTTGGCATTTCGTTAGTCTGGTCCCGATCTTACTCTTGCATTTTAGGATCACCTTAGCATTTCGTTTTATAAGCGGTTGTCGCTCTTTGAATAGCGGCATTACGCTGATCCATTTTTAATACCGAAAAAATCGTATTATAAAAAATACATGTTTTTCTCATTAATATGTCCAGTACTGGACTAGCCATTGGTTTCAACCCCCCTTGACGCCCTTCACGAAGGGCCCTGTTGTGCGCCCAAGAACTCAATTATATACAACATTGATTTACCGATTATTTTGTAATTGTTATTTTTCTGGTTAAAGCGACAAAATCAGACCAGTTAGGTCATCTTTCTTATCTCCACTCCATGCTTTGTTTTCAAAATATATGTATAGAGGGCGGGGGCCCTAGGGTAGTTGTTAGCACCGCTGCCTTTCACGCCAGAGTTCGGGGTTCGGTTCCCGGTCTC
Organism: Flabesymbios commensalis; assembly: GCA_964017125.1. Classification (NCBI taxonomy): domain Eukaryota; kingdom Metazoa; phylum Annelida; class Polychaeta; order Terebellida; family Flabelligeridae; genus Flabesymbios; species Flabesymbios commensalis. The sequence continues at coordinate 12,689,321 of OZ024913.1, forward strand.
GGCGGTTTGAAAGAAACAAAAATGTTCCTTCCCCATCCACGTGTGAGAGTCAGTATTGTGGGGAGCCTCTGTGACCGAGAGGTAGCGTGCTCGGCCTCAGACCGCCAGGGCTCGGATTTCGAATCCTGTGTCTGGAGGACAGAGTCATCTCAATCATCTCACCATCCTCAGGAGGTTCTCCTGGCCCAGTTTAGCCTATATGTGCACAAAGGTGGCCTAAAGCCCGATTCATTTCATTTCATTGTGTATAGTCTAGAATTGCGTGAGTGTTTTAAATTTTGTGTTGCGGATTTACCAGTTAAAAGGGAAATAGGAATAAGATTTATTGTTATCCCTGTATTTCTTATTTTGGACATCGGTGTATAAAACTAAAGCTCATTCTTATTTCTTTGTTAATTGGTAAATGCGCGACCCAAATTTTAAAAACTTACGTAATTCTAGTCTATGATGATTTTTTGGCCTGATTGTGTCACTGGTATGGTATATTTTTCCGGCACCGCGGGTGAACAGTCTTGAGGCACTAAAGGGCACACCGGGGAACCCTTTGACCGTTAGAGCGCTGATAAATGAAATTTTTAGTCACTTGACTTTGTGTCTCGCTGACGCGATCCACAACTTTAAGTGACTAAAATTTAGTAGTCGAGTTTGCTAACTATAAGTCGAAATGTATGTGATTATCATGACACATGTATCTAATTTTTAAAAGCGCATTGTGTAATGCCATTAAGAAAACAATACTATAGTCCACTATTTTAGTCGTTAATAGTTGACATTAGTGCTCTAAGGGTTAAACAAATTAATTGCCGCAATAGATTTGTCAAACCTTTTAAGAAACTATTATATAATTTTTACATTGTAAAGTTGACCACGACCTATGATATTGACAACTCCTGCACGTGGGTTACCGCTTGTCGCTGTCCGCGATGTCGCCAGGCATGAAACACTTTTCTCTCTTTTTCTTTTTGACACATCCCAGCAGGCACGGGAAGTTCACCTGGTGTTGAGTCGGTGTTGGGCCAGCGTCGTAGACGGTGGGCCAGCATTGATTCGGCGTTTGGTGGGCGTCTCGTGTTTTGCTGGAATGCGTTTTTCATAATTGCTGCACACATACTTTATTAACATTGTTATCTGGTTATGGGACAGGCCTAGCATAGATATTACATATCTGATGCCATGTCCCAGCCAACAGTATTATCATGACTATGTTTTGTTATTATTGAACAAAGTAATGTATACTGTGTATTTGGCGAATCTTAATAAATAAATAAATAAATAAACCGTTATGGGGCTTTAAAACCTACATTTGCATCCCTGAATAACCTGCTTGAATTTATACACCTAAGTGTTTTGAAACTGGCTCAACAATGTCATATGTAACATGTCTTGAATTTGTCACCCACTACAGCTCATCTTCATTCTCTACAAGTCGCGCGATTCGTGACTTGTGTCGCAAATAATTGCTATCGCAATTCGCAACTTGTGGTGGGTGAAGATTACAAATGGTAAATTCATAGTTGGAATGGTAAAGTGTGTCCACAATATTCAACAGACGGGTGAAGATTGTATCTTGAAAATGTGATTAATTATGTAATTAACCCTTTGACTTCCAGGCCGGGGTGCATGCCAGGATCCAGATATACTGGTGTAGGAGTTCTATTTTTCGTCATTTGAAGCTGGAATTGCTAACGCAATTTCCAGCTTCAAATGACGAAAAATACATGAATGTAAAATATATTTGACGAAAATTTGTGTCATTTTATGGTTACGTTCATTGACGAATGACGACGGAAATTTCCGTCATGTATGGTAGTGAAAAGGTTAATTACACGCAAAACTGGGGCGGGTTCTGTGCGCAACCATATTGCAGCCAACTACTTTCACGGTGTATTTGAGGTTGTATAAACAGTATGTTCTGATTAGTTGTACTCGACTCGTGAACATAAAACAAATAGTATATAGGCGTGAGCTCGACACTAGCTGCTGTCCTCAATAGCGTATTTTCGAAGAAGTTCTGTGTGGTACTACCACTATAATACATGTAGAAGGTAAGAGATTTCCAGTATTTTTTCCGTGATTCCGAATACATATAATATAGATCACAATGTGTAATATTTAGCATTTTAATTTGTTATTCATATGTATTTTGATCCGATATATTTTTATTTATTATGTTTTACATTCACATTATTTCATACTTTTGTTTTTAAGTGTATTCTAATGTATGATGTGTATTACTGACCTCGAATCACACCACCCTGCCTATATGACTCTCTGCAAAGCCAAAAGGCGGTAATTGCTTACTTGAAAAGTAAGCAGTTACTATACTGTATATACTGTTTGTATCTTAATACTATTGAAATATTAAATAATGACAGTTCTTTTGTGCTAAATTTTTAGTAAGAATTATAATTTTGGGTCTAAAATTTTAACAAATATATCAGCAATTTTTACCCATGTTGGTCGCGGTGCGAATCACTACGTCGAACAGATGAAAATTTGACTTGTTCAAGTTGCAGATCGCAGTTTTTGGGCCACAGCAAATTAATTTTATGGATGACGGATTCGCCGTTTCGATTTTACCGTGATAGAAATTTTTTATTAAAAAAAAAAATCGCCGCTTAGTTTTCTTGGGGGCACCAATTTTTTAATATTTTTTTTTATTTCGCCGCTCCATTTTTGTCTGGAGACAACAATTTTTTTTCCACCTGAAATCACGGCAATGCTACGTTTCTTTCTTTGAAAAAAAAAATCTTCTCCGCTCGCCCCATTTTTGCGGTAAATCAATTTTTTTTTTTAAATTGTCGTTTCTTCACTCGCTCCATTTTCTTGGGTAAATCAAATTAAAAAAAAAAAAAAAAAAAAATTTGCTCGCTCGCTCGCTCCATTTTTTTTCTGCTGAGAATCCGTCATCCATAAAATTAATTTGGTGTGGCCTTACTTAGTCGGTGGGCTATATTTCAAAATAACAAAGTTCGCCTAACTCTCATGACAATTATGTTTCTTGGTCTCATATTAAAGATAAATATATTACCTTTCATTTGAGACCGGGTAACCCTCTAAAAAATTGTCCGAAAGAAGTAATTTAGAGCCGAATAGGTACCTACCCTCTGATACCTGAATCTGATTAAAAAAGTGTTTGAGAATTTTTCACAAGATGAAATTCGAGTTTATTTCAATAATAATTTATTAATTGTAACATACATTGATTTGAAATCGAAAAAATAGGGTGTAAGTTTTAAAATAAGGTTGAACTGTATTTTTTACACCCTTTAACGTTTATAAGTTTGATATTTTTGATTACTTAAAAATAGTCGTCTTACCATAGCACATCAAATTGAACGGATCGTTCAGATAACACCGTGTAATGTCATACCTTCTCATTTATGCCTTGTCAAATATATGTTGCATAGTTAGACTAGGTAATATTGACAAAAAATGTTCAAAAAGGTTAATATGGAACAAAATATCATCGTAGGACAAAATGAGTTGGGGTAAAATAGCCTAACTTTTACTGTATATTTTGAAACTGCTAATACTGCAAATGACAGTATTGTGTTATATTATATGTTGTGCTGCACATATGAGTTCCTAAGTGTTGATAAAAGTACATTTAGTATATTTATATATAAATATATATAAATAAATGTAAATTAACCCTTGAAGCACAAAGTCTAATTTAAATTCGGACCTGCTTTAAGTTATTTCTAGTTACTTCAAAACACATCATTAAGTGTCTTTTTATTTTTGTACAATCATGTGTGCTGATCAAAATTAAAAACGAATAAATAGATTGACGACCAAAGGGTTAAATTATTGTGAAAAATGTGTCTAAAATAAGTAACTTGGAGCCAAATAGATACCGTCGACCCTCTGGTATCTGAATCAAAAGATGATATTAAAATTTAATTCAAAAATAGTTTTTTTAATTGTAACATATTTATTAATGCTGATTCGAAGAAAAGGTAACATTTTTTAAATAAGATTTAATTTTATTTTCTGGAGCCTTTTAAATCTAGGGGTATGATATTTAATATGTTCTAACACCTTCATTTTTTGTCTAGCTAGAACCACTTGTAATGATTTGAACGATCATTACTCAAATCATGCTCAAGAATAACATTAAAATAAGTTTGAATGGTGGTACGTACAACCCAAATTGTTAATCCACATGAGGCTTCCCGGAACTAAAGGTGAGGGTTAAAAAACTCTACCCCCTTCATGCACTTCGTCGCTAGTTTGAAAGGAGGTACAATATTCCTGGTAACTCTAAAAATCGTGCACCGGCCTGGAGAACAAGCGGACATGTGTACACATGTGGATAGACTAGCGGTAATTCAGTTTTCAAGAATAAAATTAGTCAATATAAAAAAATAATAATAATAATTTGGTTAATAATTCAACCGTGCACATATATGTAGGCCTAACCAAATGCATCAGAAACGGCGCAATAATATGTTAATCGTTTGTTTTCTTAGAAAAAACACTCATGTTCACAAATACCACTCCTGATGCGAAAAAAGAAAGAAAGCTTGTAATTTGTGTAAAACATATGAACTATGTTGGAGTGAAAAGGGTAATCTAGGATGTAAAATAGCTCATCAGCGGGATATAATTATAACGCCTACCCACGAATTGCCTTTCCCGTTAATAACCATAGTCGCTGAACCGCAACAAAGAGATACGTAGTATTTAAAGGGTGTGCGTAATGTATTTCTCAAGCATATAGAAAAGCCTATTTCCGATTAACAGAATGTACATAAAAGATAACGACATAGTCCCACACTGACTGTAGGACAACATCTTGGCATATTGTGCTGCTATTATGATATATCCCAACAATACAAAATGTTATCTTGACAAAATAATGACATATCCTGAAATTATATCGCCATATGCATGATATACTGTCATTATGGTGCGATGTATGGATATCATAATACATAATTGTAATTTTAGATTTTAACATTGCGCTGTCATATCTAAATATTATAATGTCGTGTTTTGGGATTATAGTTCCGAATTTTGCAAATATGCTCCCAAATCCTAACCTTTTGATGACATGTGAATATTAAAATGTGATTAAAATGACATATACCGACATTATTGTCATATACTGGAAATGGGTTTTATGCCATATCGTAGATAGAATATCCCTCAGAGCCGAGTACTGCCAAATAGGCTATCCATCTTTATATTGTCATATCCTGACATTTCGTGTATAATGCAGTGATTTTAAAATAATGTAGCTATATCCTGTCTTGCAAAAACATATGCTGAAATAAAAATATCACACCCTGACATTAAATGACACATAAAAAAAATTCATGCGATAAACTGTCATTATCTCAACACCTAACTGCAATAAAATGTCATATGCTGACAATGAAGATAATCTTAATGTTATATATTCTGACATTATTGTGTAATATCCGCTCATTTAAGGTTTTAATTATTATAAAATTAGAATATGCTGTACTGGCATTACCAGATCCTGATATTATACTGTATAAATTATCACAAAATTAAAATTAAATATTTCTCCACGGATGGGGGTGAAAAGTACTACTATTAGCAATCATCCCAATACCCTAGGTGTGCCATGTCCTCACAAAACAGTCCGTATTCTCACATTAAAACATGATGCCTCTTAAATTTCAAATGTCGTTAGTTGTTTTTTCTCAATTTACTTTTAAAAATAATGTAACCCATTGATCATAAATCACGACTATTATTATTGTTTTTATTTTTTATCAACGCACATTATGTAAAAAAAAAACTAATGTTGAGTTTTAAGATAGCGGGACATAACTTCAAGTGGGTACATACATCTAATCCGACTTGGCGCTTAAATTGTTAATTTATATTTATTTATATAAATGTATACATAAATAAACCAAATGTAATTTTATCAATACATATGAGCTCATGTATAAACATGTAATTTACAGAATTACCATTTTCAAATAAACAGTATATGTAAGTTATTTTACCAATTGTCTATTTTTATATACGCGGATATTTTGCTGAATTTTAACCTTCTTTGACATTTTTGTCCGATGTAAAAATGTAGCAAATATGACATGGTATATGAAAGGTATGACAATTGTAATCAACATAACTTCATGATTTTTATATCAAAATGTACTTTATTACAAAACGATTACAATGAAAAAGGCTTTCAGTCACGAAATAGTCAACTATATAATTTATTTTTAATTTCTCATATGTTAATGATTGAAATAGTATTTAAAATTTCACACATATTAAAATCTTGCTATTTCGCTTATCAATATACCTTAAATTGGAGAAAAAAATCATAAGCGTGACCATTTAGTGACTCAGAACATGTTTCAACGTAATCCTTATGGCGATAAATGTACATGAAGTCATTTAAATTACCAAGTTATGTTGATTACCAGCGGAGATATAACGGTTTGAACATTTTGGCGGCCATCTTGGACGCCATCTTGACTAATGGAAAAGTTTCCAGCGGGAATCACGGGGAGTTTTAGTATGTTGTTTCTAATGGTTTCCTGAAAAATTCAGCTTTGGCATATTTTTTCCCCTTCGAAACCTAATACTATTCGCCTATTAGGGATTGCATTGCTATTAGAGATAAATATGCCATTTATTCACCCATCAAGCTATTATTGAGAATTAAATCTGAAACAAAAGTAAAAAGAAAAACATTTAAAGGCACAATCGGTAATAACTGCTCCCTTGGTAACTTAATTTAGAAAATTAAATTTACAATATTTAAATTTAACATAATGGGGGGGGGGGTATGATAGACTTATCGCAAATGATTTACAAGCAACAAAGATAATATAACATTCACGAGCCTGACAAAATCAGCTACGAACATGTCACAACTGTTAATAATGACTGAAGGCTGGACTGATAGTCCAGTTGCCAAAAAGTGAACCGGGATTTTTTTTTAAGTTCAAGGTTTTTTTATTGCTAAGTCTTTATATACACATTGAGAGCATTTTTAGCTTTGTTGGCATCGCGCCAACTTTGGGGGGAACTTTTTAGAAGCTAATTTTCATAATTCACCCTAAGTAACATACTGAGCCGTTTTTAGAATACAACTTTTTAACAAATATGCGTAGAAACAAGTCTAATACCACTTTTTCGAATAAGTTTAGCACGAGGAAGTGATTTCCGACGTTATTTTTGCGATTGAAGGTCAAGCTTACTCAACTATAAATGTCTAGGTCAAGGCCGGAATAATCTAGAAATACGACTTGATCATGTTTATATGAGACACGTGGTTTAATTTCACAGGTTTGTTTCAATCCCTGCTCTTTTAAGCATGTCTGCATCTTTAAAAATATTATTAGACATGTGCCACTTTCGATGTTTGCTAAGTTCATTTGAATAATTCACCCTAATTAACATAATTGACCATTACATGATGAAACAGCTTTTTTTGCCGATATTCTTTAGATATAATGCTATTTATGTGTATTGCTATTTTTTTAATAAGTTTGACGCGACCGAGACATGTTTGACATATTTGAAAAAAACATCTCATGTGGTAATTTGCATAATTTACGCTAATTAACATAATTAACCACTATGATAGTAATTTAACAAATAGGTCCAAAAAACATGTGTAATACCACTTTTTCGTATAAGTTTGACACCAGGAAGTGGTTTTGGATCTTATTTTTGCAATTAGACGTCAATTTCAGCTGAGGTTAATTGTCGCCAATGTTGTCAAAATATAGATAAACTCGTGTCGCTAGTTGTCAAACCCAAACAGATCGGGTTCCTTTAAGCATTCGTTATTAGATTTGCACCATATAATATATTAGTATTAATCAAAATTAATATGTTGAACAGTCAGATTTAGCACATTTTTTATGCAAATACATTGAACACGATCTTGATGTTATTTTGCGATTAAAGATCAAAGTAAACTTATCAGGTCAATGTATTATTGAGCCAAGTCATTAAATAATATTCACAAGTGCCAAATCAAGGTGGAATTGCAAACGCAATTTCCCGCTTCATTGACAAAAAATCTTTATATTTATCTAAAAACAGACTCTCAGATTTCATTTTTTAATGAAATGATCAACATGATCAACTAACGTTACCACAAACTATTTTTTCGATTTTAAAGTCATTTAATTTTGTTTTGAACTGGCTTCAAATCGTCTATGTACGGGTCTTGTAGAACAAGGGTAAAGCTTCCAACGCCAATACAGAATAATTACGCGAATTTGAAAATTATCCCAATATATGGAATAGTGATATCGAAACATTACACTATACTCGCAGTATATACCAGTGTAATATTGTCAGAATATAATAGGCCTACTATGTTTCGGAAGAGGGACATATATATATATTAATACCTCGATATTTAACACGTTCGTAACCAGTTCAGTCAGATGTCAGAATATATCATCATACCGACGAAATATGACCTCTGGTTTTTCTTATATACATGGATGACATAATAGATAAAATACTGTGTGATATAAGGTTATTTGCAGACGATATATGTCTACTTGAAATTGTGCATAATGCGATAGAGTCTGCGCGACGTCTTAATTCTGACTTAAAAACTTTACATATGTGGTCCATTCAGTGGTTAATGCTTTTTAATTTCATTAAAACAGTAATCTTAACTATATCAAGAAGAAAAAAGTCACTGCATCATCCGGAGCTGGTACTGGATTGCTGCAACTGGATTGCAGGAAGTTGATCAACACTGTCATCTCGGTGTAGTTTTCAACAAATCCCTCACTTGGGATTTCCACATAGAATATATTAATAATAAATAATTTTAACATATATTAATAAAACTTTAAATGTAATGAAGCGATTAAAATACTCTCTACCACGTAAAGCCTTAGGAAAATTGTTTACTTGTCGAATCAGACCTATAATTGAATATGGTAATTTTATTTATGGTGACTGTCCTAAATACCTTAGTAATCGACTAGAACAGTTACAAATGGAGGCTGCTCGCATATGTACTGGTGCCATGCGTCAAACAAGCGCTGATAAAATATTAAAAGAGGTGGGCTGGGAGCGTCTAGAATGTAGACGTAAATAAATTAATAATGTTTTTTAAAATGACAAATAATCTAGCCCCGCCGTATTTAACATCAATATGCCCGCCTACAATTGCCAGCACCAGTAGATATGTGACCAGATACTCCCAAAGCATTAGGGTACCCAGGTGCAAAACATCACTTTTCAAAAATTCTTTTCTGCCATCAATTATAAGACACCTTATGGCTCATCTGACACGCCCTATTGTTCCTGTGGAGCCAGAGAAACCACTCATCATTTTCTACTTGAATGCCCCCATTATGCTGTACAAAGGACTGAGCTACTGGTCGCCATACGCGACTTGATCGCGCCAAACACACACCATCCACTACGCTTGATGCAAACAGATTGACTATTATTTTGTTAAAAGGATCTGATGATTTAGTTACCATAGAAAATGCTTTTATATTTAGATTTGTTCAAAAATTCATCGAATCGTCTAATAGATTCAGCTAAATTTAGCAAGTTAAGAAACATATATATTTTACTTACTACATATAAACTTGTATTCTCTTGTTCCTATCTAGCCTTCCTGTGATTTAAAACTATCTTGTTTGTCTTGTATATATAATGTGATTGTATGTTTCACTTTATGTTTTGGAGAGCCCCTTGACTAGCGCTAATAGTGCTATTTGGGCCATACAATTGAAATAAATCTGTTTACAATACTGTAAGGTCAAATGTATTGTATTGCAAAATCGCAATATGGGTGCAATGACAATCCTATGTCAGGATATGCCGCTTTGTGGCAGGGGGTGAAACCATGATGTCAAAATTTGTCAAATCTATTGAAAATAATGGTCAAATAGGCCTAATATAATATGTTTCCAAAAATCATGGATTGTGTCAATATGTTTACAACATAAGACATTATTGTGTTAGAATGTGAGAGCTGTATGTCTATATCATGATGACATATTAAAATGTCAGAATATGACAAATAAGGACGTCATGATGTCAGGACATTACAGCATAATCTCAATATATATGAAGTTCTAAATAATATTATGCCACAAGGAAAGAATACATCGACTCAATTACGATTATAGACATTATGATATCACATATATTTTTTTAATTGTTGTGATTTTGACATTATATTATAACAATGCGGCGTAATGGCATACCCCTTTTTATATCCCCATTGACTGTAATGTGAAAATATGACCCTTCAATACCACGATGCAGTTATGTCAGATTATGATACAATAATGTCATCGTATGACACTGTATATTCATATTATAATGTCAGAATATGACAACATAATGTCAGGTTGTAGCACAGTAACCTGACAAAACTAAATTGAGAGAAACAACAACAATTCCTTGTTGAATCATCTACACCAGTGGTGCTAGATAAGAAGGAGTTTGACTACTTTCAGATTTTATGAAGTGCAGCTAAATTATATTGAGACAAGTAACCATGGAAATATATGATGTATATCTGTGTAAACCAGTGACCCACATTTGGTGTCAAGGGTACACACATTCAATGTCACCCGGATGTGAACAATTAAATAAAAGGTTAAATATTATTTTTAGCTTGAGATTTTCACATCGTTGTATTTTGATCTCATTAGAGAACTGTAGCAAGTATGTTCTGCGATAGTTCGCATAAGAGTTGGTTATGCTAGGTATGGTGAAATATGTGTATTATTAACATATAATATAATTATCTCAATATTGGCGCATAGTTTATGATGCTATAACGAACTGAGTTAATGATTATATATAGTGAGGTTTGTATAAACACGTATTAAAGAAAATAAACACACCTCCATTCTATCATTCGCTAGCTGCTAGCGCCATCATTAGGCATACATTTTTTGTAATTTTAGCTAATACAACGTCATTCATCCGCACGCCTCACATATGAGATTTATCTTTATATAATTAAAGGGGTAGTTACGCAGCTTTAAATTTTTATGTGACTATTATACCAATTTACATATTTAACAAAATGTTGATAACTAGACGTGCCTTCGCTGTTAATGTAGTAATGGATTGACCTTAACATCAAATCGTGAAAATAACACCAGGAATGGATTTCTTGCAAGTTGTTTAGTATTACGCATGATTCCAGATCCAATAGATAAACCGTTCTTCTCTCTTTATTGATTCAAAGAACCAATTATGTTAATTGGAGAAAATATACTAATTAGCTCTTGACCTAGATCGTATATGTTGAAATCGACCTATAATTGCAAACATAACCAGAAATCATTCACTTGTGTCAAAGGTATTCGAAAAAGTGTTGTTTCAAATGTTTTCGAGCATATTTGATAAAAAGCTGTAGCCCTATTATGGGAATTGCTAATTGTGCTAATTAGCGTAAAGTATGCTAATTAGATCATGATATGTTTTTCTAAAGTTGGCAAAAAGTACTACGTCGTTTCAAACCTAAAATATGGCACTACATACACATAGAATTACAACTAACATGTTTTTAGTAATAAAGTTATTTCATCCTATTATTATGGTCAATTATGTTAATTAGGTAAATTATCATATAAGCTTAACTAAACACCCCTCCAAGCTGTTATATATCCAGTAATGTTTATTAAGATCCACACATGTTTAAAAGGGCACGGATTGAAACAGTTCCTGTACAAATAACACATATGTGGCATGTGAACGTGCATAAAATAATATTTTGGCAATATTCCAGCCTCGACCTTGACATTTTCAGTTGACCTTGACCTTGAATTGTAAAATTAACGTCAGAAATCACTTCCTCGGGTTAAAGTTATTAAAAAAAACGGTATTACACTTGTTTCTACGCCAATTTGTTAAAAAGTTATATTATAAAATGGGTAGGTATGTTAATTAGGGTGAATTATGCAAATTAGCTTATAAAAAATTCTCCCCAAAGTTGGCGCAACGTCAACAAAGCTGAAAATGCTTAAAATATGCATATGAACACAAATCAATAAAAAAACCTTGGACTTCCCGGTCCACTACATGAATGATGGTGCTGGCAACTGGACTATGACGGATCAGCCTTCCGATTGGTGAAGATTACAAGCTTGACCAATCAAAGGCTTGCGATCTAGGTTAAACAAAATTTGTTAAAGAAATATTACAGATGACTTGACTTTGTTATGGTAATGGGATCAGATATCATACACACGTGTCTTGGGAAAAACTCTAGGCAAAGATGAGACGATAAATTAGGCCTGACATTGTTTTGTAAGCTCGTCAGCTCTGCATACAATACACTACACAGCACGGGGTCTATACTAGCATTCTTTATTGCAAATAAAAATTCCAGAGGTTGATTCTCAGAAATATTAAGTACAGGCCGCTAATTAACCCTTTAAACACTAAGCACGACAATAGTCATTTTTAGCCTTTATATTTATGCTTCGGAAAAAAGAAAAGTTAAAGGAGAAATCTACATTGAATTTTCGTGATTTGCTTATATTTTGATTCAAATTTTACAGATTTAAGTATTTTTATCCACTTGAAGTTGTGGATCGCGGTCGTGAGACAGAACTTCAAGTGGGTAAAAATTTAAATTATTTTATTTAGCGCTTTAAGGGTTAAAGGGTAATGCCGCTTTCAATTTATGATATTTTGTAACAGATATTTCAGACCTATATATCCAGCATATATAGTAAGGTAAATCAAAATTGTTTTAACGTGTGATCCACCGCCTACGACGTTGGACTAACGTCAGGGCAACATTGATGCAACTTTTGTTGTCAGTCTGCCGGGATTCTAATGATGACTGACACACGACGGGCCTGTTCCACGTCCTCAGTATTGTGGGGAGCTTCCATGACCGAGAGGTAGCGTACTCGACCTCAGACCTTCAGGATTTTATTTTCGAATCCTGTGTCATCTCACTCATCTCACCATTCTCAGGATGTTTTCCTGGACAAATTTAACCTGTATGTGCACAAAAGTACCCTAAAGCCCGATTCATTTTTATTTCCACGTCCTTAGTGTAATCAGCGGTAATCGTTGATTAATTAGATATTCTTGTATTTAATACATAATTATAAAAAAACCATTTATATATACCAATTACGACAAGCGGTGGGATGAATGTTTAGAGTAGGGGCCTAATTTGTTATATATTAGAATAACATTGTATAACTGAATATTTACTTACACCTCACACAAAAGCTACTAATAAGTCTAAATATCTAACTTTTCCATCCCCATCCTCCCCCGATTGTATTCCCTCTTCCTTCTCCTCCCTTCCTTTCCCATTCCTCGTATCCTCAGTCTTTCTTTCCCATTCCACATTATTTCCTTTCTCCTCCCCTATCGTCTGCCATTCAATTTCCCTTCATTTTCTTTTTTGTCTCCCTGTCTTCTTCCTTCTCCCTTCTTGTCTTTTGTTCCTTACCTCCCTTCGTCCCGAAAACCCCTTGTATCTGTATTTTAATGTACGTAAAACATTCCCTGCATCTCCACTAACAGTGTCATATGTACCATCAAGACTATATTAACCATTCTTGGTACCAGACATTTGAGTGGTACATGCCTTAGCTGCTAGGGGACAGCACAGGGAATGAATGTGCACATTGGACGACGGGTTTGAGACATCTCACTGACATAATGGTTAACCCTTTGAACGCCGGTCCTCTTTATTTCCCATCTTCCTTAGCAAGTGATCTTAGCCACGAGCCCGCAGGGCGATATGCGATAAGCCCTCGCGTGAGACTGGCACATTATATATCAGCTTTTAAACACATCAAAGGTGACACATGATATTATATGCCATCAGTAAGATTGGACAATGTTTGACCTCCATTTTGTCAAATCTGAATAATTTTCTCTCACTTGAAGTTGTGGATCGCGTCAGCGACACACAACTTCAAGTGGGTGGAAATTATAGTCAAATAATTTGGCGGTTATAAGGCTAAAGCTATAGACCACTCTATGTATGTTTTTTGGGTTTCAGTTGTACCGCTGTTGGCTATATTCTGTAATCAGCGTGGTGCTTTCTGGGTACAGATTTGTTCCGCTATTCATATACACAGTGGACTACACTTTTAATTAACCAACTCGTTGACGTCCCCTGGGCTCCTATTCTCGTACAAGTTACGATAGTAGCATAGTAGTAGTAGTAGTCGTTTATTCACTCTAAAATATAGATATATCGTAGGCTTCGAATTGGTCGAGATGGCCATCTCGACCAATCTGAAGTCCACGATATATCGTAACTTGTACCAGAATACGAGCTCTGTGTAACAACTTAAAGTATGTCACATTACAGACGATGGCTATGAGGATATCACAGTCAGTGGTGCTGGTGGTGATAGCTGTTCTTTACCCGGACATCGCTCAAGCTTGTTCGTGTGGCCAGCTAGTCACATTACAGGAGTACTATTGCAGATCCGATCAAGGTAAGTGGTGAAGGATTATTTTTATTTTGTATCCACCACGAGTCAGACGCAGATTTTGTGTGTCAGTCCACCCATTAACTGCTGAATTATTTGTTTCTATTTTTCCATCATTTGAAGCTGGAATTGCTAACGCAATTTCCAGCTTCAAATGAATGAAAAATATTTCTTTTTGTGAAAAATAGACACCACTTCAAGTGAATTATTTGGTTAACCGATCATTTATTTCAAGCCATTTGATCAATTTCAATGACATTTAATTTAGTTAAACACTCGCTTGAAACCGTATCTATACGGTCCTGGCAGCATAAGGGTTAAATGCATACCATCTGTATTAACCAGTCCCAGAGCCAGGGGGGTTTTATTTGTGTTGAAAAGTCCATACGATCCAAGAGTTCCACCTATAGTGAAATTTCTCAGGAATCCGAACCTGCGGGTCTTACAAAAATCATCCTGTTCAAAAGTACCGTAAAAACCCTTTAAACACTAGTACCGTCAAAATCGCAAGCCGCAATTTGAAATATTGCGTATGAAGTGATTGTTTGCTAAAATTGTGGTAATTTTTTATTTAAATATTTTTTTAATTATTTATTATCCTCACATATGACACAGGCTTTCACATGGATGTAAAATATTTTGTGTCCGATCAATGACAAATACACAGTATAGCTTTAAGTTGGCATTTTAACACGTATTTTTACCACTCGTTATTAGCACTTCTTCAGTGGCCAAGATCACTATTGTAGTCGTTTAGATTTTTTTTAAGGTGGCTGTTATCACTTTTTCAGTGGCCCAGATCACTTTGTAGTGGCTTAGATAACCTTTAAATTGGCTGATACCAGTTTGTTAGTGGCCAAGATCACCTTTGTAGTGGCTGAGATAACTTCTAAAGTGGCTGTGATCACTTCTTCACTCGCCAAGATAACTGTTGCTTTGGCTAAATAACTTTTTAAGTTGCTGTGATCATTTCATCAGTAACCAAGATCCCTTTTGTAATGGCTGAGATAACTTTTAAAGTCGCTGTGTTCACTTCTTCAATGGCCAAGATAATTTTTGTAGTTGTTGAGGTAAATTTTAAAGTGGCTGTAATCACTTCGTCCGTGGCCAAGATCACATTTGTAGTGGCTGAGATGACGTTTAAATTTGCGATGATCACTTCTTCAGTGGCTAAGATAACTTTTGTAGTGGCTGAGATAACTTTAAAAATGGCTGTGATCACTTCAACAGTCGTCAAGATAACTTTTGAAAAATGGCTCCAGATAATGTAAAAGTAATAACAAACATTTATACCATATAAAGTTAACAAAGGCGAGAAGGCTTGCTGGTTGGAACGTTGGAAATTGTTCAAATGGAGGGATAAAATACAAAGTTAGCGCTTAATTTTTGCACATTTCTTATTTAACAGAAAAAAAATATTATGTCTCCACGTTAAAGCCTTTGATAGTTACTTTTAACTGATATCAAAGATGTTAGTACATATTTTTATTTTGGGTACCCGGTACTCATTGGACAAAAATGTGAAACACTGTCAATTTCCCCGGGCTGGAAGAAAAGTGCCCAAATTTTACATCCAACCCAAAAAGTGTGTAATATGTTCGAATAGCTCATTATTTTTTATTCCAAATGGGTTTATTTTAAGTCAACAATAATTCTAGAACATGTTTGAATCAAAACTAAATATTTATCATACACAAAAATCAGTTGAGAGAAAATATATAGACTATGTACTGAAAAAGTATGAAAAATAGGTATAATTAAGGGTTAAAGTACCAACTTCAGGCTCTCTTGTGTATTTGTCAAAGATTAGACACAAACTATTTTACGCCAGTGGCCTGTGCCAGTAGCTTTCTATTGATATCAAATATATTGATATAGCTCAAAATTTGACTACTCATTGGGCAAAACTGTGAGATACATACAATTTTCCTGAGCCCAAAGAAAAGCGCGCAAATTTTACGTCTAACCAAAAAAGCATATAATATGTTCACATAACTCACTATTTTTATTCCAAATGGGTTTATTTCAAGTCAACAATAGTTCTAGAACATGTTTGAATCAAAACTAAATATTTATTTTACACAAAAATCAGTTGAGAAAGAAGTATTTTGACTATTTACTGAAAAAGTATGAAAAAAGGTCAAATTAAGGGTTAAAATACCAACTTAAAGCTTTTTTGTGCATTCGTCAATGATCAGACACAAAATATTTCACATCCATGTGACGGCCTAGGTATTGTATTTACATTGGACGGAACTTACTTTATGTCAGAAAATTATATTTGTCTGTTTATTTATGTTCCACCAGATGGCTTTGGGGATTATTATTAAATATGACAAAATCTAAATTAGTTGTGTTCAGAAGAGGTGGTATTGTGAAAAACATTGAAAAATGGTACTTTAAAGGGAAAGAAATTGAAGTTGTCTCTATGTATAAATATTTAGGACTAATTTTTACTTCAAAGTTAAACTGGTCAGTGGCCAGGAAAACTTTAGCCTCCCAAGCAAATAAAGCGCTAGGACTATTGTCTATACTATTGTATATGTATAACAAACGATGTGGTGGTTTACCTGTAAATATAAACTGTGAATTATTTGATAAAATTGTGTTACCCATACTACTATATGGAGCAGAGATATGGGGGTATGAATATTGTGAGAGTATTGAGGTCGTTCAAATCACTTTTTACAGACGTATTTTAGGTGTAGGCTCATGCACACCTAAGCAAGCAATAATGGGAGAAGTAGGAAAGTATCCTGTAGCATTGTATTATTATTCTCGCTGTATTAAATATTGGTTTAAAATTTTATGTATGACTGATCACCGATACCCCAAGGTTTGTTATTCGATGTTAAAAGTTTTGGATAAGAGGGGTAGAATAACCTGGGCGCCTCATATTAGATGTCTGTTAGAAAGATATGGTTTTAGTTTTGTGTGGATTAGTCAAGGTGTTCGTGATGTAGATGTTTTTATGGAAATTTTTACAACAAAACTACAGGAACATTTTAAGAATACATGGCTTACCGACATTGGAAATACAAGTAAATTAGCAATTTATTCAACATTTAAAAGAGAATTTGAACCAGAAAGGTATTTGAATTTTAAAATTATTAAGTCACATAGACAGGCACTATCTAGGTTAAGATGTTCCAGTCATATGTTACAAATTGAGGTAGGACGACATAAAACATGTTAATGGCAGATAGATTGTGCGTTTTCTGTAAAGAATTAGATATTATTGTTTTAGAAGATGAATATCATTTCGTAATGCTGTGTCCTGCTTATACAGATTAGCGATCGAATTATTTATTTATACAGAATACATCTTACAGCAATTTTATAGAAATACTAACAGAAACAGACGAAAATAAAACAAAAAAATTAGCTTCATTTGTATATCATGCAGAGAAACTCAGAAGTATTAACATAATTAACTTAGCAAATATGTAATGATGTATTGATTTGTCCTACACAAATGTGTAATGTAAATTATTTTGAATATGTAATGCATATTATGTATGTATATAACATGTGAGATTGTTTTGTACTATGGGCCCAAGGCCTTGAAAAAAACAAAATAAAATACTACTACTACTACTGCCTGTGCCAGTAGCTTTCTATTGTTATCATATATATTGATATAGCTCAAAATTTAACTACTCAATTGGCAAAAATGTGAGATATGGTCAATTTTCCCGAGCCTGAAGAAAAGCGAGCTAATTTTACGTCAAACGAAAAAAGCGAGTAATATGCTCACATAAATCAATAATTTTATTCCAAATGGGTTAATTTTAGGTCAACAATAGTTCTTGAACATGTTTGAATCAAAACTAAACATTTATACTATACAAAAATCGGCTGAGAGAAAAGTGTTTTGTCTATTTAGTGAAAAAGTATGAAAAATGGGTAAAATTACGTATAAATACCAACTTAAAGCTATATTGTGCATTTGTCATTGATCTGACACAAAATATTTTACATCCATGTGAAAGCCTGTGTCATATGTGAGGATAATAAATAACTTAAAAAATATTTAAATGGAAAATTATCACAGTTTTAGCAAACAATCACTTCATAGGCAATATTTCAAATTGCGGTTTACGATTTTGCCGGTACCAGTGTTTAAATGTTTTTTACGGTACTTTTTGGACAGGATGATTTTTGTAAGACCCGCAGGTTCGGATTCCTGAGAAATTTCACTATAGGTGGAACTCTTGGATTGTATAGACCTTTCAACACAAATAAAACCCCCCTAGCTCTGGGACTATATGCTATGGGTCCACGGCCATTATAAATATTTTACTCTTTCAGTGCGAGGATCGTATATAGACGTCAGAATCTGGCGTACGTCTGTAGACGTCAGCTTCTGACGTCTCAAGCGGTTCCCATGTCGAAAGGGTTAATGTTCGTCCAGCGACACGGGCCAGATTACAATTTTTAAGGAGGTAATAAATTATTGGATCAATTAACCAAGCTGATGTCAAAACGATTGAACGTCACTGATAAATGCGTTACAAAAAAATATAAAAAAACGCCATCTATTTCTTCACAACTGAAAAAGTCCAATATAAATCATTATTGGATTTCATCCATGTTGAACATCTGTAAAATAACGCTTTTGATTTATCTCAGTTATGAGGATATTCGTTCAAGAGGAAGAAGTTTGGGTATTTCCTCCAAAGAAGTCCATTCCAGCGCACAAGGCAACTGATGACGAGTTGGCTAACCATAATATGTTCCAGGGAATAATGTACTGGAGATATGAGTACACGTCTCGAAGAGTATACAAGGTAGGTAGAGCACTTGAAGGGAATACAAGGTAGGTAGAACACTTGAAGGTTATACAAGGTAGGTAGAACACTTGAAGGGAATACAAGGTAGGTAGACCACTTGAAGGCTATACAAAGTAGGTAGAACACTTGAAGGGTATACAAGGTAGGTGGTACACTTGAAGGGTATACTAGGTAGGTAGAGCATTTGAAGGGTATACAAGGTGGGTATAACACTTGAAGGCTATACAAAGTAGGTAGAACACTTGAAGGGTATACAAAGTAGGTAGAACATTTGAAGGGTATACAAGGTGGGTATAACACTTGAAGGCTATACAAAGTAGGTAGAACACTTGAAGGGTATACAATGTAAGTGGTACACTTGAAGGGTATACAAGGTGGGGAGAATACTTGAAGGGTATACAAGGTAGGTAGAACACTTGAAGGGTATACAAGACCTTAAAGAGGACTGGGATAAATTTAAGAAAATTCGAAATAAATTAAAATCGGTATTAAGAAAGAAGTATAGATGTTTTGTTGATAATTTGGGAGAAATGTCAAAAAGTAATCTTGAAAGATTCTGGTATACAAGGTAGGTAGAACACTTGGGGGGTATACAAGGTAGGTGGAACACTTGAAAGGTATACAAGGTAGGTAGAACACTTGAAGGGTATACAAGGTAGGTAGAACACTTGAAGGGTATACAAGGTAGGTAGAACACTTGAAGAATATACAAGGTAGGTGGAACACTTGAAAGGTATACAAGGTAGGTAGAACACTTGAAGGGTATACAAGGTAGGTAGAACACTTGAAGGGTATACAAGGTAGGTGGAACACTTGAATGGTATGCAAGGTAGGTAGAACATTTGAAGGGTATACAAGGTAGGTAGAACACTTGAAGGGTATACAAGGTAGGTAGAACACTTGAAGAATATACAAGGTAGGTGGAACACTTGAAAGGTATACAAGGTAGGTAGAACACTTGAAGGGTATACAAGGTAAGTAGAACACTTGAAGAATATACAAGGTAGGTGGAACACTTGAAAGGTATACAAGGTAGGTAGAACACTTGAATGGTATACAAGGTAGGTAGAACACTTGAAGAATATACAAGGTAGGTGGAACACTTGAATGGTATGCAAGGTAGGTAGAACATTTGAAGGGTATACAAGGTAGGTAGAACACTTGAAGGCTATACAAATTAGGTAGAACACTTGAAAGGTATACAAGGTAGGTAGAACACTTGAAGGGTATACAAGGTAGGTAGAACACTTGAAGGGTATACAAGGTAGGTAGAACACTTGAAGAATATACAAGGTAGGTGGAACACTTGAATGGTATGCAAGGTAGGTAGAACACTTAAAGGCTATACAAGGTAGGTAGAACACTTGAAGGCTATACAAATTAGGTAGAACACTTGAAAGGTATACAAGGTAGGTAGAACATTTGAAGGGTATACAAGGTAGGTAGAACATTTGAAGGGTATACAAGGTGGGTATAACACTTGAAGGCTATACAAAGTAGGTAGAACACTTGAAGGGTATACAATGTAAGTGGTACACTTGAAGGGTATACAAGGTGGGGAGAATACTTGAAGGGTATACAAGGTAGGTAGAACACTTGAAGGGTATACAAGACCTTAAAGAGGACTGGGATAAATTTAAGAAAATTCGAAATAAATTAAAATCGGTATTAAGAAAGAAGTATAGATGTTTTGTTGATAATTTGGGAGAAATGTCAAAAAGTAATCTTGAAAGATTCTGGTATACAAGGTAGGTAGAACACTTGGGGGGTATACAAGGTAGGTGGAACACTTGAAGAATATACAAGGTAGGTGGAACACTTGAATGGTATGCAAGGTAGGTAGAACACTTGAAAGGTATACAAGGTAGGTAGAACACTTGAAGAATATACAAGGTAGGTAGAACACTTGAAGGGTGTACAAGGTAGGTGGAACACTTGAATGGTATGCAAGGTAGGTAGAACACTTGAAGGGTGTACAAGGTAGGTGGAACACTTGAAAGGTATACAAGGTAGGTAGAACACTTGAAGGGTATACAAGGTAGGTAGAACACTTGAAGGGTATACAAGGTAGGTAGAACACTTGAAGGGTATACAAGGTAGGTAGAACACTTGAATGTTATACACGGTAGGTAGAACACTTGAAGGGTATACAAGGTAGGTAGAACACTTGAATGTTATACAAGGTAGGTAGAACACTTGAAGGGTATACAAGGTAGGTAGAACACTTGAAGGGTATACAATGTGGGTATAACACTTGAAGGCTATACAAAGTAGGTAGAACACTTGAAGGGTGTACAAGGTAGGTGGAGCACTTGAAGGGTATACAAGGTAGGTAGAACATTTGAAGGGTATACAAGGTATGTAGAACACTTGAAGGGTATACAAGGTAGGTAAAACACTTGAATGTTATACACGGTAGGTAGAACACTTGAAGGGTATACAAGGAAGGGAGAACACTTGAAGGGTATACAATGCAGGTAGAACACTTGAAGGGTATACAAGGAAGGGAGAACACTTGAAGGGTATACAATGTAGGTAGAACACTTGAAGGGTATACAAGGTAGGCGGAACATTTGAAGGTTATACAAGGTGGGTATAACACTTGAAGGCTATACAAGGTAGGTAGAACACTTGAAGGGTGTACAAGGTAGGTGGAACACTTGAATGGTATGCAAGGTAGGTAGAACACTTGAAGGGTGTACAAGGTAGGTGGAACACTTGAAGGGTATACAAGGTAGGTAGAACACTTGAAGGGTATACAAGGTGGGTATAACACTTGAAGGCTATACAAAGTAGGTAGAACACTTGAAGGGTGTACAAGGTAGGTAGAACACTTGAATGGTATACAAGGTAGGCGGAACATTTGAAGGGTATACAAGGTGGGTATAACACTTGAAGGCTATACAAGGTAGGTAGAACACTTGAAGGGTATACAAGGTAGGTAGAACACTTGAAGGGTATACAAGGTAGGTAGAACACTTGAAGGGTATACAAGGTAGGTAGAACATTTGAAGTGTATACAATGTAAGTGGTACACTTGAAGGGTATACAAGGTGGGGAGAATACTTGAAGGCTATAAAGGTAGGTAGAACACTTGAAGGCTATACAAGGTAGGTAGAACACTTGAAGGGTATACAAGGTGGGTATAACACTTGAAGGCTATACAAAGTAGGTAGAACACTTGAAGGGTGTACAAGGTAGGTAGAACACTTGGGGGGTATACAAGGTAGGTGGAACACTTGAAAGGTATACAAGGTAGGTAGAACACTTGAAGGGTATACAAGGTAGGCGGAACATTTGAAGGTTATACAAGGTGGGTATAACACTTGAAGGCTATACAAGGTAGGTAGAACACTTGAAGGGTATACAAGGTAGGTAGAACACTTGAAGGGTATACAAGGTAGGCGGAACATTTGAAGGGTATACAAGGTGGGTATAACACTTGAAGGCTATACAAGGTAGGTAGAACACTTGAAGGGTATACAAGGTAGGTAGAACATTTGAAGGGTATACAAGGTGGGTAGAACACTTGAAGGCTATACAAGGTAGGTAGAACACTTGAAGGGTATACAATGTAAGTGGTACACTTGAAGGGTATACAAGGTGGGGAGAATACTTGAAGGCTATAAAGGTAGGTAGAACACTTGAAGGCTATACAAGGTAGGTAGAACACTTGAAGGGTATACAAGGTAGGTAGAACACTTGAAGGGTATACAAGGTAGGTAGAACACTTGAAGGGTATGCAAGGTAGGTAGAACACTTGAAGGCTATACAAGGTAGGTAGAACACTTGAAGGGTATACAAGGTAGGTAGAACACTTGAAGGGTATACAAGGTGGGTAGAATACTTAAAGGGAATACAAGGTACGTAGAACACTTGAAGGCTATACAAGGTAGGTAGAACACTTGAAGGGTATACAAGGTAGGTAGAACACGTGAAGGGTATACAAGGTGGGTAGCACACTTGAATGTTATACAAGGTAGGTAGAACACTTGAATGTTATACAAGGTAGATAGAACACTTGAAGGGAATACAAGGTAGGTAGAACACTTGAATGTTATACAAGGTAGGTAGAACACTTGAAGGCTATACAAGGTAGGTAGAACACTTGAAGGGTATACAAGGTAGGTAGAACACTTGAAGGGTATACAAGGTAGGTAGAACACTTGAAGGGTATACAAGGTAGGTAGAACACTTGAAGGGTATACAAGGTAGGTAGAACACTTGAATGTTATACAAAGTAGGTAGAACACTTGAAGGGAATACAAGGTAGGTAGAACACTTGAAGGGAATACAAGGTAGGTAGAACACTTGAAGGGTATACAAGGTAGGTAGAACACTTGAAGGGTATACAAGGTGGGTAGAGCACTTGAAGGGTATACAAGGTAGATAGAACATTTGAAGGGAATACAAGGTAGGTAGGACATTTGAAGGGTATACAAGGTGGGTATAACACTTGAAGGCTATACAAAGTAGGTAGAACACTTGAAGGGTGTACAAGGTAGGTAGAACACTTGAATGGTATACAAGGTAGGTAGAACATTTGAAGGGTATACAAGGTAGGTAGAACACTTGAAGGGAATACAAGGTAGGTAGAACACTTGAAGGGTATACAAGGTAGGCGGAACATTTGAAGGGTATACAAGGTGGGTATAACACTTGTAAGCTATACAAGGTAGGTAGAACACTTGAAGGGTATACAAGGTAGGTAGAACATTTGAAGGGTATACAAGGTGGGTAGAACACTTGAAGGCTATACAAGGTAGGTAGAACACTTGAAGGGTATACAATGTAAGTGGTACACTTGAAGGGTATACAAGGTGGGGAGAATACTTGAAGGCTATAAAGGTAGGTAGAACACTTGAAGGCTATACAAGGTAGGTAGAACACTTGAAGGGTATACAAGGTAGGTAGAACACTTGAAGGGTATACAAGGTAGGTGGAACACTTGAAGGGTATACAAGGTAGGTAGAACACTTGAAGGCTATACAAGGTAGGTAGAACACTTGAAGGGTATACAAGGTAGGTAGAACACTTGAAGGGTATACAAGGTAGGTAGAATACTTAAAGGGAATACAAGGTACGTAGAACACTTGAAGGCTATACAAGGTAGGTAGAACACTTGAAGGGTATACAAGGTAGGTAGAACACGTGAAGGGTATACAAGGTGGGTAGAACACTTGAATGTTATACAAGTTAGGTAGAACACTTGAATGTTATACAAGGTAGGTAGAACACTTGAAGGGAATACAAGGTAGGTAGAACACTTGAATGTTATACAAGGTAGGTAGAACACTTGAAGGCTATACAAGGTAGGTAGAACACTTGAAGGGTATACAAGGTAGGTAGAACACTTGAAGGGTATACAAGGTAGGTAGAACACTTGAAGGGTATACAAGGTAGGTAGAACACTTGAAGGGTATACAAGGTAGGTAGAACACTTGAATGTTATACAAGGTAGGTAGAACACTTGAAGGGAATACAAGGTAGGTAGAACACTTGAAGGGAATACAGGGTAGGTAGAACACTTGAAGGGTATACAAGGTAGGTAGAACACTTGAAGGGTATACAAGGTGGGTAGAGCACTTGAAGGGTATACAAGGTAGATAGAACATTTGAAGGGTATACAAGGTAGGTAGGACATTTGAAGGGTATACAAGGTGGGTATAACACTTGAAGGCTATACAAAGTAGGTAGAACACTTGAAGGGTGTACAAGGTAGGTAGAACACTTGAATGGTATACAAGGTAGGTAGAACATTTGAAGGGTATACAAGGTAGGTAGAACACTTGAGGGGAATACAAGGTAGGTAGAACACTTGAAGGGTATACAAGGTAGGTACAACATTTGAAGGGTATACAAGGTGGGTATAACACTTGAAGGCTATACAAGGTAGGTAGAACACTTGAAGGGTATACAATGTAAGTGGTACACTTGAAGGGTATACAAGGTGGGGAGAATACTTGAAGGGTATACAAGGTAGGTAGAACACTTGAAGGGTATACAAGACCTTAAAGAGGACTGGGATAAATTTAAGAAAATTCGAAATAAATTAAAATCGGTATTAAGAAAGAAGTATAGATGTTTTGTTGATAATTTGGGAGAAATGTCAAAAAGTAATCTTGAAAGATTCTGGTCCTTTTTTAGAAAAAAACGAAAAGTAAATCACTACCTAGTGAAATTTAAAACGATTCTGCTGGCTCTACGGACCCTCAAGGCAGAGCGTGTCTGTTTAACGACTATTTTAAATCTGTATTTAGGCAAGTAGATGAGAGAGAACAGGATCAATTACCCGACATTCCTCTTATTTGTGAAGATCATCTCAGTAGTATGTGTTTTAGTGATTTCGACGTCTTTAAAATTTTATCTAAACTCGATGTTAATAAAGCGTGTGGGCCTGATAATGTCTCCCCATATGTATTAAAAATGTGTGCCCAGCAAATAACCCCATCACTGACAAGTCTTTTCAATTTAAGCATGAGGCTATCACAAGTTCCAGATATGTGGAAGTGTGCATATGTGTCACCAATTCATAAAAAAGGAGATCGGAAAGTGAATAATTATAGGCCTGTATCCTTATTAAGCATAGTATCAAAAATAATGGAACGCTGTATATATAATCATATGTATGGTATTGTCAGTAAGGATATCTCTGAAAAGCAACATGTTTTTTTCTCGGGTAGGTCATGTAATACGGGCGGGGGCCCTAGGGTAGTGGTTAGCACCGCTGCCTTTCACGCCAGAGTCCGGGGTTCGGTTCCCGGTCTCGGCGGTTTGAAAGAAACAAAATTGTTTCTTCCCCATCCACGTGTGAAAGTTAGTATTGTGGGGAGCCTCCGTGACCGAGAGGTAGCGTGCTCGGCCTCAGACCGCCAGGGCTCGAATTTCGAATCCTGTGTCTGGAGGACAGTGTCATCTAAATCATCTCACCATCCTCAGGAGGTTCTCCTGGCCCAGTTTAGCCTATATGTGCACAAAGGTGGCCTAAAGCCCGATTCATTTCATTTGTCATGTAATACCCAGCTACTAGAAGTGTACCATAAGATAGGTGAATTTTTAGATAATGGTTTTCAAACTGATGTAATTTATTTAGATTTTAGTAAGGCCTTTGACAGTGTACCACACTCATTACTTATCCATAAGTTGAAAACACTTGGATTTAATGGTGACTTACTGAGGTGGTTAAAATCCTACTTAACAGGTAGGAAACAGCAAGTAGTCATAGAGGGTGCTAAATCTAGCTGGTTGTCTGTGACATCAGGAGTATCGCAGGGCTCAATTTTAGGCCCACTTTTATTTTCACTATACATTATTGCTATGCCAGATGTTGTTTCTTTTTGCTCTATAAGTTTGTTTGCTGATGATGCAAAGTGTTTTTTTTTTAAATAAGGTCTTTAAATGATTGTGTTCTGCTACAGCAGGATATCGAAAGTCTTTTAATGTGGAGTTATATCTGGGGAATGTATTTTAACATTGACAATCGCAATGTATTATCCATCACCAGAAATAATTTACCATTTATATTTGAATATAAAATTTTAGACAAGCCCCTACAACGAGTAGGCCTACAGCACATGCGAGATTTGGGAGTTCTAATTAACACCAATCTCACATGGGGCACACATTGTAGGGGATTGATTAATAAATGTAATCGAGCGATGGGTATGATTAAACGAGCAGTTGGTTTCAATGCTCCTGTTAACGTCACGACCTCTCTGTACCGTACATTGGTACGGAGTAATTTAGAATATTGTTCAAGTGTGTGGTCCCCCAGTACGGTTTCAGATACAAAAGCTATTGAGTCAATACAAGCTCATAAAATATCATAAAACAAGCTCATAAAATACCATTGACCAATAACCACATAAAGCTGAATTACAGAATATAATGTTTTACCCACTTGAAGTTTATGGGTCGCGATTTTGACGTATCTGCAATTTGAATCGAGCATATTTAAATCTAGTAAATTTAATGATCACTCATCCTTCATATTTTCTTACTTTAAAAACAAATGCAAAGAGGTGATTATAACTTTAGTAAAATAGGCTACTAATCGAATGTAATGAATCTGACTCGTTTTTTATTCATACAGGGGGATAAACCTCGGACCAGATACGCCTTCACGCTATATCATGATAACTTGTGTGGAGGTAGTTTGGAGATTGGACAGGAGATGATCGTAATGGGTAAGTCTGCTGCCAGGAGACCAAGCAAACACGAGGCGTTGGCCCAATGTTGGGCTGATGTTGGGCCAACGTCGTAGACGTTGGGCCAACATCAGCCCAACATTGGGCCAGCGCCTCGTGTTTTCTAGGGAGACATATTGACAATGTTGGATTGGGTCCACAATTTACGACACTGACCCAACATTATTGGCATCTCCGAGACTATCAGGATGCCGCCGTAAGTGGGCATAACCTAGAATCAATTTAGCTTTCACTAGCAAATTCGCTGAACATTTTTTATTAATGATATGACCCATGTCACTATGTGCCTGAGATTGTTGCTCTATAATATTTTTTTCCATCGAGCCATACGAACACATTTTCACACGATATATTCTGATTGGATTGCATTAAATGTTGAACTATCATTAACCCTTTAACTGCCAAATTTATTCAATTTGAATTTTCGCCCACTTGAAATTGTGCCTCGCTGACGCGATCCACAACTTCAAGTGAGTGAAAATTATTCAGATTTGACAAAATGGAGGTCAACTCATTTCAATTCTTGCTGGTTGATGTCACATTTTATCTTTAACATATTTAAAATGTGGTACTTAATGTGGTAATAAAAAATGAAAATCCGAATATATGCGGCACCGGCGGTTAACCCTTTCAAGCCTGAATTTACCATTGTCATCTTCATACACTACAAGCCGCGAATTGCTGTCGCAATTCTTAACTTGTAGTGGATGAAAATGATTTGAAGTGGGTGAAAAATTAAACCATTTGCATGGAAATATTCATTCTAAAACCCCTAGTTATAGGAAAATCAACTCTGTTTTCAGGGATTTCAAATGATGCTTTAATGCATCGTGGGGGCTGAGAGGGTTAGAGGGTTAAACGTGATGCTTGGTGCTTCTGAAAATATTGTTAAATTGTGAGAAGAATCCATTATAGCCTGGTGGCAGAGTCTGAAAGCTCTACAAATACGTTTAGGGGTAAAACCAGCTTGTTACCATGTGGAAACCATTTTTTACTGTCTATTAGGGTCTCAGGCTTAAGAACAACGTGGTTTCCGTTGCCACAGCATACGTTTTTCGAATAATAAATATGCTTATTCAGGGGTAATAATATTAATGATAATAAACTTCTATAGCGCCCAGAATCTCGGTGATCCGAGCTCAGAGGGTACACCCAAACCTGCCTATATTTAGGAGGCTGAGTTACGTAAGCGTCTGTCGTTGCTGTTATAATTTACTAATAAACATATGTGATATGCCTGATAACATATAATTAAAATTATGTTCTAATGATGTACTGCACGTTGCCATGGCGTAAATAGTCATGTCTCTACAGACGCTGAAACATAATTATTATTACAAAATAATTAAAATCAACAACAAAACAAACTAGTTGACATGGTCAATTGCGACGGCATAATTATCGGTCATATCTATATCTGGTTTTCAGAACCCAGACATGTATATGCTTGAAACTGAGTGGTATCTAGATTTATAAATGTTTATGGAAGATTATATTGCAGCCTTTAATGAAAATGTGTGTATTTATCTTGAGATAAAATCTGTAACATTGAACTTTGCTCGGTATTAAAGTGTAGAATTTTGTATCCACTTGTTTTTACATAATTTGGGTGTGCTGAGTGGGAATTTGTCGAATAACATTCTATGTTTGATGTCAAATTGGCAAAACAAAAAATGCCCCCCAAATCACACCTTTTCTATTTTTTCGTTGCACATAAATACACAATTTCTGTCTTGGGTGTGTTTTAAGCAATGTTCAAGCACAGTATATTCTACTATGCTTTGATGTACTTAATCTTTGGAATGACGTCATGATTTTTATTGTATATATGTAAAATAATAGCTATCTTGGATTTAATGATAAAATATAGGTCGGACGATGAAAAATGAAAAGCAGAAATGGGTGTTTAGACCTCCCAAGTCATACAAACACCATACATCAAGCATCCTCGTGCAGCAAACCTAAAAAAGAGCTGGCATAAATAAATAAATATATGCATAAGCAAATAAATCATATTATCGTTATCATTTAGCGGTATAGTAAATATAGAAAAATGGGGGACGGCTTGGATTTGAAGGGGAAATCAAAGTCATATTTTTTCAGAGACACTATCATTTTAAATCTTGGAGAAGCCATAAATAATTAGTGCTTTTATGTGAAATAATCCATATAAATACGGGGTTTTCTTTACATTTCGGCGGCAATTTTGTGTTTTGCTAATATGCAGGTGAAGGTCACCAAATATCGAATGTTATCCGATAGATTCGAGCTCAGTACACCCAAATTATGTAAGAGCAAGTGGGTGACAAAGTATATACTAAGATGCCGAGCCAAGTTCAAGGTTTCGGATTTCAATCCAGGTTAAATACACACATATTTATAAAAATGCTGTTACATTCTTTCACAAAACAAAATATATGACATTTATAAATATAAGCAACACTCATTTTTAATCATACACATATCTGGTCATGGGGGCACATGTATCTATGTCAATTGGTTTCAAAATTATCGCGAGAAGATCAATTTCCCGCAATGGCTGCCTGACATTTAGTTTTAAAGTTATTAAATACATCTTGCATTTGGGTAATGCCTGCGTAACTTGCATAATTATCAATGAAAAAACAATTCCCGGCAATGGAAACCGCACTTTTCTGAGTCCATGGGTATTGATGGTTCTTAAAAAAATGGTTTCCTTGTGGAAAAGAACCCGTACCCCCCCCCCCCCCAACCCCCCCTCACACTGTAAAATTATGTTATTTTGCCACCAGACTATTAATGCTGAACAGCTGACAGTACACATCTTGGAAGAAATATTGATTGGTAGTGGGGGCTACTTTAGTATTTTGTTAATACAAAAATATTGATGTAGCCTGTCAATGCAGCTTTACCCAAATGAAATAGATCTTTTTGATTGACGGTACGGGCATATCTAATGGGGATGTTTTAATGTTTTTGTGTCGAAAACAGTCCCATCTAGTTTTAACATCGGGTAAAGATCTTGTGTTTGCCATTTCCAAATCAATGATTGTTGGTAGACGGTACCATGTAAAGGTCACAATCTCTCATACATGTTTCGTAGCCGTCATCATGCTCTTCACATTGGCCTGATGTGCAGAAGCTGATATCACGTATCTTCCTCGGATGAAAAGCTACACCGATGCAGAAAGCCGATTTACCTTGCCAGCACGAGTAGCCAATGACACTATTATAATGTGCCGGATAGCTTGTATAGGCTAGAGGGCCTTAAAAAAATCACTTGAAAGTGATGTTGGAATAAAAAACTGGGGACATTCCGTGGGAACACAACTTAAATGTGGCGAATTCTAAAATTGTGAAAAACGTGCAAAACGCAATTCAAAATGGCCACCAAAACGTAATAAAAAATTTAATTCCTATTTGTTTACCATATCGGTATAGTAATTTATGATTCATATGGGATTTGGGGGTGAAATATTACTTTCTTGCATCTTTAGATAATTTGTCTTATCATTAACCCACAAATTCAAGATGGCAGTCGTTTTAATTGGTTATGAAACAGAATCTCAGTTCACCACTTGTTTGTGTAATTTGTGTTTTTTGTCGATACATTTATTTCTTGTGTAATTTAAATTTTACCCAAAAATGCACCTAGTCTAATCTGTTGAGAGCTGAATACACGCTATATGCTTGAATATCTGGTGCTTGAATATGCTTTATTGTATACTTTTCAATTACTTCTAAATTGACCTGATACAAAAAATATCACCTGGTCAGGTTATCACTCAGAATAACCACCTCCTGGTGAATAACTGTTCATAATCCATCATGGTGTTTCTGGGTATACGTTGGGGCTAAGTGAACGAAATCTTTAAAGGTGTGGTCAACTGTCAAAATTCGCGGGACAAGGGTCCCCCAGAATGCAATAGTGCCCGTGGGTAGGCCCAGGCCCTATTCCATAATAATACTAAATATTCGTTTCATACCCAAAGCCTCATTAAGAGCAAGTTCTCAAATCACAGCGACTTCATATGTACTTGAGCGACATCTATGAGTTATTAATTCAACGCCCTTTGCCCTGGCCCCTACTTGGTCGCTGGGTTGCAAACAAACTAACTGTATTACTGCGGGGATGACGAAACTGGTTGACCTCAAGCTTGTATTGACATCTCAGTGAACACAAAACATTTGTATGACTTTATACAATGTTGGACTAACGTCGAAGACGTTGGGCCGACGTTGTATAAATGTAATACAAATGTGTTGTGTTTGCTGGGCAGGTGGACGTTGATATTAATGCCGTCACCCTGTACAGTAGGTTACTGCATGCCTACAGCCCTGTACTCTATATATGCTACTGTAGGCCTACACGTGACGGTCCCACGTATGCCCGTTTTGGAGCTGTATGAATCTTTAACCCTTACAGCGCTAAACACATCCATAGTCGTTTTGAATCCGTTTCCGATCATATCACAGTTATTGGGAACGAAATGAGTGTTTAAACATCGATATTTGCAATTTTTTTATTTTAAATTAAACAAATGTGAGTAATTTTCACTCACTTGAAGTTGCATGTCGCCGTAGCGAGACACAACAACTTCAAGCGATGAAAATTTAAATTATTACGCTGTAAATCTCAGTGTTTCATCTAGCCATTTCTAACATGGCGTAAAGCCATGTTGCCTTTTATGAGCGCCATGTTGCCCTTCATGTTCGCCATGTAGCCCTTCATGTGCGCCATGTTGCCCTTCCAATATTCAGACAGTGAAGTGCCTCATTGAACTATTGTTACGTCATAGTTAATCCACCCAGGCCATTGTCACAGTAATAACTGGTGATGTCTATGTATACTTACCTGATTCTATTTGTACCCTTAATTGGGGAGGGTGGGTGTTGGAAATGCTCAACCGAGTCAACTGGGTGCCCAGCGGGCATGATAAGGTGCTCCCAATGACAGGTGGCGCCATGCCCCTTCTGAATCCTAGATGAAACACTGAAAAAATGTTTGGATTCAATATTACACATGAAGCTATAGTGAGGCCTATCATAATATTGGGAGCTAGATGGGTTGTGAAGAATATTAAATTTACAAAATTTTGCCCCTGATAAATAGATAAATATGAATAATAATTTGGATACCTTAGTTTTATCTGATAGTCTAGCTGACTTTATTTATTTTTCATTTATTTTTTTATTTTGTCTTCTATTTCTGTTCTTTTTACTATATGTATTACAATACAGCACCATGCACCATTACATTTAAAAAGTTTTTTAATATACTAGATCAGCACCACTTACAATAAAGAAATTGTTCTGTGCATAGGCCTGTAAATTCATAAAGAAGATTGGTAAAAGATGGACGATAATAGGTGACTTCGGGTCAAATCGGTCAGCAAGAAATGTCGCCAAATTACAACGGGATACCTCATTTTAATAGGGAGGATGTTTAACAGCTTTTAAAAATCATATTGTATAAATTACCGGAGATGAGTGTTTTATCTGGCTCTCAATATTATATCTTCGGGTGTAATATTGGATAGAAATGTTTTACGGTAATGCATAGGTTTAAGGGATAACCCTTGTGTTGCTAGGAACGTATATGTGTTTAGCAGGTTTCAAACCAAACAAAATGCCACTTAACCCTTTAAGCCCTCGCGATGCAATAAAGCATCATTTTACATCCCTGGAAACAAATTAAATTTTCCTACAACTGGGGGTTTCACAATAAAAATTTCCATGAAACTGGTTTACGAATACATGGCAATTTTCTTCATTTTTTAAACCACATCAAATCATCTTCATCCACTACAAGTCGAGAATTGCGACAGCAATTCGCGGCTTGTAGTGGATGAAGATGACAATGGTAAATTTAGGATTGAAAGGGTTAAATTAATTGATAAAATAGCTAGTGGTGAATGAAAAAAATCAACTTAGGAGATATTATTATTATTGAATTTATTCATATATTAAAATTATTATTTCATCATTTGCAACTGGAAATTGCGTTAATAATTTCATTTTAAAATGAATAAAAAATGGAAACAAATAATTTAGCAGGACAAGGGTTAACATCACAGATTACTTTGATATATTTGTTTATTTTTTTCCAGGATACCTGGGTACATTCCAAAAGAAGACCGCGTTCGTCTTCAGTTCGTGTGATTTCGTTGTTTTGAGTGACAGTCTTTCCATAGGAGATCTGAAGAGGGTTCGACAAGGGACATTCAAGTGTTAACAAAAAGTGTATATTTAGACCTCTCCAATCCAAAAAAGTCAACTCTGCCTTTTTAACAAGTAGTAAAGGTGGCACTTTGAATCACACGGACTATATTGTGCATCGACTGAAAACAATCTACCATCACAGTCCATGTAGAGCACCCAGCATACAATAATGTTGATTTATTGTTATTGTTGATGATTAGACCAGCGTCGTTCCTTTACCTGCTAAGTTTGTCAATTGTATTTTTTACCTACTTAAATTGTGTCTCGCTACCGCGATCCACAACTCCTAGTAGGTGAATATAGGTATTTATTGTAATTTTCATTTACCTGGCAGTATACGTGATTTACTGTCATGCGGTAAATAACAATATAGCTGTGTCGCACGTTGTATATTAGATAATGTTTGAAGCAGTGACATTATGAGGAAAAAAGACCGAGGGCGAAGCCCGAGGTGTTTATTTGTCATAATGTAGAACTGCTGAACTCATTATCGGATTTAGTCACTCTCCCGACGGTTCGAAGAAACCCTGCTCTATTAACACTACATCCATTTACGGCTTGTGTCTAGATTACATCGTTGGCGCTATTAGACAGTAGACAATAAACAACAGGCACTTTTTTACCATTTTAGAAAACTCGTTAAAAAATTGACATCAACGCTCTTTTAAACTTGGCCAATAACGAGATTGTTGACACGGACTTGAAACAACGTTTTTCCAAACTGAATATGCTAAGACTGATTGTAATCATCACGCAAGCAAAATCAACAGTACTTGGGCCATTTACAATGGACAGCGTCTCAGAGCTGGACGTGTACGTTGCTCTCCCAAGAACTCAACGTTGCAGAAAATAAGAATAATGTGTGAGCATAAGTTTGTTTTTAAATTGTCGCATTTCTCTCAGTACAATATTTACACATCAACACCCAGTAACAGCCATTGACACGAAAAAAATCAAAAACAGTTGGGTGTCAGAAAACGGGCGGTGAAATTAAGGAAGGTCAACCGATGTAAACAAAAATATCTGGTATACATCATGATGATCTGGACGTAAATATTTTCATCCAAAAATATTGCGCTTTTGCATACCAAATATAAATCAGCTGCTAATGGTGAAAGCAACAAAACATATCTCATTAATTTTGAGTAGGTCTGCAATATTGGGCCAGCGAGGTAGACGGTGGCCAACATTACGTCAACACTGGGTCAATGTTTCATGTTTCCTAGGAATATAGATATTACATTATTTTGTTAGCAATTAAAAGGATACATTAGAGGCAGACTCGCATAAATTCATATAGTATTTTATCATGATTGTAATGAGTACCTTTTGTAATGACAGAGTACATACCCATGGACATACAAACTTCATAGGCACCTTATATAGCTACACTATAAGTATTTTAAAGGTGATCTATCACCCCTTATAAAGTATGAATAATTATGTCCTTATATGGGGTGATTGGCTATCATGTGACCCTCTCAGAGGGTCACATGATAGCCAATCACCCTATATATGGGGTGATTTGTTATCATGTGACCGTCACATGATAGCCAATCACCCCATATAAGGAAACACTTGTGCCCCATCTTGTGGCAATTTTGATTTATTTGTCACAAAATTATTCATACTATATAAGGGACTGTTACTTCGTTACTGGTGCTGGGAATCGTCTCACATTTTCAGGTGGTGTATACAATTATATAAGGCACATAATTCTTTTGCACTTATGACAATACTGCAGTGCAAAGCCAACATGCAGCATCTGTTTACTTCACAAGTAAGCAGATACTGCCTTTTTACTTTGCAGGGTAGAATACAGATACATATATAAATATCATGATTATTGTAGGTGGACGATTATATAGTAATATTATGTATTGATTGATAATTATGCAATGCCATAGAAATTTACTGATTTTAATTGCCTTCTTCAAACCCGACCATGTAAATATGAAAGTCAGAAGTTAAAGCTGCATAACTGTTTTGTTTATTTCGACCGAAATATCCTAAAATGTTCAACACAATCATTCATATATTTTTAAAGGCTTTATAAATGGACAAAATCGATGTATATGTAGCTGGATTAGATCACGACGCGATACACCATCAAGTTATATGGTGTGGTAAATCGGTCCGTCTGTGTACAATATGTACGTAATACTAATAGTGGTTAATTGTGGGCCAATATAATGTTACATTAGACCAACATCAAACCCCTTAATAAAAAACACGAGACGTTGAGCCGCATCGGTCTAACGCTGGGCCAAAGCCGTAGACGATGGCCCCGAATTAGTTTGACATCGGACCAATGCCTCGTGTTGGCTGCGATGCCAAGCTCACACAAACCACAGATTGGTGTCCTATTAAAGACTGGGTCAGCCCCTATGATAACTCAGCAGGCACGAGTCACTGACCCATTGATGGCTCATTGTTGGTCCAGCTTCTACAACGCTGGTACAACATTGATCCATCAATGTTTAAATGCCTCTTGTCTGCTGGGAACTCAGCTACCAGTACCGCAAAGGCTGCTTTTTTTACAATTATTTTATTTTACCGCATTTCGCTATTTATATAACTGTATGTGATGACCAACGATGAAATAAAATAGTCTGATATTTTCGAATAGCATTGTCACTATAGATAGTGTTTCTCTTGTCATTCAAAATTCACTTTGAATTCACTCATAGCATTGTCACTATATTTTGAAATGCCCGTGAGGTATCAAAAAAAAGACTGCGCGATAAAAAGATGATTCACATGAATTACATCACTGAATTTGGTGTAATTCGGACTGCAATTCCCGACGGTTGGGAGAGAGCGTCTTAATGGCGGGCCAAAGGCTCAGATGCTGGCCCACACTTAAAAGCACCATACTAAAACATAGGTCCTATTTTTCAAGTGAGTGACATTCTTAATACCGGTACCGAAATTAAACATAACATTATATGCAGATATGACTGATATCACAAAAAGTAATGACATTTAGATATGTCTAACTGACATAAGACAATACACTTTGTACTGTGAAATGTATCTATGATCACTTAAAAAATAAGAATAATTTTAAAAGTCTTCCACTCTTTTTTCAATGATGACCGTTATCTGCCACTTGGTACTTTTAATGTCCTGGTTATACAGACAATGTGTCTTACTTCGCTGTGATCAGGTCTTTGTTTTGGTGGGGCAACAATATTAAAAAACAACAAACTTCAATCCTTAATAACTCAGTAACCGGAACAGTAAAATAAAAAAATAAAACACCATTTTCCATGGATTAATATTTTGATTAAAATAAACAAAACAGTTATGCAGCTTTAAATTGTTATTAATTTCCATATTGTGGTTTCAAAGATGATCAATATTTCAACACAATATTTACATGTAATTGAGATCAATATTTCAACACAATATTTACATGTAATTAGATTTAATGTACATTGTACCGTATATTATTTGGAAATTGAATGGACCATTCAAATACTGCGTTCCAGTGAGCTACCAGGGTTGCCCAATAAACAGACAAAAATGCTGAGAATTTATTTCCGAAGTTGATAGCGCGCAAAATCCTCATTCGCGACACACGCTTTGATAGTGCTGAAATCATATTTGTGCCACTTTAATAGCTCGCGAAATAATAATATTCGCCATTAATAAATCCCTTATTACGGAAATTTGCATTATATATATTGAAATTTATTTTTCTAAGTTTTATTAAGTACTTAAGCATAAACATTACATATAAATACAATAATATTTCATATTATTACTGAATATGTTTATAATTGTCACAAACGCAGAAAGCGGCGAATTGTGAAACTGTAAATATAAGTTTAATTTTTCTGTTAATATTTTTTTTACAATATTTACAATTTTGCAAGTTTTTCATTTAGCCATTTCTAGCATGCCGTTACGCCATTACAGTACTTTTTGAGTGTTATGTTGCCATATATAGCATGTGATAATCAACCCACCCAGGTCATTGTGACAATTTAAGACTGTTTAAAACGCTATACTTTGAAAACGCCAACCTGGTTTTATTTCTACATGTAAGTTGAACTAGCGTTGCAGGCGGTGGGCAAACATAATTTAATGTTTAATTCTTGTAATAACTGATATGTATGTGCATTGATTATACTCGCTTACAATAAAATGTTCTACAATACCACACTGTTATGATGCTATATATATATATATATATATATATATATATATATATATATATATATATATATATATATACATATATATCTAAAACTACAAAATGACCAGGGAAGGGGGGAACAAGAGATCGTACATATTCAAAGTGGGGGAAGGTAAAAAATCGCACTGACAAATGAAATGGTACTTTATAGGTAGATTACATAACAATAAACACACCGGAGAGGATCCCGTATCACTAATTGATCAGTTCATCGGGAGTTTTCCACCGGTGTGCGACGCCGTGTTGAAGTACAAAGCGGATGAATCGTGTGCAACTGCAAACATACTAACAAACATACAAACATTCTAACCCTTTAAACCTTAAAGCGTTGAATTTGTTTATGAAAACCTTGGGGACCAAAGGGTTTTTGTTCAATTTGAAATCATCAAAACTGTCTTAGTTAGCTCTTTCCGATTCATTTGAATACCTATGTTATGGGTCTGCTGCCATTCTAAATATTTTAAATCTGACGCCTACAGACGTCAGATTCTGACGACTAAAGTCTATCCCCGCGCTGTAAGGGTTAATTAGCAGCCAAAATATTGAATGGGAATTTTCACCCACTTGCTGATGCGATACACAACTTCAAATGAGTGCAAATTATTAAGATGATAAAAATTGAGGTTTAAATATTTTAAAATCTTACTGATTTATGTCACGTTTGGTTATTAACATGTTTAACAGGTGGTGGTTGATGTGTTAAATACAACTGTCAACTCGAATATAATCGGGACTGGTGGTTAAAGGGTTAAACCAAATAAAACATTAGTGGGATTGATAGAATATAGTTTTCTGATGGATGACGAGTAAATTTAATGATTCAATCTAAGAGGTGTATTATGAAGAACTTTCGCCATTTCAGGTTGAAAATTGTGTCAGCAAATCCATCTTTAAATGAATGAAAAATAGGAACAAACTATTTAGCAGCACACACAATTAAAAAAAGCCCGATGGGACAGTTGCAACTACAAATCCAAATTCATTAATTAATGCTTCAAGTACATTGCTGCAAGGCAGATCAAAAAACACTTTAAAAAGCTGCTTCCATGCGGCCACCCTAGAATATGATGTGCGATTTTTTCTGGAAAGCTGCATAGTTATTACGTTACGTCACGAGATTATGTAGAAAAATGCGTGTTAAGAATATTATAAAGAGGTGCAGCCCCCCCCCCTCCCCCACTACCACACACCGCTAAAATACGAAGTATTGACAATTAATGCTTGCTAAAGGGAAAAAGTATGGCTTGCGACACTGTGAAAAGATTTGTTTATTCCGTGGACAACGTTGAAATCAATAGCATGTGCAAGCCTGCAAAGGCCTCATGAGGTTCACCCCTCTATGCTGCTCTGCAAAGCCAAAAGGCAGTATCTGCTTACTTGTATAGTGAGCAGATATTGCCTTTTCGCTTTTGGCCCAGTGGACAGAAAAAAATCTTTAGAATTTTGTTCAATTTTGATGGTGCACAAATCATAATTCGCAACACTTCGATAGAGCGCGAAATCAGAATTCGCGACGGTATAATGCGTTGAATCAATTCACTAAATATTGATTGTAACAATTATATGCAATCACGACTAAAATGTTTTTTTACTTTGTTGTGGTCCCTAATTGAAGAGACACAATCAGTATAAAAACATAAAAAATCGGTGATTTTATTTTGGCTTTTTAATATGACCATATGATGCAAACAAACCCAAACTTAGGCTATTTTATGGTGTTTTAAACTCGCGCAATTTAAAAACAATTGGCCACTAAATCGTTATAACTACGTCGCAAAATAATAGCTAAATATAACTTGATGACGATATACGTTATCACTGAATGATTAGGCTAATTTTTTATTCAAGCTTACAATCCCTGAGGCAAACCCTTGTAGCCCTATCAGTCCTATCCTTACACCGCTAATAACGACTAAAATGGTCTTTACTTTGTTGTGGTCCCAAATTGAAGGGACACAATCAGGCTAAAATCATAAAAAATAGTTGATTTTATTTTGGCTTTTTAATATGACCATATGATGCAAACATGTTCATAGACTAGAACTGCAAAACAGAACAACGCGAAATCGCATGCATATTCGCGCTTCCGTTTGCGTTTGTGTGTTTTACACTTGAGTCCGTTTCCAACTTTGTCATTGCATTTCGGTTTGGTGGAATTTTTCGAGTAACAGTAACTTTAATTTGGTAGTAGGCCTAATATAGCAATTTTTTGTGAAATGCGCTCTTTAGAGCCATATAATTATGTTGCTTATCATTTGTGACCTAAATAATTGAGGCTTAAAAAATTGCGGAATAATTTCCCAGCTTGTTGATCAAATTTTATATATATATATATATATATATTTATATACATATA